>LR738710.1:326257945-326545189 GCA_902687465.1 Secale cereale
ATATATATATATATATATATATATATATATATATATATAGGGTGGGTCTATTCTCATAACACCCCTTAAGACCTTATTCTCCTAACAAAAACCTTATTCTCATAACACCCCTCCCCTACCGACCTCCTAGCGCGGGAGCGCCCCGGCGGCCGGCGGCCAGCGGCGTCCCCTCCCTCCTCGCTTCCTAGCGCGACAACACCCCGGCGGCCGGCGGCGTCCCTCTCTCCTCCCCGCCTCCTTGCGCGGCAGCGCTCCGGTGGCCGGCGGCGTCCCCCTCCCCTCCCAGCCCTGCCTTCTCCCAGTATGTATGTGTAGTTATCGATGCTTTCTTTTCCCTATATGGTTATAGTGGGGTGTTTATTTGCAATCCGGATCGCCACCGGTACGAAAGAAAAAACTGATCTTGCGCTATAAATTATAAGTTTGCTTCCAAAACAATATTTTATTTAACAGGTAAAATTAACGTCATATTTATATTCTACACATTTTTTTAATAAAATTTCATACACAATATGTTAAAATCGAAGTTACGGTTTTAAAATATGTATAATTGAGAAAGGCATTTGTTTGACTTAAATATATTCCAAAATAATATTTAAAAATATTTAACAGGTAAAAATAATCTCATACTCGTATTCTACATATTTTTTAATCAAATTTCATATATAACATGTTCAAATCGGAGTTAAGGTTTAAAAGATATGGATAATTTAAAAAAACATTTATTTGACTTAAATATGATCCACTGATGAATTACCTAAAATATCAGGGGGGGTTTGAAAAATGTAAAATAACGGTTCGGGTATGACTTAAATCCGAACTGCGGGTTGATTTCAAGAAAACACAGGGACTTTTGTGTAAAATGCCATGACGGACGAGAAGAAACCCAATTTGCTTTAATATTAGGTAAAGAAGAGTACTAACTTTTTTGTTTTGAACACAGGAAAAAAGAGGACATAATTTTTTTTGGGGGGGGGGGGGAATCCCACGAGCAAAACATGTATGACCACACTGTACATCCATTTGTATGCCTGGAGCCGTGGATACGTACTAGAAAAGACATACTCCCTCCATCTACTAATTAATACAAGGCCACTTCATATTTTTATGTCTATCTTTGACCGTTAATTTTATCAACAAAATATGAGTTGTATGCCATACAAAATATGCCATTGGATGCACAACTGAAAGACATTCCGATAATATATTTGTTATGACATACAACCCGTATTTTCTTGACCAAAATTATAAGTCAAAGTTTGACACGAAAATGAAGTGGCCTTGTATATAAAAATGGAGGGTGTACAAGTAATAGCTGCGTTATGACTGCTAAAAAAACAGAATTGGCCTTAAGTACAGCAAACAATCAAGACAACCAACAAATTGTTCAACTACTGCTGTTAGGTAAATAATATTACAAATTGTTCAGACGGGACATTTTGGTTGGAGGTATTCCCTCGGCCTAGCAGTTTCATCATCCACCAAGTACTCATAACCAAACGGGTGTATGAGAGTCGAAAAATTGGATGATTGAAACACATCCTTCTTTATCCCTCTAACCAAATGGACCCTATATGAGGAAGGAACAGGAAACATATGACGTAGGGCAGTAAGAGCATCTCCAGCCGCGCCCCCAACAGGCCACCCCAGACCACTTTTTCGGCGCCGGCGCCGAAAAAACGGCCCAGTCGCGCCCCCAGGACGCCGAAAATTGCTGGTTCGGCCCTTTTTTCCACCCGGCGGTCACAGGCCGAACCCGGCGCACTGGGGAGCAGTTGGGGGCTCCGGCGCAAGGGAAAAGCGCGCCTGGCCCACACCGTCAGGGGAAAAGTCAAGGTTTTCTTCCCCGACTCGCCTCCCACCCCCCGCGCCCTCGGCCACCACTAGCTATATCCCGGCGCCGCCCGCCGCCCTACTCCGCTAGATAGCCATTCCCCGCCGGAAAATAGCAGTGCTTCGCCGCGGCAGCCCCTCCAACAACAGCTGGGCGTTTCCGGCCACGGAGGCGCGGTTTAGCGGCGGGTACACGCCCACCGAGCGCAAGGTGTTCGGCGATTTGCCTGCCTTGGCGATGGACTCAGATGACGAGTAAGCGCTCGCCGCGCTGCTGGAGGAGGAAGCCGAGGCCGGCGTCCAGGAAGAAGAGCATCTCATGGTGCTCGCCGCCCTCGCCCAGCTGCTGGCGAGCAATGAAAAGCCGCAGCGAGGTGGCTCGGCGCCTGGGCGGGTGAAAGCAAAGAACCGACATCGTCTCGAAGGCTACTGCATGCTCTGCTCCGACTACTTCGCCGATGCTCCACTTCACGGCGAGAAAACATTTCAGCGCCGTTATCGGATGAGCCAAAAGCTCTTCCTCGGGATTGTGAATTCCATCCGGGAGTTCGACAACTACTTCAAGTGCAAGATGGATTGCACCGGCGCTCTTGGATTCACCTCCATCCAGAAGTGCACGACAGCGATGAGGATGCTTGCATATGGAGCTCCCGGTGATTCACTCGACGACTATGGGCGCATGGCCGAGTCCACCAGCATAGAGTGTTTCTACAAGTTCTGTCGGGCAGTGGTGGCAGTGTTTGGACCACAATACTTGAGAACACCCAATGCGGAAGACACCGCTCGGATCCTAGCACAGAATGCAGCAAGAGGATTTCCTGGGATGCTTGGAAGCATCGACTGCATGCATTGGGAATGGAAGAATTGCCCATTTGCTTGGCAGGGGATGTACAAAGGCGCCAAAGGCGGTTGCAGTGTGGTGCTTGAGGCGGTGGCCACACAGGACCTCTGGATTTGGCACTCCTTTGGTATGCCAGGAACTCACAATGACATCAACGTGCTGCAGTGCTCTCCTGTCTTTGCCAAGCTTCTTGAAGGTCATTCTCCTCCGGTGAACTTCGAGATCAATGGGCGGCACTACAACAAGGGGTACTATCTAGCTGACGGCATCTATCCGAGATGGTCGACATTTGTGAAGACGATCTCAAACCCTGTGGCAGGAGGCAAGAACGCCTGGTTTGCGAAACTTCAGGAGGCTTGCAGGAAGGATGTCGAGCGGGCATTTGGTGTGCTCCAATCTCGATTTGCTGTTGTTCGGTATCCCGCTCAGACCTGGTCCAAAGATCAAATGTGGGAGATTATGACTTGTTAATGCTGTGTCATCTTGCACAACATGATCATCGAGAGCGAGCAAGAAGACCCAGTGTTTGACACTGAACCATACTACAGGCAGGGTCCTCTAGCCGAAGTTGATCACCAGCTACCGGCAACTTGGACTGCCTATCTCAGTATGCGTCAGGATATCCAAGACCCACAGGTGCATCATCAACTGCAGAAAGATCTGATTGAGCACTTATGGAGGCTCAAGGGGGACGTCGTGTGATGAAATACGAGTTTTTATTTGTTGAACTATATAATTTGTATTGAACTATTTGTTGTTGTACTATTTTGTTGAAGTATTTGATTTTTCTGTGATGAAATATGTGATAAGAAATAATTGTGTTGATAATTGAACGCCGAGACACGGCGAAACCACACCGAATATGGGCCTATTCTCGCCCATATGGGCCCTTTATTCGCCGAAATGGGGCTGCAAAGTGGGCTAATTTCGGCGAATGGGGGCGACGACTGGGCGCAAAACCGCCCCCAGCGCCGGCTCACCCCCTAGGGGGGCCAACGGCTGGAGATGCTCTAAGCAACTAAGGTAAGCAGAAATTCAGCAGGATTAAGGTAAGCAGAAATTCAGCAGGATTAAGTTTACTTTTGAAATTTTGCAAGGATATAGGTCATGCACTTACAAATAAGTGTGATTTAATGTAGTTTGTAATTCCTTTTATAAAGATCGGTATGTGAGCAAGTCATTCATCGGAGCAGCAAATGTGCTATGTTCCATCTTTTAAAGCACATGTTATAATAATATGCATACCTACTATACTTTGTACACAATAAAGGCGTCGTTATTCAATTCTGACGTTACCATAAATGACATTCAAGTTTGATAAACGAATGCCCAGAAAGGTTCTCAAAATACGTATACATGCAAAATGTGGAAGATGCATCCCATGCTGAGTATTCTACTCACGCTGTAAGCTCTTCATAGAGCAAGGAGGGTACCACAGAGATGGATAACATCAAAATAAATGGAACTCTTTCTGTTCTTGAGTTCCATTTCAGATACTCTTCACTCTACATTTCGTATTTTGGTATACAAGACGGAAAAAACAACAATTATACAGACTTAAGTAAGCTTTTGTAATTTTGCAGAATTTATTATTCTCAAATTGTCATATTTTGGTATACAAGACGCAAACAACAATTTTACAGACTTAGGTAAGCCTTAGTAGTTTTGCAGAATTTTACTATTCACAAATTGTAAACCTACTGTGAATTCCACATCTGTAATTTTTCAAGGTTTTAAATGATAAACCTTTGGGTATTGCTGTATTGATAGTTAATGAACACTAATGTTGCATCAAATAAATTGTAAAATTCATCCAAAAAAACAAGTACGAAAAGCAACCATACTGATTAAGAACAATAAAGAAAATCAGAAGTCAAATTAATTTTGAATTATTCTACACTTCTAATCCATTTTAGATAAGCTGATCCTTAACTCATAGGTTGTTGTTGTTTCGTAAATGTCCCACCTAATATATTATATATGGGAGTGGGCAAAAGCCCACAGGGTTACAATCACATCACAGAAAGTCACATGCCTGAAGAAAAAGAAAATTACAATGAAGCCTCTAGAGGGCACGTGTGTGATGTCAATCCTGATTAGAGGACACCGCATCCTCCAAGCGTTCGTGTGGTTGGAGAGGTGTTGTTTTTTTGACAGAAAGACTGTAAGGGAACCCCGTACAATATAATTGGTGCAACAAACCCAAATTGCAATGTATTTTTTTTCCTATCATATGAGGATAATGAGAGTCTTCTAGCTATGAGTAGAAGTTGAACCTTAAGTAATGTTCTAGAGTCTTCTAGCTATAAGTAGAAGTTGAGATGTGAAGGCTTCCCAAAGACCTATAAATAGAGGTCCTCACCTCTAGGGCCTCTTTGATTCACAGGATTGTAAAAACACCGGAACAGAAAAAACACAGGAATATCCTATGAAGTATATATACACATGTAAAACAGAGGAATGAAAAGCAGAGGAAAAGTAGAGGAATAGGGAACAGATGGATTTTGAAACGCAGGAACGGGAAACGTAGGAATGGATTATTAGCAGAAAAACCATGCACCGCTGCAAACTAGCCTAGACAGATGCCATGCACCGAACTGACACAAGCTCTGCAGTTGCACGTGCCTTTTTCAATGGACTGCGCCCATAGAAAACATGGGTTGGCTCACGAGAGGAATTAACTCTCTATTGCCTCGGCCATCGCGTCAACAAGGCTGTTTTCAGGAAATGGAGGATACAGAACACATCGAACTCGAGAGCCAATACAGAGAACACAATTTGCAGCTGGGGCGATTTGGAAAGCCAAACAACTCAAGGATTATAGAAGGGCCAATGGCCTCTGTTATAGTTGTGGAGAGAAATATGCTCCTGGAAACTTGTGCAAAAAAATGAAGTGCATGCCAAGGCTGCTGCTATCAGTACAGAGGACCGGGTGTATTTGGAAGATGCTATGTTGGATGCCCTGGTTGTGGAAGAATCTGCAGCTGAGGCCGCTGCATTTCTGTCTGTTAATGCTCTGTCTGGTTCACAAAATCCCAAGACAATTAGGTTAACAGCCATGGTGGACAATAAGGTCATGCTCCTGTTAGTGGACTCTGGCAGTTCACATACTTTCATTGACCAACAGTTACTGGATAGGCTACAGTGTACTACTATTCCATTTCCTGCTCCTCTGAAAGTGAAAGTGGCAAATGGTGAGTTCATGCAGTGTGAGCAAGAAGTCCAGGGGCTCAAATGGTGGATCCAGGGTCATACATTCACTACTGACATGAAGGTTGTTCCCTTGGGAGGCTATGATGCCATTTTGGGCATGGATTGGCTGGAGCAGTGGGGTCCTATGACCTGTCATTGGGAAGAAAATGGATCCAGTTCCAACATCAGGACCAGATAATTACTCCCTCCGTCCGAAAATACTTGTCATCAAAATGGATAAAAGGGGATGTATCTAGATGTATTTTAGTTCTAGATACATCCCCTTTTGTCCATTTTGACATCTAGATACATCCCCTTTTGTCCATTTTGATGACAAGTATTTTCGGACGGAGGGAGTACTTTACAAGGCATGCAAGATAAACCTGTCACATAGATTAAAAAACTCACTGCAGAACAATTTGAAAAGTGTCTTAAAGGAAATTATGTTTGGGCTACAACTGTATTAGCCCCTGATGTAGGTATATCTGTTCAAACTACACCTGAAGGTATTCAACAAATTCTAACTGAATATAGTGATGTGTTCCAAAAACCACAACAGTTGCCACCACATAGAGCATTTGATCATGCCATTTCGCTTTTACCCGATAGTGTTCCAGTGAATTCTAGACCATATGATCTTTGTGGGCTAGCAGTTGAAAATGGCAGCAAGGAGCTCCGCTCCCACCCTCTAGCCCCTCCGAGACGCCCCAGCCTGCCGCCGTCGCTCCCCGCCAGGGAGGCCCTAGGCGCCGCCCCTGCCGACCGCCGGGTGACCCTCCCCGACGAGCACTTGTCCTCAGGCGACCGCTGGCTCAGCTCGGAGAGCGAGTCCTCGGCGCGTTCCTACCGGGACGTCGCGCTCACCCCGCCGGCCCCTGCTGCGCCGCCGGCTGCCAGAGCCCCCGGCCACATCCCGCCGGCCACCCGCATGCCAGCCAGGCAACGCCTTGGCCCCCGCTCAAAGGTTCACCGTGTTTTCGGCGGGGCCGCGCTCGACGCGGACGGGTTCTAGCAGCCGCGGCGCAGGAATCGCCGCCGCCGCCCGAGCCAGGACGGCACCGCCAGCCGCTCACCTCCTCGCCGTCGCAGGCCGTCTCCGGAGGAGGTTGCTAGGTTGTGCTTCAGATGCCTCGACCACCGTCACCGGGTTCGCGACTGCACCAACGACGTCCGGTGAAGGCGCTGCCTCACCTCAGGCCATGAGTCTCGCGACTGCGACGTCCGACGCAACGATGGCGCGCGACCTCGCACTGACGCCCCTGGCCGTGGCAGCCCTGCCCCGGCTCCCCCCGCGCATCGTCGAGCCACCACCCCGCCGGTGCCTCCCGCGCTCCCCTCGCCAGCGCCAGCTCCCCAACCGCGCCCCGACGTGCCCGTGCAGGTCATCATGGCGCAGTCCACAGAGATGGAGGAGGCCGAGCGGGTCCTTGGCCGCGCCATGGTGGCATCCATCACCGGCAACAGGTCGCAGGTGGCTGCTGCCAAGGTGGCCGAGCTGCTCTACCGCTCCCTCGAGCTCTCCGAAGGCGACTTCACCGTGCACGTGCACCACCCCGAGGACTTCCTCATCCTCTTCTCCTCCCTGGACACCATGCGTCGTCTGAACGGCGAGCACTTCATCAGCTCGCCACGGTTCGTGTTGTCGCTGCGGCCCTGGTGCAAGCTCGCGCATGCTGGCGCCGGCGGGTTTGAACACCGCGTCGAGCTCGAGCTCCGCGACATCCCCGCCCAAGCTTGGCACCTTTCCACCGCCGATCACATCCTCGGAGAGAGCTGCTGGGTCAAGCGGTTGAACCCCCGCACGCGCTCTCGCGAGGACCTGGCCGTCTTTCGCCTGTCTGCCCGCGTGCACGACCCAGCCGACATCCGCCGCGCCGCGATCTTGGAGATCGTCGAGCTGCTGCCGGCCCGCATCCCCTCGAAGGCGCCGGAGGTCAGGACGCTCACGTACCCTGTCTCCATCGTGCTCGCACGCACCACCCCGCTCCGGGCACCTCCTCCCGGTGCCCAGGCTAACGACGACCCCGGCAGAGGCGGCGCCGGCAATGGACACGGCCAAGGCCAGGCCCCGGTCATGGTCGGGCAAGGCGCCGTGGCCGGAAACGAAGGCGCACTGATGCTGCGCCGGGCGGTCGGGCGGATGGCATGGCCATGGACGCGCCTGCTTGGCGCGCCAGCGACCGCTCAGGGTGGACCGATGGGCTGAACACGGCGGCCGCCTGGCCCCGGCCGGCAATGGTCGTGGCGGCAACGTCTCCAGTCCGGCCGTCGCGGGACGACATGCTATCGTGACCGAGTAAGCTGGGCCCTGTTCGTTCTCGTCACCGGGCCAAAAGAGGAAAAAGAAAGGGCCCACGACTGCAGGCTTTGGCAGCAGATCCTACGCGAGCGGCTGTCGCTCTCGATAACGACGCGCGATCGGTTGCGCAGGGGCCAGCTGGCGCGCTATCACCGGTCGCTGAGGAGCCAGAAGGCCCGGGAAGTTCAAACTCGGGCTCCTCCCACGATTCTGCGGGGCCCGCTTCTGCCGCTGTTGACCCATCACCGTGTCGAGATCTTGCCCTTTTGAGTCAGATCCCAGACTCGCAGCCCGTGGCGCCAGGAGCTTCAGAATGGCCAGGATCGCCTTCCTCCTTGTCGGGGCAAAGCAGCGACTCGCGTACCCATGTCGATCCTGCGGGCCCAGACACCCCAGCTGACCGGTCATCAGTGTCCCCTGCCCCCACCTCTGCGGCTCTGGCGGGAGGAGACGCCCTGGTTGCCGCCCAAACCGCCATCGCACCAGCGGCCGTGCCCCCCCCCCCCCACATTGCAGCGCCACTGATGGGCCAGATGGGCCAAATGGGGTTGGGCCGCTCCATGCTATGGCCGAATCCCCAACCGCGCTCCCTCTTGCAGCTGATGACGGGCCGCCCGCCATTGGGCTGCCGGAAGCCGGGGTCCAGAGGCCAGTTTCCATCTTGCAGAGGCTCAGAGGATCCTCCACGCCAACACCCAATGATGTTCAGAGATCGCCTGCACCTGCATCTAAGCCCCGCTCTCCGGCATCGGGACGGTTCGCATCGCCACCAATCACGATGCGCCGCTCATGCAGCCGTGCGACCACGCAGCAGGCCTGGACGCTTGGCGAGTTTCTGGCCGCGGCCACGAAGCACATCAGCGCGTCACTGCCGACTCCAGGGAAGAGGCCACGTCGTCCCCTCAACTTTGCCCCACGGCAAGGCCGCTCAGCGGCTACGGCCGCACCCGCGGCGGCGCCGCCGACGGCAGAATGGAGGGCCCATGTGCAGATTCTATGCACACTGGGGATCGTTGGCACCAACCAGAAGATCACTGCCATCGAGATGAAGGCCTACAACGACATGTTCGCGGCGCCAATCCCCCTGTCCGTGCTCAAGGCCATCGCTGCCCTGGTAGATAGGGAGATCCTAGCGTGCTTCGCCTCTCCCACGCGCACGGCCGTTGCCGGAGACAGTTAGGGCTGCCGGCCACTCATCGTCAACCTCTTGTTCATGGATCACGGACTAAAAATCGTTGTTTGGAATGTGCGCGGCCTCAACTCGCGCGCCCGATGTAGTGCCATCCGCTCCCTGTTGGGCACTACCGGAGCCTCCATTGTGTGCCTTCAAGAAACAAAGATGGCTTTGATATACTCGCCCACTATGCTTGACATTCTCGGCTCCGAGTTTGACGACTTCACATACCTGCCGGCTGATGGCACACGAGGCGGCATTCTCTTGGCCTGGAAGAGCAGGGCTGTCACGATCTTCGACCTGCTGTTCACGCGGAACGCGCTCACGGCCAAGGTATCCATGGCCTCCGGGACACCGTGGTGGCTGACGACGGTCTATGGACCCCAAGACGACAGGGATAAAATATTGTTCCTCCAAGAGCTGCGCGATATTCGGGCGGCATGCCCCGGCCCATGGATGCTATGTGGTGATTTCAACCTCATATACCGCGACGAGGACAAGAACACGGGTGGCCTGCATCGGCGCATGATGGGTAGATTCCGCCACGCCATCAATGACCTCGCCCTGAAGGAGATATATCTCAACGGGCGTCGCTTCACATGGTCTGAATGAGCAATCGCCGCCCACGCTAGTGCACCTTGATCGCGTCCTTTGCACGTCGGACTGGGAAGATGCGTACGGCGAATGCCACCTCCGGTGCCTCGCTTCGGTCGTGTCGGATCACTGCCCGCTGCTGCTGGATTGCTCCCCCATGCCGGCTGCGCACAAACGCTTCCACTTCGAGGACTATTGGATCAGACTTGACGGCTTCCACGACACCGTTACCGCGGCGTGGAGCTCGGTGCATGACGACGACCCATTCCAGCAACTGGTCAAGCGTCTCCAGGCCACTGCTCGCCGCTTATCAAGCTGGAGCGCCAAGGCCACGGGCAACATTCGGGACAAGCTCACCATATCCCGCGAGTTGATCATGCGCTTTGACAAAGCGCGGGAGGACCGAGTGCTCTTGCCTCCGGAGGAATGGCTCCGCAAGCAGCTCAAGCTCGCCTACCTCGGCATGGCATCCATGGAGCGCACGATCGCTCGGCATCGTGCCCGGATCGCGTCTCTTAAGGATGTCGACGCCAACACGAGCTTCTTCCACCGGCAATGCTCCTATCGGCGTCAGAAGAACCGCATATATAACCTTAACATCGATGGGCAGGTGCTCACGGATCATGAGGAGATGGCCAACGCAACGTTTTCACACTACGATGGCTTGCTGGGCACTGCTGTAGACCGGGCGCACACGCTGGACCTCTCCCAACTCATCGCGCCCGGCGACCTTGCATGCCTAGACGCGCCCTTCAACCAGGAGGAAATATGGGACGCGGTCAAACGCATGCCGGTGCGCAAAGCACCCGGTCCGGATGGCTTCACAGCGGAGTTCCTGCGCGCCTGTTGGAGCATCATCTGCCATGACATATGGGACGTCTTCGAGCTGCTATACACGCTGTGTGGCCGCGGGTTCAGCAAGCTTAACCAAGCGCTGCTAACCTTGCTGCCTAAGCGCGCGAACGCTCACAAGCTCGATGACTACCGGCCGATCTGCCTGATCCACATTGTGGCCAAGATCTTCGCCAAGGTCATGTCATTGCGCCTCGCCCCCAAGCTCGACACCCTAGTAAGCCGCAACCAAAATGCGTTCATCGCCGGACGTAGCCTCCACGACAACTTCGTTCTAGTCCGGCAATCCCTCAAGATGCTGCACCGACTTGGCACGCCCAGGATCATGCTAAAGCTCGACCTCACGCGCGGCTTCGACTCCATCTCATGGCCCTTTCTCTTTGAAGTGCTGCGCCAGTATGGGTTCGAGGAGCGATTCCGAGAGTGGCTGGCCATTCTGCTCTCCTCGGCTAGCACGCGGGTCATGGTCAATGGAGTCCCCGGCCCTCCAATCTGGCACTGTCACGGCCTGAGACAAGGCGACTCCACCTCCCCACAACTCTTCGTGCTAGCGGTGGACACCCTTGGGAGGCTGATGCGTCTCGCTCTACATACGGATATCCTCCAGCAGCTGCACCCCCGGCAAGCCATTCCGGCGATATCTCTTTACGCAGACGATGTGATGCTTTTCTGCCATGCCACTACCGACGAAATTGCCGCTGTCAAAGGCATTCTGGACGTGTTCGGTACGGCGTCTGGGCTACGAGTGAATTACGCCAAGAGCTCGGCCACGATCCTTCATGCCGACGACCACGGCGAGGGGTTGTTGGAGCCACTTGGGTGCCCCGTCGTGGCCCTGCCGGTCCACCTATCTGTGCATCCTGCTCTCCACTCGCCGCCCATCCGCAACCCAACTGCAACCCCTCGTCGACAGGGTAGCGGGCCGGCTACCCTCCTGGAAAGCTTGGCTGATGAACAAAGCGGGACGACTAGCGCTCGCCAAGTCGGTGCTTAGCGCGATACTGATCCATCAACTGCTAGCGCTAGCGCCTCCAAAGAAAACCCTGAAGCAACTGGAGAAGATTCAACACGGTTTTCTTTGGGCCGGCCGCGCGAACGCCCACGGTGGTCACTGCCACGTCAACTCGCACCGGGTCTGCCGTCCACTCGAATATGGTGGCCTCGGCGTCCGGGACCTCGAGCGCACGGGACTATCGCTCCGGCTGCGCTGGCTCTGGCTCGCGCGCACGGACACGAATCGAGCTTGGCAGGGGCTGGACCTGCAATTCACGACGGAGGAGCGAGCGCTTTTTTACGCCTCCACAACCATGGCCATCGGTGACGACAGGATGGCCCTTTTCTGGGAGGACCGCTGGCTCGGCGGCCAATCCGTCCACGAGCTCGCGCCCATGCTTATCCAATGCATACCCAAACAGCGCAGGAAGTCCAGAACGGTGGCGGAGGCCCTCGCCGGCAACAGCTGGGCGCGTGACATCCATGGCCTGCTCAGCCTCCCGGAGATTGGACAGTACCTAAAGCTCTGGCACCTAGTTCAGCATGTCGAGCTGTCCAATGAGCCGGACAGGCTGCTCTGGAGATGGACAGCCAACATTCCAGGGCGTGACGAGCTGCAATTCCTGGAAACTCATCTGGAGGAGCTGGGCACCGCCCATGGTGAAGTTCTTCCACTGGTTGGCGTGTCAAGATCGTTGCTGGACCACGGAGAGACACGCGCGCCGTGGCCTGCAACGCCATCCACGGTGCCTTCTGTGCGACCAGGAACCGAAGACGATTGGACACCTGATGCTTACGTGCCCATTCACTAGGCAGACTTGGCATGAGGTCCTTTCTTGGCTACGCCTACCGGCACCAACGCCCAAGCACGACGGCTCGCTCATGGATTGGTGGCTGCACGCAAAGGAATTGACACCACCAGCACTTCGCAAGGCGCTCAAATCTGTGGCGCTCTTGGTACCGTGGATGGTTTGGAAGCATAGGAACGCGTGTGTTTTCGACCATGTGAGGCCTTCGCTGAATGAGCTTGTAGACAGGATTAAAGACGAGACCCGATGTTGGGCAAAGGCCGGATATAAGGCTCAGGGTCGTTTTGCCACCATCCTGGGATGTCCACTGAGGCCCTCTTGGCTGTGTGAAACTACCTCCTAGGAGGATGTAAATTCCCCTATCTTTCCAATGCAATGAAACACAAAAGCCATTTGCGTTTTCTCGAAAATTCTAGACCATATAGATACTCTCCCTTGCAAAATGAAATTGAAAAGCAGGTGGCTGATTGAAGCTGGACTAGTACAGCCTAGTATGTCTCCTTTTGGGTTCTCCTGTGCTGTTGGTCAAGAAAAAGGATGGAACATGGAGGTTTTGTGTGGATTATAGAAAGTTGAATCTGTTGACAGTCAAAAGCAAATTTCCTATGCATGTGGTCGATGAGCTACTGGACGAACTTGCAGGTGCCAAATGGTTTTCCAAACTGGATCTTAGAGCAAGATATCATCAAATTACAACGGTGGAAGAGGATGAGGCTAAAACAGCATTTAAGACTCATCAAGGTCAATTTCAGTTTAGGGAGATGCCCTTTGGTCTTACAAATGCTCCAGCAACCTTTCAGTGCCTTATGAATGCAATATTTGCCAAGTTTACAAGAAGATGTGTGTTGATTTTCATGGATGATATCATAGTTAAAAAAGGCACGCCTAAGCGAGCGCTTAAGCGCGCCTAGGCTCTAGGCGTTGGCAAAACGCATTGCGAATAACTACGCTTAATCTGCGCATAATTGCGCATAAGCATGCGCTTTGGTCAGTAAAGCGCAAGGTGGTGGCAAGACGCACATTTAACGCCTAGCTCTCTTTTGAACAATGGATGATATCCTAGTTTTCAGTGAAGATTTGGAATCTCACATAGAACACTTAAGACAAGTGTTGGAAATCTTGAGAGAGCACCAGTTATTTGCCAAGGAAAGCAAGTGTTTCTTTGCTCAGCAGCACTTGGAGTACCTGGGACACATTATTTCTGACAAGGGTGTTGCCACTGTTTCGGAGAAAACTAAGGCCATGTTACAATGGCCCAATCCTACTACTGTGACAAAAGCTAAGAGGGTTTTGGGGGCTCACAGGTTATTACAGGAAATTTGTCAAGAATTATGGCATTCTGGCCAAGCCCCTCATGGTTCTCTTACAAAAGAAAGCTTTCACCTGCACTCCAGAAGCACAAGTGGCATTTAAGCAGCTCAAGCAGGCCATGAGTACCACTCCTGTTTTGGCTTTGCCTGATTTCTCTCTGGCCTTTTGCATAGAAACAGATGCCTGCGACACTGGTATTGGTGTTGTCCTCAGCCAACAGGGCCGCCCATTGGCTTATTACAGTAAGGCCCTGGGCACAAACAACAACAAGTTGTCCATCTACGAGAAGGAGTTCTTAGCTGTGATGATGGCTGTGGACAGATGGAGGCCTTATCTTTCAAGGGGACCATTCACAATTAAGACTGATCACCAAAGTTTGTGTAGCCTGGAGGATCAAGTTCTGACTTCAGACTTGCAAAGAAAGGCTATGACCAAGTTAGTAGGCTTGCAGTTCAAATTTCAGTTCAAGAAGGGTGTTGATAATAAGGTTGCAGATGCCTTGTTTAGGATGGGACATAATTTTGCTTTCCAAGAAGTTTCAAGCTCTCATCATGTATGGATTCAAGAGGTCATCAATTCTTATGTAGTAGACTCTGAAGCACGAGAGTTACTACAAAAGCTGTCTGTCACACCTGATGCAGACCCAGATTTTACTCTGCAGCAAGGGCTTCTTAGACATCACGGAAGAATCTGGATTGGGGCCAATTCAGCCTTGCAACTTAAATCATAGAAGCATTCCATGCTAGTTCCATAGGAGGCCACTCGGGAATGCTAGACACTTATCAGAGGATCAAGAAATTGTTCCACTAGGCTGGTCTCAAACAAACTGTAATCAACTTTGTCCAGCAATGTCAGATCTACCAGCAAGCTAAACATGAACAATGCAAATACCCAGGGCTTCTTAATCCACTGCATGTTCCACAGGGAGCTTGGGAGGATGCGACCATGGATTTTGTAAAAGGCCTACCTAAATCCTGTGGCTACTCGGTGATAATGGTGGTAGTCGACCGATTTACAAAAATACAGTCATTTTGTGCCCTTGAAACACCCTTACACTGCTGCTTCTGTTGCGCAATTGTTCTTACAGAATATTGTCAGGTTGCACAGCATGCCTTACACTACAACATCTGATAGGGATCCAGTGTTCACAAGTAAATTTTGGAAAGAGTTATGGTCCTTGTGGGGCTCCAAACTTCATATGTCAACCGCCAGGCATCCTCAGACTGATGGGCAATCAGAACGAGTGAATCAATGTCTTGAGATGTACCTCAGATGCTCTGTCAACTCTACACCAACAAAATGGGCTATCTGGTTGCCTCTTCTAGAATTTTGGTACAACACCTCCCATCATTCTTCTCTGGGTTGTTCCCCTTTCAAGGCATTGTATGGCCAAGAGGCACATATGGGAGAGTTACCTCGGCCCCTGCCTACTGACAATGCGGATGTAGATCAATGGATCCAAGAACGGCAGCGCTACTCTGAACATTTAAAAGCTCAATTGCACAGAGCTCAAGCAAAAATGAAGGCTGACGCCGACAAACATCGATCTTCCAAAGAGTTTCAGATAGGAGAGGAGGTCTTCCTCAAGCTCCAGCCATATGCTCAATCATCAGTGGTAAACCGACCATTTCCTAAGTTGGCGTTTAAGTACTTTGGACCATATAAGATACTGGAAAAGATTGGCCCTGCAGCATATAAACTAGCTTTACCTGAAGGCAGCCAGGTACATCAAGTGTTTCATGTCTTCTCAACTGAAACAACATGTACCTGATTACACTCCAGTTTTTGCCACATTGTTGGCACCGCTGTTGATGGAAGTCGACGACCTACAACCTGCTCTGATCCTTGATCATCGGCTCGTGAAGAAAGGTAATCAGGCCTTGCTGCAAGTGCTCATTCAGTGGAACAAGTTACCAGCCTCAGATGCTACATGGGAGGACTACGCTACTGTTCGACACACGTTTCCAAATGCACCAGCTTGGGGACAAGCTGGTTCTAGAGAGTCGGGACCTGTCAGTACCGTACCCCTGGCTAGTACAGAACCAGAGTCAAATGTTCTGAAGGAGGAGTCAAGCGCCAAGGAGAGCAGTTGATCTGGCGTATTGGCTTGGGGCTGGCCTCGTCCAGTGGGCCGTGGGCCGTGTAAGAGGATAGATGGGTTATGTGTTGTACGAGCAGATATATATAAGCTCGGTGGTTCGGTAGGAGAGGTAGTGAGTAATACAACTAGCTCACGTTTCCTTCCTATCTCTCTGTACCTCTCTCTGTATCTTCTTCTTCCCCAAGCTTTCCTCCTCTGGTTTTCCCCTTGTACTCAAATCTGAGAAAGTAATCCTAGATCGGACATGACAGTTGTGCTGTGTGTGTAGTTACCATATTGTATAGGAACTTCTTCACTTATTTCCCTCTTCTGTATATGTACCGGCTGTTGGCCTTGTTAGGGTTAGGTACCAAACCGCCGCCTCTGGTCGCCACCACCATTCGTCTCTCCATCCAGCTTATCCCCTCTGGCCAGGTCACTGCCATTCTAGGCCCTCGCACCGTCCTTCCGCCTTAACCTCTACTTGTCGTCATCGAGCCTTTGTCGGTCTAGGTCTCAGTTGTTTCAACACCCACTAGAATGGCACCCTCCACCACCACTGGAGCTGTCCCAGTCCCTTGATGTCCCGTTATCTTTGACAGAGAGAACTACAGGGACTTGGTGCAGCACATGAAGGAGGGGCCAGCTGGTCTGGGAGCGCCTCACAGGTGTTCTGCCCTGTCCTCTGCTACCCACTCCTCCTGCTAAGGTGGGCTTCCATGTTGATACGGATAATACCAAGCAACGTGAGGTGCTCAATGTCTTTAAGGAGGCCACTGAAGAGTACCAGAATCAACTCCACATGTACATGCAATGGACAAATGATGGTGCTCGAGCCTCATCTTGGTGAACAACATGGATGTCGATCTCACCATGGATGTGGTGGCCCTTATCACTATGTATCAGATTTGGGAGCACCTTCGTCGTCGCTACAAATATATGTGGGGTGCCATGTATCTCTTTGTTGTTCGTCAAGAACAACTACTAAAACAAGGATATGTTACTGTGGATGACTTCTACAAGGAGATGTCGGCGGTGTGGCACCAATTGGACTCTCTAGGAGCTGATGTTTGACGCACACATCGATGTTGTGTGCGGCAACAAGCTAAGCTGGAGGTTTGTCACCTCTACGACTTCCCACTTGCCTTCGACCGGAGTTCGAGCAGAATCATGCTCCGCTGTTGGCATGCCATCCTTGGCTCTCTACTATGGAGGACCTTGCTCAGGTGCGCTCTGAGGAGCTACATCTACGCAGCACGGGCTTGTTGCCGTCCTCTTCAGCAGTCATGGCTGCCCTCACTTCACCACTGCTGCAAGGTGGCCTTCTCCTACACCGATGACAGCAGCCTCCAATAGAGGCTTCAGCCCCTACTGAAAGCGGGATGGTCACATGATCATGCAGTGCATTAAGAGGAAGAGACAGGGTCGCTGTGGTGGCCGTCCTCACAAGGACTCAAGAGCCTCCTCTGATTCTCGTGAGGGATCCCTTGAGAAGGTTCACCAGGAGATGCTCACCTTGTTGTGCCGCCTTGCTGCTTCTGCACCATCCTCAGGTTCTGCTGCTCAAACGTCTCGTCCACCACCACACTCTTCGTCGGGTACATCTTTGCCCTGAATTCTTGATTGTGGGGTCTCCTTCCACATGACACCATACAAACATCACAACTTTGTGCCTTCTCCACTTCCCGTTCAGACTGAGGATGGCACTTCGCTTCCTCTTGCAACACGAGAGATTAATTTCACGTCTTCTTTTCATTCCCTGTCGTTTCTTATGTTCCTAAATGACTATGCAAAACCTCTGTCTGTTAGTCAACTTTACTAACTTGGGTTGTCGTTATTCAGGATTCTGACTCTTGATGTGTTCAAGATCGTCATACGGGAACTCTAGTTGGGATCGATCCCCGATGGTACGACTCTCCACGCCTTTGGGAGCTCGACTGGTTGCGCCTTCCTTCTGCTGCGTCCTGTAGCCAGTCTGACATAACCACCCCTTTTGCTTCAACCACCACCACCACCACATCCTTTTGCTTCAGTTGCCACCACCACCACATCCTTCGCTCAGGAGCACAAGGGCTACCTTGTCCAAAGATGTCACTTTTGATGAGTCTCGCCCCTTCTACCCTAGTCATTCTTCTACTGGCACCAAAGAGACTATTCCTTCATCTGCTCATGAGCTTCAGCTTACACAGGATGAGGTTTCTATTCCTGACTCTCCTACCCGGGTTGAGTCATTCACTCGCTCTCATTTTCCTTTTGTCTACTCCCGTCGTGCTCAACACCCTTCTCCCTCTGATGCACCACCTTCCACTTCCACTCCTTCCTCGTTGGGTCCTGTTCCTTTAGGGTCACCTACCCCCCCTTGCTCCTCGGTATAATCCGAGTGATTGCCACACTCTCCAGCCTCCTATGTTGTTGCTGCTACCACAATTGTTAACTCGTATTGTGAGGCGGCAGGCTGCGGAGAGGCACTTGGTACTACCTATAGGCATTAGACCCATCACTTGCAAAGGGTCTACAAGGTTAAGGTAAGTTCTGATGGTTCTCTCAAGCACTACAAAGCTTGTCTTGCTGTGTGTGGCTTCCAGCAGGAGTATGGTCATGACTATGATGAGACCTTCGCTCATGTTGCTCACATGACCACTATTCGCGCTCTTTTGGCTGTTGGAGTTGTTCGGCAGTGGTCCATCTCTCAATTGGATGTCAAGAGTGCATTCCTAAAAGGCGAGCTGCGGGAAGTGGTCTATATGCAGCCGCCTCCTGGATATACTCTCCAATGGCACTGTTTTTTGTGTTTGGTGCTCTCTTTACAGGCTGAAACAAACTCCTCATGCATGTTTCGGCGTTTCTCCGCCGTCATCACAGGGACTTGATTCTCTGCTAGTGCTCATGATCCTACTTTGTTTATTCACACTCCTCATGCTCGCACTCTTTTGCTACTCTTTGCTGATGACATGATTATCACAGGGGATGACCACCAATTCACTGATTTTGTGAAGAACTGCCTCCATGAGCAATTCTTGATGCCTGATTTGGGTTCTCTTTGCTACTTTCTAGGACTAGAGATCGTTTCTTCCCTAGGCACTTATTCCAAGATCTTCTCACCCGTGCCCACCTCACTGATCAGTGCACGGTTGACACTCCTATGGAAGTTTGGTCTTCATCTTCGTCCTAGTGAGGGTGAACCCCTTACGGATCCTGCTCAGTACCATCATCTTGGAGCCTTGTCTATCTAGGCATCATTCATCCTCACATTTCTTATGTTGTGCGCATTATGAGTCAGTTTGTCTATGCTCCCACTAAACTTCACTACAGTCATCTTCTTGTTTTTCGTTATCTTCGTTGGACTGTGACTCTGCTTATCCTTCCCTTGCTCCAACTCTTTTTAGCTTCAGACCGACTGTGATGCGATCTAGGCCACAATGATCTCTCTCTCTCTCCCTCCCTCCCTCCCTCTCTCTCTCTCTCTCTCTCTCTCTCTCTCTCTCTCTCTTTCTCTCTCTCTCTCAAACCTATTGTGTTTTTCTTGGCTCCTCTCTCTATCAAGAAGCGGACTCGTGTATCTCGCTCTAATGTTGAGGCTGAGCTGCGAGTTATGGCGTATGGCGTCCGTGAATGCAGAGATCACTTGCCTACGTTGGCTTCTTCGGGACTTTAGTGTTTCCACAGCTACACCGACCCCTTTGCTCTTTGATAACACTAGGCGCTCAACATTACCCATGATCCTGTGAAGCATGAGCTCATCAACGCGTTAGTGTTGATGCCTCCTACATGCGTCCTCAGGTGCAAGAGGATGTGCCCTTGAAGCTTCAGCTTGGTCAGACATGGTCACAACACAACTTCTTCCTGTCCAAACTCGGTGTCCAAGATCCCCCTTGAGTATTAAGGGGGAGGGGGGTGTTAGGACATGATTGTGTTTTGTGTGTAGTTGCCATATTGCATAGAGGCTTCTTTGCTTATTTCCCTCTTGGGTATATGTACTGGTTGTTGGCCTCGTTCAATACAAGAAGCTTAGTTTGTAACACCCGCTACCTACTTCAGCTTGGTGTCTTTATATAAGAATATAAGATAATGGACGATCTTGTGTTCTTAGTTTTGAACTGAACTCATGCTGGCATATCAGCCAATATATGCGTCGAGCGATATTCAGCTCGGCACGTTGAAGTAGTTCATTCACCAATAGTGTTGTATACTCTGCAGCAGTAAGGCGGAGTTGTTCCTCCACAACCTTGTGCTACTTCAGTTGATACCACAGCCTTGTTGATCAATAGTAGTTCTTAGTGTCCTCTTTGAGAGTGAGTTGTAGCAAGTGATGGAGCAACGGGAGAAGAGGATGGATGCAGCGTAACAACAACACACTAAAACACTACATGAGGTTCTTAGCGGAGATTTGATCAGCTAGTTGGGATGACAAGAAAGGATGTTCCACGTGTTGCTAATGAAAATGTTGTAGCCGACGTCGGCTACGGAGGTTGCAGGGTGGGATACTTAGAGAACGCAAGGGTCGTCGCCGTGTAGGCGTAGTGGTAAAGTAGAAGGGTAGTGGGGAAAATTGGAGAATTAGAGAGGTAGAAGAGAAGCATAGGTAGGAACTAGGTATTTCACTGCTTGCCTCCTTACAAGGGGGATACATCCTTATATACACCCTTTAGGTACTTCAACACACCCTGCATACTTCTAGACTAGGCTGGATCCATCTAAGAGACAACTAGACTACCCACAAATAGAGTCTTCTACTAGGACACATACACCCTGGATACTTATAGACTAGGTTGGGTTCATCTAGGAGATAACTAGAGTCTTCCCAAACAGATTCTTCTACCAGGACACACACCCTGGATTCTTCTAGACTAAGCTTGATAGACAACTAGACTAAGATGACACGACATTACCCCCCTGCAGATACAACTCGTCCTCCAACTGTAGTTCATGGCGGATCTTCCTCGTCATCCCCATCATTTACTTCAAGGTAAAAAGGCGACGACGGCCTCTTGAGAATTTTTCATCGCAGTTTGAAACACTTATATGTTTTCCCTTCTTTCTGCCTTCTCTGCACTTGGCAATCGACGGACATGAGTTCTTCCCCAAAGGAGCTTTAGCATTCCATACCTTGTTATTGTTCGATAGGCATGGATGACTTGTCATTGGAGGCCGTAGCTATGATGGTTGCTCGTTGTTCATACGCTCATGCTCGGCTCATGGCCACTTGTAGGCCAGAAGGGTTATGAAGTATTGCATCGACTCGTAGTAGATCAATCAACCTGGACGTGAAAAGTTGAACCTGCTACGACATTGAGGGGGTCAACACGACATAGTGCTTGAAACCTCTATGTATTTTGCAATAGATCCCATTTGTTTGAAGCGCGCAAGTTCTCCTAGTGGATTGGTCCGAATAGGAGGACCAAACCGTAGTTGACACCGCTCCTTGAAGCGAGTCCAAGACGGGGTTCCTTCATCACGCTCGAGTTGGATATACCATTCATGCACTGCTCCTAACAAGTGATAAGCTGCTAGCCATACCTTGTAGCCTTCTTCGATGATTTGCCCCTAAAAATTGCTCACACCGGTCCAACCAAACCAGGTCATCTTCGCCACTAAATGTTGGAAAATCCAGTTTTTCGTATCGAGGCACTCTCGTGGTGTTAGCAACATGAACCACCAATAGAAGAACATGAGGGACACCAGACTTGGGGGGCCTAGGTGGCATTTGTTGCAGTGGAAACAAAAATCATGACTGTGAACTGGGAGGCACTGTTCGTAAGCCTTGCATCCCGTGTGATGATGTCTAGGAGCATGGCACTTGGTGTTGTGCCAAGATTGTGGGCGTTTGTGTCGTTGTTGTCACTAGGTTGGCGGCCAAATATGCTGCTCTGTTGCCGTTCAGGAAGGGTAAGGATGGAGGGCGCTACAAGATGCCATCGCCTCCTCCCGGCACACCTGACATCTCCTACAGTGCCTTGACTCGCAGATTCAGCGATGCAAACTCCTTGGTGAATTTGTCGCTCAGCGATGCGCTGCCAAGACTTCATCATTAGAATTGATCTTTCTTTCAGGCACACCGTCAACCATGGGCTCTGGCACTGATACCAAATGTTGTTGTCGACACTGGCTACGGAGGTTGTAGGGTGGTATACAACAAGAGGTTCATTGCCATGTAGGCGTCGTCGTACAATAGAAGGGTAGTGGGGAAGGATTGAAGAATCACGAAGGTAGAAGAGAAGCATAGTTAGAAACTAGATATTCATTGCTTCCCTCCTTACACTGGGGATACATGCTTATATGGACCCTTCAAGTACTTCAACACACTTACTTATAGATGGGTCCATCTAAGAGACAACTTTCATCTAGCAGATAACTGGACTCTTCCCACAAACAGATTCTTTTACCACGACACACACACACGTTGGATACTTCTACATTAAGCTTGATAGACAACTGGACTCTAAGATGCCACAACGAAATAAGATACATTACAAGAGGAAGAAGATGTTCGACGACGAAGATGCGGGGGTGCGAGGGGTAACCTTGGAGCAAGAGTACCACAACAATTTGCAATTTAGCGTACTTCAAGAAGGCCAGCTTTTGATGATGCCTTGAAGAACCTGATCTCTATGCATATCCTAGAGTACCCAACCCTACATATGTAAGAGAAAGATATAAGGTGAAAGTTGACACCCCTACTTTTAATGTGGTGTTGATATTGATGGGTGCCTTGATTGACTATATAAAGTGGAGACTTTCTTTAAGGCCATGAATATTCCAGAAGACATAGAGTTCCTTTGGTCGCAAACAAGCTAAAAGGTTACCAAAGTATAGACTAAGAACTTGAGAGAGGTTTGCTCAATCTACCTTTACCTAAGGGGATCAAGACCTCCAGCTGGGAGAAGAATTCTCAATGATTACAAGTCAAGCCCTCCTCTCTTTGGGTTGGGGAAGACTATCTCTCAAGACCTCCATCTCTTTTGGATTTGGGGATGAACAACCTTGTGTCGTCTTTTACCATTGTTTGCTTGTTGGATCCGAGTTGCACATCATGTATTGACTTTGTGCTATGAGTGTGTACTTGGTAGTGCATTTTTGCCTTATGTGTGTTTCCTCTTGTTCTTTGTGTTCAACTGCTCATCCATGAATCCAACACTAATCATGAAGATCGGCCAGCCCTACGGCTTGCCTCATATCATGTCATGGACTAGATCTTATGTTCTAAGAGTTCTGGACTGAACTTCTGCTACCACATTGGCCTATATTTGCCTCTTGAGTGATATCTACCGCAACACTTTGAAGTAGTTCCTTCAAGACTTGTGTTGTACACTCTGTAGGGGCAAAGTGGAGTTATTCCACCACAAACCTGTGTTGCTTTAAATATTTGATGTTTCATAAAAACCAAATCAACACCATAAACCATTTTGATGTGTCATCCAACTGTGGCATGTAATCGCTTGTCAAGGTAAAATGGTATGCTAGGAAAAAAACTAATGCTATAAACAATGAGAGTAATAATATTGACATCCTCTCCTATATTGAGCACTATGTTATTTATCATCTACATTTCCAAGTACATATTGAACGAAGCTGAGTTAGAAAGTTCATATATAAGCATTTGGGGTCAACTTTTTACAGCTATCAACTTTTTTGCGAAAGTACGCCTACATACCGAGGCTGTAAAAATCAGTATGTCACAGAAGACAATTCGTCACATCCAATGAAAGGTGTCTAGTTTCAATAATGGTTGCTAATATACCTTAAGCCGGCAGGAGTGATCTTTAAACCCCTGCACAAGTTGAGGCCATAGCCTCTCCCTGTCCGCACTATCCATGCACTCAAGCTTACCCATCGCCTCTGCCCACATGATCTACACCGACAAGACCACAATTAACACAATCATGTTATGATATCCAGGAACAGCACCACGAACAGCAAAAACATGGATTGAACTAATTTATTCAACTACGCACATCAGATGCTGCTACAGGCTTCACCCTTTGTGAAGGATCTGTCACGCTAAACAACAGATGCTGCCATCAAAACAGACAGAAAAGCATCAAACAAGTCACATTAACCAGAATCTTTGCAACACAAAACCAAAGTTGCAAGGAGAATTTCACCCTAAAAGCATAATTACAAAAAGTCTCACGGGTACATTCCGGAGTAGAAGTAAAAACATAAAGACCATTACAGTTCAAACACGACTTAGCTAAATTATGAGCTAAAACATTGGACTTCCGACGAATAAACTTGATCCAAGAAAAAGGAATGTTCGACATGCCATCTTTGATTTCCCAGACCACGGCACCAACGATTGAACGATCGCGAACATGAGAATTGAGTCTCTGCACCATAGAGAGGCAATCGGAGGCGAATATTACCGAATCACATTCCATCTCACGTGCAAGGTTAACTGCTCGCCGAAGGGCACAAGCCTCAACTAATTCAGGTTCAGAGCTTCCATAGTTAGCTTCTCTACATGCAATAATAAATTGTGCATCAGATTTGAGAGCAACGACACTTGCACCAAACTTACTTTGCTCGAAGAAGGTCGCGACATCACACATGAATATTACAGAACCCGACGGCGGAGAAGACCAAGAGGTACTTGAGGTTTGCTCTCACGTTGATGCACAAGATCCGGTTTGTTTAGATGCCCAAAGATCAAATCAACATAAACTTTTATCCAAAAGACGGCACTGACAGGATGTGGCTCATCTTCATTATTTCGAACACACTTCCGCGCCTCCCAAATATGCCATATAGTGACAGTCATGATTGTAGCCAGCAGATCCGAGGAACGAGAGAGGAAATCAGACATCCACTGCTTTGACGAAGAGAAGTTGGACCGCCATAGCTTGACGTCGAAGGATTGCTTCACTTGCGACCAGGTGATAGAGGCAAAGGTGCCCCGTCTTTCGATGAGATAATGGCTATCGTTTTGGAGGAAGTCGACTTTGACGATCCGACTACGAACGTGCGAGGACGTCGCGCCTTAGCAATCGCTAAACCAACTCCGAGAGGTTATTGACCACGCTGGAGCACGATCAACCTGACCACGAAGGTCTGTTTCCTGCAGGAAAACGAAGAACAAGCAAGAAACTGAGATTGCAATCTGGATATTGCGAATTCAAGAGGAAAGCTTTATTGATCAAGTGGGGTTCTGTGACGTCTTGGTCTGGTCGTTGAACACAAACGAAGTACGCGAAGTTGCAGCTATGGCGAACTTTAATCTAAACAAAACCCAAAGTCTAAACGACGCCCTAAGGGCTGTATATATGGGGGAAAGAGGGGGGAATTTCGTGGCCCTTGGTGGAGGGGTCCGAAACCAACCCTAACTCTTGTTTCCCCACACATACGGACTCTAAAAGTAGCCTATACTCAAGTATTTCGAAATTACATGGGCCTGGCCCAATAATAAGGTGACGCAGCACCTATAATAGCTTCTGGACGAAATTTATGAAGTGGCATCCTGTATATTTCGTCCAAGGCTTCTCGCACTCATTATGGTGGCTTCAAAGTCCTGAAATCATCAATTGAAACTCCATTCTTGTTCCCCTTGCGCATGCCATCATCTCCATGCTTGATCTTGCTCCAATGTTCATCCTTCTTGTCCAAGCTAGGCCCTTCATTTGTAAGCAAGACAAATGTATCCAATTTAGGCAGCATCATATTCTCATGAACATTAGATTCATTACCAAGAAACGAAAGTACCTGGTAATTTAATTGGCGTGCACGAGCTCTAGTAATTGGTCCTGTATATGTGTCAGTTGGAGCTGTGGGTGTAACCTTGTTAGTGATGTCCTCATCACCAGGCCTCATAAGCAAAAGGGCAAAACAGCAGCGAGTGCTCGATTCCTTTCGTCCTCCCACAGAAACAACATAGATTGGAAGTTGGCACATGACGATGTTGGAGTTGGATACTGTTGGGAAACGTTGCATGGAAAAAAAATCTACGCACACGCAAGATCTATCCATGGAGATGCATAGCTACGAGAGGGGGAGAACATCTAAATACCCTTGTAGATCGCTAAGAGGAAGCATTTATCACGCGGTTGATGTAGTCGTACTATTCGCGATCCGATCACGATCCAACCGATCTAGTGCCGAATGGACGGCACCTCCGAGTTTAGCACACGTGCAGCTCAATGATGTCTCCTCCTTATTGATCCAGCAAGCGGGAGAGGAGAAGTAGATGGGATCACAACCAACACGACGGCGTGGTGGTGATGGTGGTGGTGGAGCACCAACAGTGCTTCGTTAAGCGTCGCCGGGATGAGGCGGTGGAACTACAAAGTAACGGGAGAGAGAGGGGCGCCAAGGGCTTGGTGTGTACTCTTGAGGCGCCCCTTCCCCTCTCTATATATAGGTGGAGGGGCGTGCAAAACAGCTCCTCCAAGCCCTAGGGCGCAGTCAAGGGGGAGAGATCTTGGACTCCAAGTCCAATCATATTCCTACTAGGACTCCTTCTTTTTTTGCCTTGCCTACCACATGGGTTTTTGAGGACTTGGTGCACCTAGCCCAATAAGGCCAGGGTGCCTCTCCGCAGCCCATGCTAGTCCTTGGTTCATGGTGGACTCACTCGTGGACTTCTGGACCCCTCCGGAATTCTCTGAAACTTTCTAGAAGCTTCCCGGTACAATACCGAAAAAACTGCACCTTCTTCCGGAACCCAAAATATGACTTCCCATATATAAATCTTTATCTCTCGACCATTTCGAGACTCCTCGTGACGTCCATGATATCATACGAGACTCCGAACAAATTGGTTACCACTCATCAAATATCCCAACACTACTCTAGCGTCAACAAACGTTAAGCGTGCGACCCTGCGGGTTCGGGAATTATGTAGTCACACTAGTACATCGAGGTGCTATACAAACGGTTTTTAACCCCTTTCCGCAATGACATTAGGAACCCTCTCCTAGTGAGTGTGGGTGATAGGGGGTCCTTCCCACCGTCGGGGATATGCCCTCCTAGCACACACGCTCAGCAAAATGAGGTCGTGTGCGATCGGCGAACGACCAAATACGGTTATACGTACAATAGTGCTAAAAACACAACTATACAGGCGAAATCATTTCCGCTTGTAAGTACATCCCAGACAGTCAGTCCCCGCTAAATGTTTTCGTTCGTATATACATCCCACACAGTCGCTCCAAGGAAAACGTTTCTCTTCGCAGGTACATCACACAGAATTTCCCCCGTTAAATCGTTTGTGATATCGTTTCCATTGCACACGGTATTAAAAAAAAATTATCGTTTGCGTTATTGAATGCATCATACACTTTAGGCCAGTGCCTGTGGATGATTGACCGTCCATCATTCGTCCTCTTCAGGAACACTTCAATGTTGAACTGTGGGTGTTGTATGAATACCTTCCTCGCCTCCTGACCATACGGGTGGTTTGAGAGGTAATCATCAGCGAACTGATTTGGAAAGGCCTGAAAACAAGGATGTGCATAAATATCTTCTCTATATTGGAAATGGGGCAAAGGAATAAAAAATGCAAGGTATAATAGTTAGTACCATCATGTAGTGAACTGATGTCTTCTTCATGCTGCACACAAAGATCTTGTTGTTTTTTGTCGCTAATTTCTTTATCCTAACAATCTTCCAGAGTTTCTTGACTTGACTGGTATTCATAGACAACTCATTTACCCATATGCAAAAAGGGTCGAACAGTGGGTCAAAACCTCTAACAGCAGGACCTACATGTGCAAGACCAAATTGTTAAAAAACTAAATATTAGAATGGTCCCTGCAATTGCATAATAATGTGCTATTAGACAAAGGAGCATGCATGTGCAAAACTCGATTGTAAGCCTCAGTGCTTCCCGTTGTTTCCCTTCAACACATATAAGATAGTTAGTCATCAGGTTAAGTGAGGTTCGCATGCTATCAGTAAAATATGTTGATGAAAAAAATAAGCACATTGCAGATTCATCAAATTAATTCAAGCCACATGGAAAACCAATTTATCCAAACCAAGCATGATTAAGAACTAGGAAATGCAGCACTTGTATATGTTTCTCATGTATTAAGTGCAGCCAAATGCGATTTATTCCACACATGCACAACAATACAAAATTCTATGCATGACAATTGGACATCGCATTGCAGAATTGAACCAAGCAGTTAACTAAACACCACAACGAATGAACCAAACATTAACTGAGCATCACATTGCACAATATAACATACTCCTAATAGAAGATTAGACAATTAATCAAACCAAGCATGCTTAACAACTTGGAAATATAACAATTGTATTTGTTACTCATGTATTTACTACAGCCAAATTCAATTTATTCCTCACATCGTATACAATGACAGAATGCACCCACAACAATTAAACATCGCATTGTAGAGTTGTACCAAACAGTTAACTAGACACCACAACAAATGAACCGAACGTTAACTGAGCACCACATTGCACAATATAACATACTCCTAATAGAAGATCAGACAGTTAACCAAAACAAGCATGCTTAACAACTTGGAAATATAGCTCTTTTTTGAACAATGGATGATATCCTAGTTTTCAGTGAAGATTTGGAATCTCACATAGAACATTTAAGACAAGTGTTGGAAATCTTGAGAGAGCACCAGCTATTTGCCAAGGAAAGCAAGTGTTTCTTTGCTCAGCAGCACTTGGAGTACCTGAGACACATTATTTCTGACAAGGGTGTTGCCACTGTTTCGGAGAAAACTAAGGCCATGTTACAATGGCCCACTCCTACTACTGTGACAAAGCTAAGAGGGTTTTGGGGGCTCACAGGTTATTATAGGAAATTTGTCGAGAATTATGGCATTCTGGACAAGCCCCTCATGGTTCTCTTACAAAAGAAAGCTTTCACCTGCACTCCAGAAGCACAAGTGGCATTTGAGCAGCTCAAGCAGGCCATGAGTACCACTCCTGTTTTGGCTTTGCCTGATTTCTGTCTGGCCTTTTGCATAGAAACAATTTCCTGCGACACTGGTATTGGTGTTGTCCTCAACCAACAGGGCCGCCCATTGGCTTATTACAAGAAGGCCCTGAGCACAAACAACAGCAAGTTGTCCATCTACGAGAAGGAGTTCTTAGCTGTGATGATGGCTGTGGACAGATGGAGGCCTTATCTTTCAAGAGGACCATTCACAATTAAGATTGATCACCAAAGTTTGTGTAGCCTGGAGGATCAAGTTCTGACTTCAGACTTGCAAAGAAAGGCTATGACCAAGTTAGTAGGCTTGCAGTTCAAATTTCAGTTCAAGAAGGGTGTTGATAATAAGGTTGCAGATGCCTTGTTTAGGATGGGACATACTTTTGCTTTCCAAGAAGTTTCAAGCTCTCATCCTGTATGGATTCAAGAGGTCATAAATTCTTATGTAGTAGACTCTGAAGCACGAGAGTTACTACAAAAGTTGTCTGTCACACCTGATGCAGACCCAGATTTTACTCTGCAGCAAGGGCTTCTTAGACATCACGGAAGAATCTGGATTGGGGCCAATTCAGCCTTGCAACTTAAATCATAGAAGCATTCCATGCTAGTTCCATAGGAGGTCACTCGGGAATGCTAGACACTTATCAGGGGATCAAGAAATTGTTCCACTGGGCTGGTCTCAAACAAACTGTTATCAACTTTGTCCAGCAATGTCAGATCTACCAGCAAGCTAAACATGAACAATGCAAATACCCAGGGCTTCTTAATCCACTGCATGTTCCACAGGGAGCTTGGGAGGATGTGACCATGGATTTTGTAGAAGGCCTACCTAAATCCCGTGGCTACTCGGTGATAATGGTGGTAGTCGATCGATTTACAAAAATACAGTCATTTTGTGCCCTTGAAACACCCTTACACTGCTGCTTCTGTTGTGCAATTGTTCTTATAGAATATTGTCAGGTTGCACAGCATGCCTTACAATACAACATCTGATAGGGATCGAGTGTTCACAAGTAAATTTTGGAAAGAGTTATGGTCCTTATGGGGCTCCAAACTTCATATGTCAACCGCCAGGCATCCTCAGACTGATGGGCAATCAGAACGAGTGAATCAATGTCTTGAGATGTACCTCAGATGCTCTGTCAACTCTACACCAACAAAATGGGCTATCTGGTTGCCTCTTCTAGAATTTTGGTACAACACCTCCCATCATTCTTCTCTGGGTTGTTCCCCTTTTAAGGCATTGTATGGCCAAGAGGCACATATGGGAGAGTTACCTCGGCCCCTGCCTACTGACAATGCGGATGTAGATCAGTGGATCCAAGAACGGCAGCGCTACTCTGAACATTTGAAAGCTCAATTGCACGGAGCTCAAGCAAAAATGAAGGCTGACGCCGACAAACATCGATCTTCCAAAGAGTTTCAGATAGGAGAGGAGGTCTTCCTCAAGCTCCAGCCATATGCTCAATCATCAGTGGTAAACCGACCATTTTCTAAGTTGGCGTTTAAGTACTTTGGACCATATAAGATACTGGAAAAGATTGGCCCTGCAGCATATAAACTAGCTTTACCTGAAGGCAGCCAGGTACATCAAGTGTTTCATGTCTTCTCAACTGAAACACCATGTACCTGATTACACTCCAGTTTTTACCACATTGCTGGCACCGCTGTTGATGGAAGTCGACGACCTACAGCCTGCTCTGATCCTTGATCATCGGCTCGTGAAGAAAGGTAATCAGGCCTTGCTGCAAGTGCTCATTCAGTGGAACAAGTTACCAGCCTCAGATTCTACATGGGAGGACTACGCTACTGTTCGACACACGTTTCCAAATGCACCAGCTTGGGGACAAGCTGGTTCTAGAGAGTCGGGACCTGTCAGTACCGTACCCCTGGCTAGTACAGAACCAGAGTCAAATGTTCTAAAGGAGGAGTCAAGCGCCAAGGAGAGCAGCTGATCTGGCGTATTGGCTTGGGGCTGGCCTCGTCCAGTGGGCCGTGGGCCGTGTAAGAGGATAGATGGGTTATGTGTTGTACGAGCATATATATATATATATATATATATATATATATATATATATATATATATATATATATATATATATATATATATATATAGGGTGGGTCTATTCTCATAGCACACCTTAAGACCTTATTATCCTAACAAAAACCTTATTCTCATAACACCCCTCCCCTACCGACCTCCTAGCGCGGGAGCGCCCTGGCGGCCGGCGGCCAGCGGCGTCCCCCTCCCTCCTCGGTTCCTAGCGCAACAACACCCCGGCGGCCGGCGGCGTCCCCCTCCCCTCCCCGCCTCCTTGCGCGGCAGCGCTCCGGCGGCCGGCGGCGTCCCCCTCCCCTCCCAGCCTGCTTGCGCGGCAGCGCCCTGCCTTCTTCCGCGGCCAGTAGGGCAGAGCGCGCGCCGAGCGGCCGGCGATGCAGTCCGTCGGCGAGGATTCTTCCGCGGTGGCGTTTAGGAAGCGATGCCGCCCCTCACCTTCGTCCCAACACCACCTGGGGGATTCGCTGCTGAAGCATCCAGCCTCGGTTATGCATGACAGGGGAAAGAGAACTGCAAGGATGCCTTCTCCATCGCAGTCGTCGTGGATGCGAACTGCAATGGTGCCCATCCAGCCTTCTCCCGCGACAATGGCAAAAGTTGAAAAAGCCCATGAGTTCCTGCAGTGGAGGTGGACTGCACACCAACAGCAGCCAGAGCTGCATCTGCAGAAGGAGAGAACTGCATATAATGTAAGAAAATCACATACCCAATCCCCACATCCAGTTTGCAGTGCCCTTTTTATCCCCATGCAGTGCCCCTCTTGCGTCGACTGCAGTCCCATGTATCTCCCAGTAGAAAACAGAAAAAGATACTTCGAAAAAATAAAAATGCTATATGGCTCAAAATTGCAGTCCACCATGACTTACATATGTAGAGCGCTGTGCCTAAAACTGAAGTGCATTGTTTCTTCATGTTAACTCCCAGTGCCCCTGCTATAGAATGACAAATTGAAGTGCAATTTCTACAGTTGCAAAATATAATGATATATAGTACGAAAGATGCAGTTCATTTCACTGTTGACGTGCATAAAAAGCTTTGGCTTAATACTGTGCAGGAAATTACTATGCCTCCAAAATAGAAGATACCTCGATTCATTTACGACCCAAAGCCCCTGAACTGCATTGGAAGAGAAGAGTGGGAGATGTCTGGATGGATAACACATGAAATACCTAGGGGTTTCTTTAACACAACAAACAGAACTGCGTACTCCGTGGAGGAAGATGTAGAGGATAAAGATGAAAACAGTGAACCAAACATCATTGGAGATGGAGAAGGCAGTGAAGCAAAAAGCGCGCAAGATGAGGAGGAGGACGACGATCTAGTCTTCATGAGGGAGCATGCGCAGAAAGATGATGATGAGGATGATGATGAAGAGCAAATCATAACAGTTATGCAGCCAAGGTACACGCGTGTCTTTGAAACATTTGGCCAGCAGATCAAAACGGATGATATAGCACCTCCACAAGCCAATGTTGAAACCCAGCAAGTTCGGCAAGTTCATGAGCAAACGATTCATCGACAAAGAGACAATGGAATTCCACCCAGGCCGCCTACTGCGCACCAAAAGAATCGGAAGCAGAATCAAGGAGAGCCGCAAGCAACCAAAAAAGTAAAGTTCTCAACACTTCTGCCTCCTCGCGATCCTAAATTACACAGATCTGTTGTCACCCCTCCATGCCCAATAAACATTGGTGAGCTGCAAACACCATTAGAGAAAAAACAGTACACGCATGTAAGCTTCCTTGCCTAACTACTGCAGTTCACTTACGCATTCTTTCAGCTTGTGCATTCTCATTAACAAAAAAAAACATTCCATATTGTGTGTGCAGAATGAGAACATGCTCCAAGAACTTGTGTCTATGAAAGGTATGCAATTCACATCACACGCTGCGGCGCGAGAATTCTACAACACGTATGCGAGGCATGCAGGCTTCGGCACACGCAAAAACGGCGGATACAGAACAAACAGATACATAGTGTGCTCAAAGGAAGGCAGAAGCAAGGAAACTGTCACTGATTATGACAGAAAGCGAGAGAAAACGTCAAAGAGGACTGGCTGCAAGGCGAGAATGAGATTGAAAAAAAATCAAGGATATGGTTGTGATAGCAGAGATTGAGCTCAATCACAACCACATGATGATTGACAGCCCGGCTATGCTTCTGCACATGCACTCGCATAAGACGGATGATCCGTTACTTGATAAACTAGTGAAGGGACATGCAGAGCGACAACCTGACGCACACGCAGATGATGTCAACCCTGTCAAGGATGTCAGGAGGGCTGCACTTTATGGGGCGCACCAGCCGTGACTGGGTGAACAGGTACGTTCACTAAACAAAAAACGATATCTCATCTATTTCATGCAGTTTGCTTGTGCATTTTCTGTATGTCTCTAATGATGCAAGTATATTATTATTTCGAACTGCAGGAAGCACCAATTCGCGAGGGAGGAAACAGAAGACGATGTGAAGAAACTCCTGGCTTTCTTTGAGAAGATGCAGCAAATAAACCCGGAATTCTTCTATGATTACGACAAAGATGTCGATAACCGTGTGCGAAACATATTCTGGGTGAACGCGAGCTGCCGGGGATCGTACGAAGATTTTGGAGATTGTGCCACATTTGACACGACCTACAAGACCAACAAGTTCCACATGCCTCTGGCCGTCTTCGTTGGAGTCAACCACCACCTCCAAAGTACAATATTCGTTGTGGCTCTCATCAGAGACGAAACAATACCGACTTTCGAGTGGGTGTTCCGGACGTTCTTGCGTTGCATGAACAACAAGCGGCCAATCTGCATACTCACAGGTATGCTGAAAAAAAGAATGGGTTTACATAACAATGCAGTTCACTGCCAAGTTTTGTAGTCCATTTCTTCCATCCAATGAAAAATAAGAAAAAATCAGAAAAAAGATATGCAGTTCACTCAATAACTCACTTCTTGGTTTTTTTCAAAAACATGCAGATCAATGCCCCTCCATGGATGCCGCGATAAAAAGTACGCTAATAGGCACGCTACACAAGTTATGCCGTTGGCATATATTGAAAAAATACAAGGATCATCTGTCCTTGCTGTACAAAGCGTATGAGACATTCAAGGATGAGCTGACCTCCGTTCTCAACCACCCGCTAATGCCATGAGAGTTTGAACACGCTTGGCATGAGCTCATGGACAAGTATAACCTGCAAAATGATGAAATTATGAAGGCGCTCTGGACAGACCGAAAAGAATGGATATCAGCTTACTACAAGGAGGTGTTCTGTGCACGGATGACGTCGACACAGAGAAGTGTAAGCATGAACCGGATCTTGAAGAGGAACTTTGTCAAGGAAAGACACGACCTACACATCTTTGCGTCGCACGTGGACAGGTGCATCCAGACAAGGAAGGGCGTTGAGCACGCGGAGACCATAGCTAACGAGGTATATAAATAGAACAAAGTTTTTAGGCTGGATGAGCAATTAATAAAACACTAGTCGCTTTCTCGATTTTAGCTGTGAAAGACAACTACTTAACTGGTTTTCTTTGTTTCACAGACGGAAATAAAGACTACTACTCAGTTTGGTTTCGAGGTTCAGCTCTCCAAGATTTACACCAGGGCGGTCTTTGCTGACTTCAAGCAAACGCACTACCACAGCACTGCATTCAGATCAGAGCAGTCCCCTGACAACCTGACGAAATATTTGGTGCGCCACTACAACCGGTCTGATGATTTTGATTGGGCAAGACACGAGTTCCAGGTAGTTGCTGATGTGACGAACGGTATCTATGAATGCGAATGCAAGCTGTGGACACACACAGGTCAGTGAGACAGGAAACAAAAAATAAGCACACAGAAAACATAATGAAGTTCACTTACTGCTGGTAGCAAAAAAGAGATGAAAAACAAAAAAACCTTAGTAAAGTTCACTAGCACAGGAGATCCAGGACCTATTTATAATGCAGTTCACAAAAGCAAAATTGAAAAAATGTTGCATATTTATGTGAAGTTTGCTGACACGAATAACCCAAAAAATTATTTTGCTGCAGGCCTGTTCTGCGTGCACATCATTTGCATGTTGGATCAGCTGCGGGTGGACAAGATACCTGAAGAGTACATATTGAAGAGATACACACGGAACGCACGCCAAAATCCAACTTTTGACCGCAGAGACTATGAGCAAACTACTCCAGATGGGAGTTCGATGTTCTGCCGTAGGAGACTACTTGCAGAAACAGCGATGGACCTGGCAAATAGGGGTGTTAAATCGGATAGAGGGTACAACAGAGCTTTAGCTAGGATGAGAGAACTCATACAAGAAGTCGACGTAATAAACGAAGAAGAAGAAGCAGAGAAGATCATGGATGCGCGGGGTGAAGAACAAGGAGAGGAGCGCGAACATGCCTCTGATGGTGCATCTCATAATATGGATGACACAATTCTTCCCCCACCTGTTTCAAACACAAAAGGGAGAAAGAAAGAGAGCAAATCAGTCAATAAAAAAGCTGCAGCAAATGAAAAAAGTCCTGAAAAATAGGAGGCCTGAGCCAGAACTGGACAGCGAAGGAAGACCACTTGGGGTAAGGATGTGTAAATCATGCAACAAGATTGCGGGACACAACTCAAGAACATGTAAGGAGAGGCTGAAAAAAATCCAGGCTGAAAATGCCACCACAAATCACCAAGCTGACCAACAAGATGATATGACAAAGAGAATACTATTTAGCGTCTGCAACAAGAGAGAGAAGCATAACGCGAGAACTTGTCCAAATAGAACAGAAATGAAGAAGATGACGAAGAAGATGCTGACAGAGAAGAGAACGAGGAAGAGAGCGAAGCTGATGTAACTGAAGAGGAAGATGAGGAAGCAGAAGAGGAAGATGAGGAAGAAGAAGAAGAAGATGAAGACATCCAAGAACCATCATCAAAAACGAGGGGGAGAGGCAAAACCGCAGAATCCAGCACGTAGGCAAGCATCGCAGTCGCACGGTCGCGTTATGAGGGGTAATGCGAACAACAAGAGCAAAACGGAAGCAGCAACAACCATTGAAACAAATGAAGTGCACAATTTGAGAAGAAGCAGTAGGAAGAGGACATAGCTCAACACATATACAGTTTTACCTTTTAAAAATATATTAACTTCATCCTTTATATATATCGTATCGTATATAATATATAGCTTGTGTTCAGTGGACTGCAAAAAAAGAATTCAACATGTAATATTGAAGTTCAAAATGAATAGATATAACATATGCCATATATACTTTGTGATCAATGTGCTGCGGGTGGGTATGCTTGATAAAATGAAGTTCTCTTCTATATGAAAGAAATAAGATGAGAATGTCATTCTCAGAATGCGGTTCTCTTCTGTATGAAAACGTTGAGATCAAAATGTCATTTTGAGAATGTAGTTCTCTTCGTCGTATAGAATCTGAGATGACCATGAATCAATATAGAATGCAGTTAGAAAGAAAAAATATAGAGTCAGACTAGGCTTCACGTACAGTGCAGTGCGTGTGTGGTGCGTTTAAAGCTTACAGTGCAGTCCGCTTCGAGTACACAGTGCAGTGCGCTTAGTGCAAAAATGTAAAAAATTGAGCTCTCCCTTAGCAGACATGGTTGATTTTTTGTCTTCTAATACAAATTTTCCAAAATTTTGAAACTCGACGATAAACACCTTGAATTCCTCTTTGCTGTCCCATGTGATAAGGTGAGATGCAGTGCGGATGCGTATATTTTTAAAAACTTGGCTGCTACTCATATGAGTGAATGCAGTGCGCTGCGAACATGTTACAATTCACAAGGAGGAATTGGCTGAAAGCTCCATTATGTACATATTTGACATTGTCCCTGTGTGCCACAAAAAGAAAAACACAAAAACTAACTAGACCGGTATATACAAAAGCACACAGCATGGTGTGAACAGTTTTGCAGATCGAGAACTACATACAACGACCATACATACTGTTTACAGAAAGTTTTGGAGCACACACGAAAAGACATCAACAGACATAAAAAAAGATCTGCTATCATTTATGCCTCATCCTGCTCCTGCGAATCCAGTTTTGGAGAAAATCCAAGAGAAATGCAGAGATTTCTTAGATCCTCCGGGAACTCGGTGACTACGACCATGTTTTCAGGGTGGAACAGAATTTGGAACAAAAACTCAGCCTTCCATTCCTCAACAGCAGCTTCCTGCGATGAAGCAAAAGAAAAAAAAACAAATATACAACATCATCTACAAAAAAGAACTGACAAAAAAATATCAAAGAATGAGGGATTATTATTGGGTTAAAAAAAGATACTTACATTACGCTTTGCGAATTTCACAACAAAGCTTTTGCCGTCATAAAACTGAGCCATCTTCAGAACAAAAAAGCCGCACTCGTTGGGGCCCTGCTCAGGGGAGCCCAAAAAGCTCGCTTTCTTTGAAACATCGACCCAGTCTACTGACTCCTTTCTCTTGTACTCCTTTTCTCCATAAACCTTCTTCAACAATGCAGTCATCCTGATCATCTGGTGGAAATAAAAAAAACAAAAATACACATCACAACAATATTGTTCAAACACGCGCACGCATGAAAACAAGAAGAAGGTGAAAAAGGAAAAAAATTACCATTTCAGTGCGGTCGCTGTGGTATTCAGACTTATGCCACCTCGTCGTTTGATCAACCGGTCCGATGTACCTCCTAGTGTCATGAATGTCAAGGGTCTCGCGGTGCCTATTCATCGTGTATAGCGAATAATGCTGGTCTTTCATCCGTGGTAACAGAATCTGATTTTGTTTCATCAAATTTGTTATGGGTTTGATGAGTGAAAAATGATTACTGGAAAAAATTGGGAGAGAAAATAAGTACATAAGGCTGAACAAAGCAAATCTGATAACTTACTAATTTGCAATCAAGAAGGTTCTCGTCATCACGAACATAAAGTTTGAACTGCTTTGCTGCATCGTCAATGTTAAACTTGCCGTGGAAAAAAGGCAACAAAACGTTTCCATCTTCATCTCTATCCGCGTGATCATTCATTTGAAGCACATACTACGTGTGGGTAATTCACAAAAGAACGTTAATGCAGTTCCACCTCAGAGTTCGCTCCGACGCTTAATGAAAAAACGGATCACGCTTCTCTAAAACAGTATGGAGTTCACAATTCTCCCCATAATTTGTTTCATTTAAGATACATGGGTTAAACACAAAAAATAAATGTATGCAGTTCAGTACATTCTAAAACAAATTATTATACACTATTAACTGCAGTTCACTCGAGCAGAAAAAAAGAAAAAAAAAGGAAAAAAGAGAAATACCGTGATAAACAAAGGGGACAGCAGAACGCGTTCGCCAGATCGATAAACCACATTCATATGCTCGTCATTCTTCCAGTACCTGATGATATGATCCATCAATTCCGAGTCCATAAAACAACCTCTGGTGAAAGTTAAGAACATGTAGTCCACATTCACAGTGTAGACTTCGATAGGATTCCTGTGCATGAAAAGTGCGCACCTTCACAAAAGAAACGGCGAAGGTGGGGGGGGGGGGTTAGGAGCACAAAAGCAAAAACACAGAAGAACATTACACACATTAAAAATCAAAAAGCGAAAAAACTAACGAAAAAAGAATTGACTCGCTGTATTTCTGCCTGAATGGTGTGCTCGTGATGAGTTGCAAGACTTTCCTCATCTCCGCAAGATAGCTGAATCTCGCAGGCTTCAACTTCTATATAGGAGATCGAAACTTTGATGGCTTCTGCACAGTCCTCTTATTTGATAGAACTAGTGCCTCGCTGTCCGTTGGGCGTTCCACAGCTGTGCTCCTGGTCCTCCTAGGCACTGGTGGTGGCCTCTCAAAATCATCATCACTATCTTCAGCATTCGGAGGGCTCACTGCTTTCTTCCCATGCTTGACATTTACAGGAGATTTCTCAAGAGCTTTTTCATTCGAAGTGTCGGCGCCACTCCTCAACCTCTTACACATCGGTTCTTTTACAAGCTTAACGGGGGGTTCATCAAGGACAAAATTCTGAATCGTTGGAGTGTGAACCTGAGTTTCAAACAAGGAAATACCACCTTGGTGTGCGCCTTCATCAAAGCCTGCACAAAAAAATGGATAATGAGCAAAATGAAAAGAATCATCAAGTTCACTAACGAAAGTCATTTTAACATGTGAATGGGGTTCTACTAAAAAGCTTAACAAAAGTAGTGGACCTCCCAATTCTGTATCAATGAAGTTCACTTAATAAAAAGGGTGTGTGACTGGAAAAAATGTAATAACCTTCTTTAAAAATTAAAAGTGATGTCAGGTCAAGATAGCAATGCGACGAGGTCAGCCAACTATAGAGCATCGCCTTCCTGATGTAGCCAATGTGCTCCTTCCCAAACTTGGTAATCGTTTCACCATCCCAGGTCTGCATGAATTGGAACATGTAAAATCCACAATCATGCCTGCAAGAAAACCAACATAAACACGTTACTAATGCAGTTCACTCAATAATGAAGTGTTACTGATGTTAGTAAAACAATGCAGCTCCATACACACAAAAAACCGAGGGAGAACAACTAATAACACATTAGTAATGCAGTTCGCTCAAGGAAAAAGGTGCTTCTAATTTAGTAAAAACAATGCAGCTCACTTACACAAAAAAACCGAAGGAGGAAAAAGAAAAAGGAGAACAAGTACAAACCCGTTTCCCTGTTGCGGGACATTAATATGAGTCAGCGCAAAGCCGTCAAGGGTGGGAGGGTTCAACGGCTCATCGCAGCTTGCGCTGCCATCTTTCCAAACTTTTTTGATGTTCCTGACCATTTTCCTGAAGACAAGATTTGCAGGAGCGCTGTCGGCTTCGTTCAATGAGTCGAGAAACTCAAAACACTTCTCTCGCATGTTCAAAGTGACCAAGCAGTAGTGGCCTATCGCGTCCTTCATTGTTGCGGGAGGAGGGTCAAATGTTGCAAACATAATCTGAAATAAAAAAAGAATAAAACAAACCAGATGAGAAAATAGAAAAACAGAAAACTTATTTTCAAGATGACGAAAATGGTCAAAATGCGTTACCAAGTTTTTCTTGTCCACACGTTCCTCTGCGCTTGAAGAAAACATCTTTTTCAAAGCCCTATTTGTGGCACCGCCGTTCCAAATGGAATTCTGAAAACAAGACAAAACCAGAGAGTTAATGAAAATGCTTATAGCACAAAAAAAATTGGACGAGGGATAAATATAAATTAATGAAAATGCTTACACATAGGTTGTACGGGACAATCATCGTTTGAGATCCTTTGAACCTCTCAGCTAACATAGAGACGCCAGTGTTTGCGAGGCGCGTGCTCAGCGTTCCATACCACCAAAAAGACTCACCAACATGACCGATAGTAATATCACCAAACTCGCCCTTGAACGCGAGTAGATGCCTTTAGACAAGAAGAAAAAAGCCCAGCAAAAAGTGATAAGATGGGTGTCCCTGAAAAAATAACATATTAAATAACCGGGGTGTAAGACAAAAAATGTCATACTTCTTCTTCTTATCCCTCCTAGCCCTCGTAACAGCGTCATATAACTCATTGTATCTTCTCATAAGAGCTGGATCAATCCTCAAAGGAGTAACAACAGGTAATTCCTCATCTGCATACAGAGTGGGAACGATATCAGGTAATAAAACACACACGGTCCATTTCGCCCCCGGGAAAGAACAAAAATAATGCAGTTAGCTTACCTTCGGTTTCAGAATAAACTTCCTGCGGCTGCTCATATACATCTTCGCTGAGCGTCAAGTGATCCAGCCCGGTAATATCATCGTCAAGCGGCGCTTGATTGCTCATGTCCTAAGAGAGTCTTGGCTGTTCCTCTTCAGAACCAATCGAATCTGTCTCAGCTGGGACTTTGGTTGTCTCGGCTGGGAAAGCCAGATTGCCAACAGATTGCTCGGGGGCGCGAGGGGCGACACAAAATTTTTCAGGCACCTCATCGCCAAGCAACAAAACAGTAGGCCGACCAATAGCATCTATGCGAGCGGATGTCCCCGCAGCATCAAATCCGACTCTAGGAGTTCCTTCTGTCTCTTCTGCAATTTCAACTGTAACACAAGGAGCTCCTTCTCTCTCTTCATGCTTATCACAATCCACAATATCCTCCCTTCCTTCTCTCTCTTGTGCCTTATCATCCTCAACAGGACACTCCCCTCCTTCTCTACCTTCTGCCTTATCAACCTCCGCATCAGGCTCCTCCCCTCCTCTCCCTTCCACATTATCATCCTCAATGATGCGCTCTGCTTGGATTTCAACATTTAATCCGCAGTTCTGATGAGTTAAAAAATAAAACACATTACACAAAAAAGAGAGAATGCAGTTCACAAATAAAACGGACCATGAAGCTCCCATGAAAAATAAAAAACAAAACACAAAATGCAAAATTCTCTATACTCACCAGAGCAGCGTCGCCTTCCATCTCTTTATACTTGTCAGCCTCCTCGTCCTTGCCAGCGTCACCCTCTGCCTCCTTCCCATGTATTTCCATGTTTGATTCGGCATCCTAAAAAACAAAAAACATAAATAAAACTATTATCGAAAATGCAGTTCTACAACTAAAAAACCAACACCAGATCATGCAGTTCACTGCTAAAAAAGATGATGCTTCTTCTCTAAACAACAACTGCAGTGCACTACCGCTACTGGTGCACACTACAAAAAGGTTAAAAACTGCAGTTCGCTGCCACTGCTGGTGCAAAAAATATGATTGTTTGTTTTGGACACTACAAAAAATTAAACAATGAAGTTCACTGTAACAAAAATATAGGAAGAAATCAAACCTTGTCGATGACGCCTTCGTCAATAGGATTGCCTTTGGCAGCTTCGTCAACGGGGCACAATGGCCTGTCAAACAAATAATCAGAATCAACACCGTAGTGGTCCTGGTGGTCATCATCACGACAAGCGTTAGCCTTAGAAGATTCTCCTCCACACTGCGAAAAGAACAAAAGGATACGAAAACAAATAGTCAATGCCACAAACACACAGAAATAATAGATAACAAATATGGGTAAAAAACTATTCACATATGAAAAAAAGACATACATCGACATCTGCGGGGTCAGGCAAAGAAGGCCGGACAACATCTTCATGCCTGTTCATTTCCTTCATAATTGCGTCAGCTTCCTGCTCATACCTAGCACACTTGTCGTCCTGAGACTGCTTAAACTAAACGAATGAAGTCCTGATATTCGTAACTGTCTGCTTAAGGAATTCAAGCTGCCCACGGTCAAAGTTATGAGCGGCCTCGATTTCTGCTTCAGAAGGGCCTTTGCCTTCAGGAAACAATTCAGCAATATTCCTCATCCTGGAACCGGATGTTGGGAAATCACAAGTTATATTGATGACCCTGTCGAGAAGCTCATCGACCTGAACAAATTTATTGCGATCAGCAGAAGCCTCGCCAGAAAAACCTCCAGCAGCCGCCCTAGCAAAACCATGACCCCGTCGAATTGGAGCCGCCCTAGCAAGAGGCTCACAAAACATTTCAGGCGCTTCGGCAACTGCAGTCCGCTTGTACACAATGTCCGCTTCCGCATTCCACTGAACAAATTAACAAAAAAAGAGATGCAGTTCACAAAAAAAGTACATAAGAGGTTCACATTTAGCATGGCGAAAAAAGGAATAAAACAAACATAAAGGCTGGCTATGCACTGACCGGCAGCTTGCCAAACTTGTAAGAGTCCAGGTGTATCTTTCCCCTGACAATAATGTCGGCGTTGTGAATCTTCTTCAACTGCACATGGGACAGTATTGCGGTGCGTGGCGTGCGTCTATCCATAACCGATACTTTTCGAAGATTCAACGAATCGAGGTACATGAACAGGGGCACGATGGTGCAACCCTCAGCGCAGTTCTGCTTGCTCCCTTTAGAATTCCACTTGTACACAGCGGCCTGCAGCTCGTCGACAACAAGCTGACAAAAGTCCATGCTAGCCATAGATGCAAAATCCAAGTTTTCAACCATAGCAGCTACCCTGGACAACCGAGTTGCAGGGCTGGGACAAAGCAAGCACTGGAAAACAATGAGAAAAAAAACCTTCACAGTCTTATTAACCTTCGCAGGGTCCGCAGCCAGCGTGCGAAGTAAAATAAGTAGGTCCTTCGCATCTATGCTACGAGAACGGTTGAAACGAAGTTCATCCTTCAGATTAGCCAGCGAATCATCATGGCCGCTGGCAGCAGGCCTGGGAGCAGTGTGAGAACCCATAGGGAAATGAAAAATGTGATGGACAGCCTCACGATTGATTTCCAGAACCTTGTTTGACCCGCAGTCCAATCTCATCGTATCAGGGTCGATCTTTCCCATCAGCTTGCACATCAGAACACGAGAAACATTTTCTCTAATTTCAGGTCGAAGACAATGCCAAAGCCTGCTTGCCGCACCAAAGTTTTGTGCGCCTCACCCAACAAGGCGACAGCTTTGCATACGTTTGGAATGGACAGCCGAACAGTCTTGTTAAAACGCCATTCATGCGCAACATCATCTTCAGACCTCTTCCTCTTGGTACTCTTAGCAGTCTACCAAAAAAAGAATAAAAAATGTAGTTCACATCAGCAAACTCATGCGAAACAACTTTAAAAACAGAAGAAAAAATAAAATAAACAACGTATACCTTCCTAACATCAACATCCTCCTCATCAGAATCACTGTCCAGCGCTTCTCCAGCTGCATTTTCCCGCACCAGCTTAGATCGATGCTCAGAATCAACAGCAGAGTGATCGTCCGCGCGTCTCCGCTTTCCTTGAATCCCATCCACATCAACCTCGGCATAATTAGGCCTCTTTGAGTAATCAACACGCGGGCTCCGGCGTGGAGAACTTAAACCTTGCTCTGCAACAGTATTGAGTTTTCTCTTCACAGGATTCTTTGCGGGGGCAAACTTAGCAGACTTTTTTGAATCTGCAATCCTCCTTCCTATCTCCTTACCCTCCTCAAACTTTACTTGCTTCGCCTTATGAGCCTTCACGAAAGTATTACCGAGCGCAATCGCTTTCTTCCTTTTCCTCTCAACATCAGCTGCAATCTGATCAGGGACCATCCAATCCTGTGTAACTGGTTCTGTGCCATCAACAGATTGCGATTGTGTTTCACTCAATTCAGGTAGAATGCTGCCCTGATCAGATGTACCGCCACCGATAACATCGGCTGTGAAATAACGTGTAATCAAATAGTTAACACCACCACCCCCGGACCCACCAGGAGATAAAACTGTGGGTGAGAAAAACATAAGAAAGGTATGTGTGTGAGAGGGAGACCTAAACTTATGCAGCTCATATCAACTTGGAAACACAAATGTAGAAATGCAGTGCTCTTTTCAGCAGTTTATGTTTAACAATTAAAACATAACAGTAAACCTAAATGCAGTTCATGTCGCTTGAATATCATATTGACGTGTGTCTGAAAATGGACATTGGTAAAGGGATATATGATGCAGTGCACTAATTCGTTTGGTGACCAATTGACCACATATAAAAAAAGTGCGCTTAGATATACAAAACAAAACAAATTCATGCAGTTCTGTGAGAGGCAAAAACTAAAACTTAATGCAGCTCATATCAATTTGGCAACCGCATAGTGGATAGACAAAAAAAATACAAACAATGTCCAAATGCAGTGCTCTTTTAGCAGTTTATGTTTAACAATTAAACATACACAAGTAACTTAATGTCATTCCAAAAATGTAAAAACAATTAATTTGAGGCAGTTCATATCAGTTTGCCACATGTCTGAAAAAATGGGCCTTGGTAAAGGAATCTACGATGCAGTGCACTATTTCGTTCAACGAGAAGCAATTGATCGTGTATCAAAAATGCAGTTCACTTTGATGTAGTACTAGATGGGGAAGCTGTTCTAACTGGTGAGGCATCAATTGGGGAGGAAGAAGCCATGTTGTGTTTGCAATCAGAAAGGGATAATAATTAAACCCTAGACAGCAAACCCCAAAAGCAGGCAGAGAAAAACTTTCAATCCATAGGGCGTTACAATTTCAAGCATACAAAACAAACTTAAGAAGAGAATGCTGGCTCCAAAAATAACCCTAGCACAAGATATGGAACGGGTTGGGGGCGATTTGGGGCTCACCGTGAGACGATGTGACGGCCGGAGGAGGCGGCTGCGGACGGCGACGGCGGAGGAGGCGCCCCTACGGACGGCGGCGGCTGCGGGCGTCGTCGCTGTCCACCACGAGAGCGCCCCTACGGACGGTGGCGGTTGCGGGCGTCGTCGCTCTCCAACGCGAGAGCACGAGGGCAGGGGGATTTTTGTGCGGGGGAGAGGAAGGGGAAGGGGGGCTGCAAGAAACATTAAAGAAAAAGGGAGACTTAATGAATAAAAGGCCCACAGGCCCACAGGTCATAGACAAAAAATAAAAAAACGTCTCGGTTGTAACACGATGCAGTTCGGTTAAAAAAAACGGCTCTGCTTCAAAACGATGCAGTTCGCTTACAGAAAACGGCTCGGTTCGCCTGCCCGAAATAAACACGCCCACGATCGCCCGAAGCGCCGCGCGCCCGCTCCTCTATCCGGCCGGTTGCAACACGCGTGAAGGCCACAATCATCACGAAACACACGATCGCCATGACGGTTGGAGGACGAGATCGTGGCCTCGACAGAAGTTGCTGCCGCTTCCCTTTAAATCCCGCGCTCCATCACCCTGATCATCCACATAAACACACAACGCTGGGCTTCCTCCTCCTGTTCCTCCTCTTTCCAGCCATGCCGTTCACCAAGACCTACGACGATGTCCTGGCGCACGGAAAGACCAAGCTCAAGGTGATCTACACCAACGACGTGGACGCCATGGCGACGTACGTCGAAGAGTACAAGGCAGTTCTCCAGAGGCGCCGCCAGAAGATCGTCGGCATCGACCTCGAGTACACACCCAACAAGAGCAGAGCGGCCCTGATTCAACTCTCCATCGGCAAATACCACCCAGTGCTGCTTTTCCAAGTATGTGCTACAATGGGCGAGAGATGCATCACCTTCGACAGGTTCCTCGGAGACCCAAGGTAAACAATTCTTTCTGCTGAGTATGTGTTGCATGTTCTATATGTCTCTGTATGCATTTTCGAAAAGTATAACTTGCGGTTCACTTTGCTTAGGTTCGAGTTCGCTGGTTTCTGCATCGATCAGGACAAGGAGAAGCTTTCACACTGCAACCTCCACATCCCCAACTTCGTCGACATTCAGGCGAACTAGAGGGTGCCTGATGGAACAAAGCCACCGGACTCACTTGCCGATGTATCTGCTGCCATCATCGACGATGAATACGCAAACATGAAGAAAAAGATGACAGACCAAGACCACAGCCAGTGGACTTCGATTCTTAGCACGAGGCACGTTGAGTATGCTGCCAAGGACGCCTACACTGCGTTCGAGGTATGGAATCAAATCACCACAGTGCAGAAAGGCCTCGCCGCTCTGCAAAAGAGAAGACCAGGAAGCGCCCGAGGTCATCCTGGAGGGTGGCGGGCAAGGGGGGATCAACTTCCACCTCCACCTCCAATGGGTGGAACTGGTGAAGCAGGCCAGATGCTGATAGCCAAGGATTCCTGTTGCAAGTGCTCGATTTGTTTCCTTCTGCTTATGTATATTAGTTTGCTTTCGTTGTAATTTGCTTTGGCACAATGTTTGCTTATGTTGCATTAGTTTGCTTGATGATGTACTTTGTTAATTATGAGCGCAGAACCTTGGTTTGTATCTATCAACAATATGCAGTTCTCAGTAGTCTGTTTTCAGTATGTATATTGCTTCAAACTGCTGCTATAGCTAGGATACACATAAAAAACTATCTATGAAAGCAGTTCACAGAGAGTATTCTTTCACAAAACTGCTGCTATTATAATGGTTGATGTAGTCCTCTTTTATTAAAAACTCTAGTTCCGTATGTGGATTAAAACAAAAAAAAGAAAGCTCAGTTGGTGTTTCCAGTCTGTATATTGCTTCAACTGCTGCTGCTGATAGGATGCACATGAAAAACTATATGTGAAAAGCAGTTCACTTATACTCAGATTTCTTATAGGAAATAAACTAGAAGCCACACAAAAATGTCAAATTATTACAACAAATTTGTCTCATGCTGCTGCTGCTCAAGCAAGACTGATCTAAAGCAAATTTAACTTGATTTCCAAACACTTTGCATGCCTATAAAACATAGCCATGACAACATCCCTAGCCTGAAGACCAGCTTCCTCCATAAATTCCTTCCAGCCATCTTTGAGAACCAAACAATCATCCGAGCGAACATAATACATAACATCAACATCATGATATCCATTCTTGCTAACCAAGACCAAATTAACACAGCTTTCTGTTACCCTGACTAGACCAGAAGGGAATTTCTGCAAGCAAAACAACAAGAACAGAAAAAATAAGAACAAATAAGAAAAATATTACAATCTTCAGAAACTAAATTGCTGCTACAATCTTCATAAAAAATATTGATGTCAACATATAATAATATTGACTAGACAAAATTGCTGCTGCTCCTACAATGTTCATAATAAAACTACTATGTGAAAAGCAGTTCACTTATACTTAGTGAAAAATATTTCTTCAGAAACTAATACTACTACAAATATTCAGATAGTGTTAACTACAAACAACACATGAAAAAGACTATGCGAGAAATACATACCCATGAATCACTGACATCATCGTCAGTCATCTGATGGATGAATGGAGCCCGATATCCAATACCTGAAGAATAGAGAAGGGAACAGAGCATGATGTGCCGCTGCCTCTGGTTCAGAACCAACCCTTCAGACAAAACGCATGTCTCCAGCATGGGCTCCAACCTTGCTAGGCAGCCGCACGCGCAATCCATTGCCAGGCGTAGGGTCTGGTTGGAAAAAAACAGATCGAGGAGGAGTGGCAAAAAGATCAGGCAATGTTCGCCGCCAGGGATAAGGTGAGATGGGAGCCGCGAGGGATAAGGTGGGAGGGGAGCCAATTGACCCACCAATATATATATATATGTGTACAGACACAACCCAAAAAAAAAACGACAAATAAAGCAGTGCGGTAACATAACAATGTGCATTTCGCATTGCATATTACTGCAGTCCACCGCGCTTGAACACGCAAAAAAACTTATTAAACTAGTCCCCCAACCCCCTGTGGCTGTAATGCAGTTCATACAGGCTCGCATTGCATATTAATGCAGTTCACCGCGCTACAATATTCACCGCGCATTGCATATTACTGCAGTTCACCCCTCCACGATTCGCGGACAAAAAACACAGCCTGCAATGCAGTTTTAACAACTATATAATGCGCAAAATCTCAAAAAACATATTGAGTAGCGACCAGAGCCAATGGCGCCCGCAAGAACACAAAAAAACATGGACAAAAGTTAAATTCTTCAAAATTAACAACTTAATGCGCTGCAATTCATACGGATAGGAGCAAGGCAGCACATAATTGCCGAAAACAACAGAAAATTACATAAAAAACACAACAATTTCCATCCGGACGGGGAAGGACAGAGAACTTGCCGTTTTTGCGCTAGAACAGAGAGATACTCGACCAATTATACTAAAATTTCAATCCTATTAGCAAATTAATCTGTCGCGGAATAACACAAACATGAACGCGAAATTAGTAACACACTAGGACCACGCTATAAAATCGAATATGAACCGCCAGCAGGATGCGAAGCTCCTGCACGAGCGGAAGTACAGAGGCAGATCCGCCAAATCAAACGATTTCCGTCGTTTTCTCGCTGAATTGCGTGTTTAATCACATATTAAATCAGCGCACACACAAATAAAACAATAGAAATCGATCAAACTAGCCAGAAACGCTGCTCCATGAAGGTTTGCTACTGCCCCTCTATGTGGTTCGGAACAGAAGAAGGAAGCAGTGCACATAGCTTTCCAATGCAGTATTACAATGCAGTTCAGAAGTGTTATGAGAATATTATTCTCATAATGTTATGAGAATAGAACGGCTATATATATATATATATATATATATATATATATATATATATATATATATGCTTAGTTGTTCGGTAGGAGAGGTACTGAGTAATAGAACTAGCTCATGTTTCCTTCCTATCTCTCTGTACCTCTCTCTGTATCTTCTTCTTCCCCAAGATTTCCTCCTTTGGTTTTCCCCTTGTACTCAAGTCTGAGAAAGTAATCCTAGATCGGACATGACAGTTGTGCTGTGTGTGTAGTTACCATATTATATAGGAACTTCTTCACTTATTTCCCTCTTCTGTATATGTATCGGCTGTTGACCTTGTTAGGGTTTGGTACCAAACCGCCGCCTCTGGTCTCAACAACCATTCGCCTCTCCATCCAGCTTATCCCCTGTGGCCAGGTCACTGCAATTCTAGGCCCTGGCACCGTCCTTCCGCCTTAACCTCTACTTGTCTTCATCGAGCCTTTGTCGGTCCAGGTCTCAGTTGTTTCAACACCCACTAGAATGGCACCCTCCACCACCACTGGAGCTGTCCCAGTCCCTTGATGTCCCGTTATCTTTGACAGACAGAACTACAAGGACTTGGTGCAGCACATGAAGGAGGGGCCAGCTGGTCTGGGAGCGCCTCACAGGTGTTCTGCCCTGTCCTCTGCTACCCTCCTCTTGCTAAGTTGGGCTTCCATGTTGATATGGCTAATACCAAGCAACGAGAGGTGCTCGATGTCTTTAAGGAGGCCACTTAAGAGTACCAGAATCAACTCCACCTGTACATGCAGTGGACAAATGATGATGCTCGAGCCTCATCTTGGTGAACAACATGGATGTCAATCTCACCATGGATGCGATGGCCCTTATCACTATGTATCAGATGAGGGAGCACCTTCGTCGTCGCTACAAATATATGTGGGGTGCCATGTATCTCTTTGTTGTTTGTCAAGAACAACTACTAAAACAAGGATATGCTACTGTGGATGACTTCTACAAGGAGATGTCGTCGGTGTGGCGCCAATTGGACTCTCTAGGAGCTGATGTTTGACGCACACATCGGTTTTGTATGCGGCAACAAGCTAAGCTGGAGGTTTGTCACCTCTACGACGTCCCACTTGCCTCCGACCGGAGTTCGAGCAGAATCATGCTCCACTACTGGCATGCCATCCTTGGCTCTCTACTATGGAGGACCTTGCTGAGGTGCGCTATGAGGAGCTGCATCTACGCAGCACGGGCTTGTTGCCGTCCTCTTCTGCAGTCATGGCTGCCCTCACTTCACCACTGCTGCAAGGTGGCCTTCTCCTACACCGATGGCAGCAGCCTCCAATAGAGGCTTCAGCCCCTACTGAAAGCGGGATGGTCACATGATCATGCAGTGCATTAAGAGGAAGAGACAGGGTCGCTGTGGTGGCTGTCCTCACAAGGACTCAAGAGCCTCCTCTGATTCTCGTGAGGGCTCCCTTGAGAAGGTTCACCAGGAGATGCTCACCTTGTTGTGCCTCCTTGCTGCTTCTGCACCATCCTCAGGTTCTGCTGCTCAAACGTCTCGTCCACCACCACACACTTCGTTGGGTACATCTTTGCCCTGGATTCTTGATTATGGGGCCTCCTCCTACATGACACCATACATACATCACAACTTTGTGCCTTCTCCACTTCCCGTTCAGACTGAGGATGGCACTTCGCTTCCTCTTGCAACATGAGAGATTAATTTCGCATCTTCTTTTCATTCCTTGTCTTTTCTTATGTTCCTAAATGACTATGCAAAACCTTTGTCTGTTAGTCAAGTTTACTAACTTGGGTTGTCGTTATTCAGGATTCTGACTCTTGATGTGTTCAAGATTGTCATACGGGAACTCTAGTTAGGATCGATCCCCGATGGTACGACTCTCCACGCCTTTGGGAGCTCGACTGGTTGCGCCTTCCTTCTGCTGCGTCCTGTAGCCAGTCTGACATAACCACCCCTTTTGCTTCAGCTGCCACCATCACCACATCCTTTTGCTTCAGTTGCCACCACCACCACATCCTTCGCTCAAGAGCACAAGGGTTACCGTTGTCCAAAGATGTCACTTTTGATGAGTCTCGCCCCTTCTACCCTAGTCATTCTTCTACTGGCACCAAAGAGACTATTCCTTCATCTGCTCATGAGCTTCAGCTTACACAGGATGAGGTTTCTATTCCTGACTCTCCTACCCGGGTTGAGTCATTCACTCGCTCTCATTTTCCTTTTGTCTACTCCCGTCGTGCTCAACACCCTTCTCCCTCTGATGCACCACCTTCCACTTCCACTCCTTCCTCGTTGGGTCCCGTTCCTTTAGGGTCACCTACCCCCCTTGCTCCTCGGTATAATCCGAGTGATTGCCACACTCTCCAGCCTCCTATGTTGTTGCTGCTACCACAATTGTTAACTCGTATTGTGAGGCGGCAGGCTGCGGAGAGGCACTTGGTACTGCCTACAGGCATTAGACCCATCACTTGCAAAGGGTCTACAAGGTTAAGGTAAGTTCTGATGGTTCTCTCAAGCACTACAAAGTTTGTCTTGCTGTGTGTGGCTTCCAGCAGGAGTATGGTCATGACTATGATGAGACCTTTGCTCATGTTGCTCACATGACCACTGTTCGCGCTCTTTTGGCTGTTGGAGTTGTTCGGCAGTGGTCCATCTCTCAATTGGATGTCAAGAGTGCATTCCTAAAAGGCGAGCTGCGGGAAGTGGTCTATATGCAGCCGCCTCCTGGATATACTCTCCAATGGCACTGTTTTTTGTGTTTGGTGCTCTCTTTACGGGCTGAAACAAACTCCTCATGCATGTTCCGGCGTTTCTCCGCCGTCATCACATGGACTTGATTCTCTGCTAGTGCTCATGATCCTACTTTGTTTATTCACACTCCTCATGCTCGCACTCTTTTGCTACTCTTTGCTGATGACATGATTATCACAGGGGATGACCACCAATTCACTGATTTTGTGAAGAACTGCCTCCATGAGCAATTATTGATGCCTGATTTGGGTTTTCTTCGCTACTTTCTAGGACTAGAGATCGTTTCTTCCCTAGGCACTTATTCCAAGATCTTCTCACCCATGCCCACCTCACTGATCAGTGCACGGTGGACACTCCTATGGAAGTTTGGTCTTCATCTCCGTACTAGTGAGGGTGAACCCCTTACGGATCCCACTCAGTACCATCATCTTGGAGCCTTGTCTATCTAGGCATCATTCATCCTCACATTTCTTATGTTGTGCGCATTATGAGTCAGTTTGTCTATGCTCCCACTAAACTTCACTACAGTCATCTTCTTGTTTTTCGTTATCTTCGTTGGACTATGACTCTGCTTATCCTTTCCTTGATTTAACTCTTTTTAGCTTCAGACCTACTGTGATGCGATCTGGGCCACAAAGATATCTCTCTCCCTCCCTCCCTCCCTCTCGCTCTCTCTCTCCCTCTCTCTCTCTCTCTCTCTCTCTAACCTATTGTGTTTTTCTTGGCTCCTCTCTCTATCAAGAAGCGGACTGGTGTATCTTGCTCTAATGTTGAGGCTGAGCTGCGAGTTATGGTGTATGGCATCCGTGAATGCAGAGATCACTTGCCTACGTTGGCTTCTTCGGGACTTTAGTGTTTCTACAGCTGCACCGACCCCTTTGCTCTTTGATACACCCTTTAGGTACTTCAACACACCCTGCATACTTCTAGACTAGGCTAGATCCATCTAAGAGACAACTAGACTACCCACAAATAGTCTTCTACTAGGACACATACACCCTGGATACTTCTAGACTACGTTGGGTTCATCTAGGAGATAACTAGAGTCTTCCCAAACAGATTCTTCTACCATGACACACACCCTGGATTCTTCTAGACTAAGCTTGATAGACAACTAGACTCTAAGATGACACAACATTACTCCCCCTACAGATACAACTCGTCCTCCAACTGTAGTTCATGGCGGATCTTCCTCGTCATCCCCATCATTTACTTCAAGGTTAAAAGGCGTTGGCGATGACGACCTCTTGAGAATTTTTCATCGCTGTTTGAAACACTTATATGTTTTCCCTTGTTTCTGCCTTCTCTGCACTTGGCAATCGGCGGACATGAGTTCTTCCCCAAAGGAGCTTTAGCATTCCATACCCTGTTATTGTTCGATAGGCATGGATGACTTGTCATTGGAGGCCGTAGCTATGATGGTTGCTCGTTGTTCATACGCTCATGCTCGGCTCATGGCCACTTGTAGGCCAGAAGGGTTATGAAATACTGCATCGACTCGTAGTAGATCAATCAACCTGGACGTGAAAAGTTGAACCTGCTACGACATTGAGGGGGTCAACACAACATAGTGCTTGAAACCTCTATGTATTTTGCAACGGATCCCATCTGTTTGAAGCGCGCAAGTTCTCCTAGTGGATTGGTCCGAATAGGAAGACCAAACCGTAGTTGACACCGCTCCTTGAAGCGAGTCCAAGATGGGGTTCCTTCATCATGCTTGAGTTGGATATACCATTCATGCACTGCTCCTAACAAGTGATAAGCTGCTAGCCATACCTTGTAGCCTTCCTCGATGCTTTGCCCCTAAAAATTGCTCACACCGGTCCAACCAAACCAGCAGGTCATCTTCGCCACTAAATGTTGGAAAATCCAGTTTTTCATATCGAGGCACTCTCGTGGTGTTAGCAACATGAACCACCAATAGAGGAACATGAGGGGCACCAGACTTGGGGGTCTAGGTGGCATTTGTTGCAGTGGAAACAAAAATCATGACTGTGAACTGGGAGGCGCTGTTCGTAAGCCTTGCATCCCGTGTGATGATGTCTAGGAGCATGGCACTTGGTGTTGTGCCAAGATTGTGGGCGTTTGTGTCGTTGTTGTCACTAGGTTGGCGGCCAAATATGCTGCTCTGTTGCCGTTCAGGAAGGGTAAGGACGGAGGACGCTACAAGATGCCATCGCCTCCTCCCGGCACACCTAACATCTCCTACAGTGCCTTGACTCGCAGATTCAGCGATGCAAACTCTTGGTGAATTTGTCGCTCAGTGATACACTGCCAAGACTTCATCATTAGAATTGATATTTCTTTCAGGCACACCGTCGACCATGGGCTCTGGCATTGATACTAGATGTTGTTGTCGACACTGACTACGGAGGTTGTAGGGTGGTATACAACAAGAGGTTCATTGCCATGTAGGCATCGTCGTACAATAGAAGAGTAGTGGGGAAAGATTGAAGAATCACAAAGGTAGAAGAGAAGCATAGTTAGAAACTAGATATTCATTGCTTCCCTCCTTACAATGGGGATACATGCTTATATGGACCCTTCAAGTACTTCAACACACTTACTTCTAGATGATTCCATCTAAGAGACAACTTTCATCTAGCAGATAACTGGACTCTTCCCACAAACAGATTCTTTTACGACGACACACACACACGTTGGATACTTCTACATCTACATTAAGCTTGATAGACAACTGGACTCTAAGATGCCACAACGAAATAAGATACATTACAAGCGGAAGAAGATGTTCGACGACGAAGATGCGGGGGGTGCGGGGGGTAACCTTGGAGCAAGAGTACCACAACAATTTGCAATTTAGCGTACTTCAAGAAGGCCAGCTTTTGATGATGCCTTGAAGAACCTGATCTCTATGCATATCCTGGAGTACCCAACCCTACATATGTAAGAGAAAGATATAAGGTGAAAGTTGACACCCCTACTTTTAATGTGGTGTTGATATTGATGGGTGCCTTGATTGACTATATAAAGTGGAGACTTTCTTTAAGGTCGTGAATATTCCAGAAGACATAGAGTTCCTTTGGTCGCAAACAAGCTAAAAGGTTACCAAAGTATAGACTAAGAACTTGAGAGAGGTTTGCTCAATCTACCTTTACCTAAGGGGATCAAGATCTCCAGCTGGGAGAAGAATTCTCAATGATTACAAGTCAAGCCCTCCTCTCTTTAGGTTGGGGAAGACTATCTCTCAAGACCTCCATCTCTTTTGGATTTGGGGACGAACAACCTTGTGTTGTCTTTTACCATTGTTTGCTTGTTGGATCCAAGTTGCATATCATGTATTGACTTTGTGCTATGAGTGTGTACTTGGTAGTGCATTTTTGCCTTATGTGTGTTTGCTCTTGTTCTTTGTGTTCAACTGCTCATCCATGAATCCAACTCCAATCATGAGGATCGACCAGCCCTATGGCTTGCCTCATATCATGTCATGGACTAGATCTTATGTTCTAAGAGTGCTGGACTGAACTTCTACTACCACATTGGCCTATATTTGCCTCTTGAGTGATATCTACCGCAACACTTTGAAGTAGTTCCTTCAAGACTTGTGTTGTACACTCTGTAGGGGCAAAGTGGAGTTATTCCACCACAAACCTATGTTGCTTTAATTATTTGATGTTTCATAAAAACCAAATCAACACCTTAAACCATTTTGATGTGTCATCCAACTATGGCATGTAATCGCTTGTCAAGGTAAAATGGTATGCTAGGAAAAAAACTAATGCTATAAACAATGAGTAATAATATTGACATCCTCTCCTATATTGAGCACTATGTTATTTATCATCTACATTTCCAAGTACATATTGAACGAAGCTGAGTTAGAAAGTTCATATATAAGTATTTGGGGTCAACTTTTTACAGCTATCAACTTTTTTGCGAAAGTACGCCTACATACTAAGGCTGTAAAAATCAGTATGTCACAGAAGACAATTCGTCACATCCAATGAAAGGTGTCTAGTTTCAGTAATGGTTGCTAATATACCTTAAGCCGGCAGGAGAGATCTTTAAACCCCTGCACAAGTTGAGGCCATAGCCTCTCCCTGTCCGCACTATCCATGCACTCAAGCTTACCCATTGCCTCCGCCCACATGATCTACACCGACACGACCACAATTAACACAATCATATTATGATATCCAGGAACAGCACCAAGAACAACAAAAACATGGATTGAACTAATTTATTCAACTACGCACATCAGATGCTGCTACAGGCTTCACCCTATGTGAAGGATCTATCACGCTAAACAACAGATGCTGCCATCAAAACAGACAGAAAAGCATCAAACAAGTCACATTAACCAGAATTTTGCAACACAAAACCGAAGTTGCAAGGAGAATTTCACCCTAAAAGCATAGCGAGGGTTGCCTCGGTCCTCTTTGTACGCATCCACCATAGCCTACAAGAACATAAAAATACCAAGTTTTCGAACCGCTCCTTCCTCAAACCATTAAAAAGGGGCCATCATTTCTACTAGGGTTGCGGACCTGAATGTCGCGGTCGGAGGGCAAGAGCGGCAGCGGTGCAACTGTGGCCATCTGGGTGGTAATCTGCCCGCCAGACCCGCCGCCGAAACCAAAAGGCGAAGGGGACGGAGTCACCTGCTGCTGGAACCCAAAGGGTGACGATGATGACGACGTCGGCGCTCCGAACGCCGGGGTCGACGATGGCGTGCCAAACGTCGGGCTCGAAGTGGGCGTCCAAAACGCCGGCGTAGAGGAGGGCGCGCCGAAGGCTCGGGTGGATGAAGGGACTCGAAGGCCGGGGTGGTCGATGGCGCACGAAATGCCGACGTGGAGGAAGGGGTGTCGAAGGCATGGGTAGTGGAGGGAGTTCCGAAAGAGGGCGTAGAAGAGGGCATCCCGAAGAGGGAGGGAGAGTTGGGGGTCCCGAACATGGCGGCCGACGGAGGGGACCAGCGATCGCCGGCGGCGAGGGTTACGGGGTTTAGGGTTTCTCGGGGAGAGACAGCGGATCGACCGGAGCAGAAACGGGGCAAAGGGGCGGCAAGACTTGGAAAAATAAAAGGCAATGCTATATGGGAACGTCAGATTTTCTTTTTTTAGCGGTACGTCAGATTTTTTACGTTTAGCGGCCAATTTTTTTTGAAAAAGTCGGCACTTTATTAATCAAGCAACATAATTACAAAAAGTCTCATGGATACATTCCGGAGTAGAAGTAAAAACACAAAGACCATTACAGTTCAAACACGACTTAGCTAAATTATGAGCTAAAACATTGGACTGCCGACGAATAAACTTGATCCAAGAAAAAGGAATGTTCGACATGCCATCTTTGATTTCCGAGACCACAACACCAATGATTGAACGATCGCGAACATGATAATTGATTCTCTGCACCAAAGAGAGGCAATCGGAGGCGAATATTACCGAATCACATCCCATCTCATGTGCAAGGTTAACTGCTCGCCGAAGAGCACAAGCCTCAGCTAATTTAGGTTCAGAGCTTCCATATTAGCTTCTCTACATGCAATAACAAATTGTCCATCAGATTTGAGAGCAACGACACTTGCACCAAACTTACTTTGCTCGAAGAACGTCACGGCATCACACATGAATATTTCAGAACTCGACGGCGGAGGAGACCAAGAGGTACTTGAGGTAATGCTCCCACGCTTATGCACAAGATCCGGTTTGTTTATATGCCCAAAGATCAAATCAACATAAGCTTTTATCCCAAAAACGGCACTGACAAGATGTGGCTCATCTTCATTATTTCGAACACAGTTCCGCGCCTCCCAAATATGCCATATAGTGACACCCATGACTGTAGCCAGCTGATCCAAGGAACGATAGGGGAAATCAAACATCCACTGCTTTGGCGAAGAGAAGTTGGACCGCCATAGCTTGACGTCGAAGGATTGCTACACTTGCGACCAGGCCTCATAATCAAAAGGGCAAAACAGCTGTGAGTGCTCGATTTTCTTCTGTCCTCCCACAGAAACAACATAGATTGGAAGTTGGCACATGACGTCGTTGGAGTTGGATACTGTTGGGAAACGTTGCATGGAAAAAAAAATCTACGCACACGCTAGATCTATCCATGGAGATGCATAACTACGAGAGGGGGAGAGCATCTACATACCCTTGTAGATCGCTAAGCGGAAGCATTTAGCACACGTGCGGCTCAATGACGTCTCCTCCTTCTTGATCCAGCAAGCGGGAGAGGAGAAGTAGATGCGATCACAACCAACACAACGGCATGGTGGTGATGGTGGTAGTGGAGCACCAACAACGCTTCATTAAGCGTCGCCGGGATGAGGCGGTGGAACTACGGAGTAACGGGAGAGAGAGGGGCGCCAAGGGCTTGGTGTGTACTCTTGGGGCACCCCTTTCCCTCTCTATATATAGGTGGAGGGGCGTGAAAAACAGCCCCTCCAAGCCCTAGGGCGCAGTCCAGGGGGAGAGGACCTGGACTCCAAGTCCAATCCTATTCCTACTAGGACTCCTTCTTATTTTGCCTTGCCTACCACATGGGTTTTTGAGGACTTGGTGCACCTAGCCCAATAAGGTCAGGGTGCCTCCCCGCAGCCCATGCTAGCCCTTGGTTCATGGTGGACCCACTTGTGGACTTGTGGACCCCTCCGGAATTCTCTGAAACTTTCTAGAAGCTTCCCGGTACAATACCGAAAAAACTGCACCTTTTTCCGGAACCCAAAATATGACTTCCCATATATAAATCTTTATCTCTCGACCATTCCGAGACTCCTCGCGACGTCCATGATATCATCCGAGACTCCAAACAAATTGTTACCACTCATCAAATATCCCAATACTACTCTAGCGTCAACAAATGTTAAGCGTGCGACCCTGCGGGTTCGGGAATTAGGTAGTCACACTAGTACAGCGAGGTGCTATACAAACGGTTTTTAACCCCTTTCCGCGACGACATTAGGAACCGTCGCCTAGTGAGTGTGGGTGATAGGGGGTCCTTCCCACCGTCGGGGATATGCCCTCCTAGCACACACGCTCAGCAAAATGAGGTCGTGTGCGACCGGCGAGCGACCAAATACGGTTATACGTACAATAGTGCTAAAAACACAATTATACAGGCGAAATCATTTCCGATCGTAAGTACATCCCAGACAGTCAGTCCCCGCTAAACATTTCCGTTCGTATATACATCCCACACAGTCGCTCCAAGGAAAACGTTTCTCTTCGCAGGTACATCACACAGAATTTTCCCCGTTAAATCGTTTGTGATATCGTTTCCATTGCACACGGTATTAACAAAATTTATCGTTTGTGTTATTGAATGCATCATACACTTGAGGCCAATGCCTGTGGATGATTGATCGTCCATCATTCGTCCTCTTCAGGAACACTTCAATGTTGAACCGTGGGTGTTGTATGAATACCTTCCTCGCCTCCTGACCATACAGGTGGTTTGAGAGGTAATCATCAGCGAACTGATTTGGAAAGGCCTGAAAACAAGGATGTGCATAAATATCTTCTATATTGGAAATGGGGCAAAGGAATAAAAAAGGCAAGGTATAATAGTTAGTACCATCATGTAGTGAACTGAAGTCTTCTTCATGCTGCAGACAAAGATCTTGTTGTTTTTTGTCGCTAATTTCTTTATCCTAACAATCTTTTAGAGTTTCTTGACTTGACTGGTATTCATGGACAACTCATTTCCCCATATGCAAAAAGGGTCGAACAGTGGGTCAAAACCTCTGACAGCAGGACCTACATGTGCAAGACCAAATTGTTAAAAAACTAAATATTAGAATGGTTCCTGCAATTGCATAATAATGTGCTATTAGACAAAGGACCATGCATGTGCAAACCTCGATTGTAAACCTCAGTGCTTCCCGTTGTTTCCCTTCAACACATATAAGGTAGTTAGTCATCAGTTTAAGTGAGGTTCGCATGCTATCAGTAAAATATGTTGATGAAAAAATAAGCACATTGCAGATTCATCAGATTAATTCAAGCCACATGGAAAACCCATTTATCCAAACCAAGCATGATTAAGAACTAGGAAATGTAGCACTTGTATATGTTTCACATGTATTAAGTGCAGCCAAATGCGATTTATTCCTCACATGCACAACAATACAAAATTCTACCCATGACAATTGGACATCACATTGCAGAATTGAACCAAGCAGTTAACTAAACACCACAACAAATGAACCAAACATTAACTGAGCACCACATTGCACAATATAACATATTCCTAATAGAAGATTAGACAATTAACCAAACCAAGCATGCTTAACAACTTGGAAATATAGCAATTGTATTTGTTACTCATGTATTTACTACAGCCAGATTCAATTTATTCCTCACATGGTATACAATGACAGAATGCACCCGCAACAATTAAATATCGCATTGCAGAGTTGAACCAAACAGTTAACTAGACACCACAACAAATGAACCGAACATTAACTGAGCACCACATTGCACAATATAACATACTTCTAATAGAAGATCTGACAGTTAACCAAATCAAGCATGCTTAACAACTTGGAAATATAGCAATTGTATTTGTTTCTCACGCATTTAGTACAGTCAAATTCGATTTACTTCTCACATGGTACAATAATAGAATGCACCCACAATTATTGAAGATCGCATTGCAGAATTGAACCAAATAGTTAACTAAACACCACAACACAAATGAACCAAACGTTAACTGAGCACCACATTGCACAATGTATAACCAAACCAAGCATGCTTGACAACTTCGAAATATAGCAATTGTATTCGTTTCTCATGTATTTTGTAAAGATAAATTCGATTTTTCTCACATGGAAGACAATACAAAATTGCAGCCTGAAGAATTGAACATCACATTTGCAGAATTAAACCAAACAGTAAACTGAAGATGACAACTAATTAACCAAACAGTTAATAAGTGGGCACCACAGCACACGACATATAGAACATATACACTAGAGCAACAAATTGCATGGTAAAATTAGATAGCACAATTCACTATAATTTGTTAAGGGAAGGGAGGAGGAGCACACGCAGCGGGTAAACCGAGCATGCTTAACCGGCGTAGCTAGCAAATGACAAGGTGCTCCTCCAAGATGTGGGGGTCAGCATGAATGGCATCCATCGCCACCTCATCCGCGCGTGCGGCCGTGATTTGCTTCTCCACTGCCAAATGCTCCTTGAGATCCTGGTTATACTGCATGAACCATGGCTTAGGGCGGCGTTTATTTGGTGGAGGGTCGGTGATTTGGGTGGAAGGTGTCGCACCGGCTGTCGGGGCATGTGGGATGTGGAAGGAGGAGGAGGATGGGGGTCGAGTGTGGATTACCTGCCTGGATAGACGAGGCTGAGCAGCGTGAAGTAGGGTCATCGGGGAGGAGGCGGCGCTGAAGTGAAGGTTTCAACTTGGAAAGGAAGGTGGAAACATGGGAAATGTGGCTTTTGGTAAGGGGGGTGGGGAGGTACATATTTTTGCGGAATCCGAAAATTTGGAATCGCTTCAGTGAAAAAACTGGCGCGTAAAGTGTCATCAGACGCGGTCCCTTATTCAGAACTGTGTACAATATGTGAACATCACAAACGATTCTGATAGCTTAACCCGTGTGTGATGAGTTTGAATGTCAAAAAATTTGCTCCACGTCCCCATCTTTCACTGGCGATGATTGAATAGTGAAATGATATTTGAGGAGCGAGCTAGTGTGCTTGACACTCCGACGGTGCTCCAAGATATTTTGTGCTGCATCTCACATGATTGGTGATAATAAACTGTGTGCGATCTACTTGATTTTTCGTCTTGATTTGAATTACATAATGGGGTCACAGCTGCAAAGGATGGTGTTTGAATTGATAGAACTTTTATCTGCAGTGAACATGTAACTAGAGGTGCGTCATAAAAAATAGAATTATTTAGGGTTCGTTTGGACGTTTTTATACATTAACTTGGTTTTGTAGGCATTTCAGGTGCATAATTCAAATTTGAACTACATGCACATGCTCTAGTGCATATAAACGGGTTGAAGAATCAAATCTGTGTCCTTGGTTGCATGCTTAGGTCCCATGCAAGAAATGAGAATGAATGTCAAACTCCCTGCCACAGTCACTCGGCCGCAAACATTGAGATACCTGATTTTTAAATTCTAGTAAATCCAAAACTCGTCTGAAATTCATGGAACTTGGCATGCTACCATGGAGCGGCATCAACATGTCATGGTAAATTTTTTGTCCCATTTGGGGCAGGTTTGGGTATAACTTCTCACAAACCATGGTTTCTCACAACAAGCGTGATGGTTTTGGTAGGGAATGTGCCACATTTGGGACGAAATGATATATGTTGCCTCTTATTGCTTTCATAAAATTTCTAGTGTCAACATAGAACAATAGGAGTGTTGTGTTTAATTTTAGAATTTTTCGGGGTTCGTTTGGACATTTTTATACATTAACTGGGTTTTCTAGGCATTTTATGTGCATAATTCAATTTTGAACTACATGCACATGCTCCAGTGCATATAAACGGGTTGAAAAATCAAATGTGTGTCCTTTGGTGCATGCTTAGGTCCCATGCAAGAAACAGGAATAAATTTCAAACACACCGCCACCGTCACTCGGCCGCAAATATTGAGATACCTGGTTTTTAAATTCTACTAAATCCAAAACTCATATGAAATTCATGAAACTTGGCATGCTATCATGGAGCGGCATCAATATGTCGTGTTAAATTGTTTGTCCCGTTTGGGGCAGGTTTGTATAAGCTTCTCACAAACCAGAGCTTCTCACAACAAGCGTGATGGTTACGATATGGAACGTGCCACCTTTGGGGACGAAACAATATCTGTTGCCTCTTATTACTTCAGAAAAAATCTAATGTCAACATAGAACAACATGAGTGTTGTGTTTAATTTTGGAATTTTCCGAGGTTCATTTGGACATTTTTATACATTAACTGGGTTTTCTAGGCATTTTATGTGCATAATTGAAATTTGAACTACATGCACATGCTCCAGTGCATATAAATTGGTTGAAAAATCAAATCTGTGTCCTTCGGTGCATGCTTAGGTCCCACGCAAGAAATGGAAATGAATTTTAAACACCATGGAACCGTCACTCGGTCGGAAACATTGAGATACCTGGATTTTAAATTCTAGTAAATCCAAAACTCGTTTGAAATTCATGAAACTTGGCATGCTATCATGGAGCAGCATCAACATGACGTGGTAATTTTTTTGTCCCATTTGGGGGTAGGTTTGGGTATAAGATTCTCTCAAACGAGAGCTTCTCACAACAAGCGTGATGGTTTCGGTAGGGAACGTGCCACCTTTGGGCACGAAACAATATCCGTTGCCTCTTATTGCTTTCAAAAAAAATCTAGCGTCAACATAGAACAACAGGAGTGTTGTGTTTAATTTTGGAATTTTTCGGGGTTCATTTGGACATTTTTATACATTAAATGGGTTTTCTAGGCATTTTATGTGCATAATTAAAATTTAAACTACATGCATGTGAAGGAAATATGCCATAGAGGCAATAATAAAGATGTTATTTGTATTTCCTTATATCATGATAAATGTCTTTTATTCATGCTAGAATTGTATTAACCGGAAACTTGATACATGTGTGAATACATAGACAAAACAGTATGTCCCTAGTATGCCTCTACTAGACTAGCTCATGGATCAAAGATGGCTATGTTTCCTAGCCATAGACATGAGTTGTCATTTGATCAACGGGATCACATCATTAGGAGAATGATGTGATGGACTAGACCCATCCGTTAGCTTAGCACTATGATCGTTTAGTTTTACTGCTATTGCTTTCTTCATGACTTATACATGTTCCTATGACTATGAGATTATGCAACTCCTGAATACCGTAGGAACACCTTGTGTGCTATCAAACATCACAACGTAACTGGGTGATCATAAAGATGTTCTACAGGTGTCTCCGAAAGTATTCGTGGTGTTGGCATAGATCAAGACTAGGATTTGTCACTCCGAGTGTCGGAGAGGTATCTCTGGGCCCTCTCGGTAATGCACATCATAATAAGCCTTGCAAGCAAATGACTAATGAGTTAGTCACGAGATGATGTATTACGGAACGAGTAAAGAGACTTGCCCGTAACGAGATTGAACTATGTATAGAGATACCGACGATCGAATCTCGGGCAAGTAACATACCGATGACAAAAGGAACAACGTATGTTGTTATATGGTTTGACCGATAAAGATCTTCGTAGAATATGTAGGAACCAATATGAGCATCCAGGTTCCGCTATTGGTTATTGACCGGAGATGAGTCTCGGTCATGTCTACATAGTTCTCGAACCCGTAGGGTCCGCACGCTTAACGTTTGATGACGATCGGTATTATGAGTTTAATGGTTGACGTAGGGTCCGCACACATACTTGACGAAACATCGTTGTGGTTTTGTATGCGTAGGTAAGAACGGTTCTTGCTAAGCCCGTAGCAGCCACGTAAAACTTGCAACAACAAAGTAGAGGATGTCTAACTTGTTTTTGCAGGGCATGTTGTGATGTGATATGGTCAAGACATGATGAGATATACGGTTTTGTATGAGATGATCATGTTTTGTAAAGTTATCGGCAACTGGCAGGAGCCATATGGTTGTCGCTTTATTGTATGAAATGCAATCGCTATGTAATTGCTTTACTTTATCACTAAGAGGTAGCGATAGTCGTAGAAGCAATAGTTGGCGAGACGACAACGATGCTACGATGGAGATCAAGGTGTCGCGCCGGTGACGAAGGTGATCATGACGGTGCTTTGGAGATGGAGATCAAAAGCACAAGATGATGATGGCCATATCATGTCACATATTTTGATTGCATGTGATGTTTATATTATTATGCTTCTTATTTTGCTTAGTTCGACGGTAGCATTATAAGATGACCCCTTACTAAATTTCAAGGTATAAGTGTTCTCCCTGAGTATGCACCGTTGCGAAAGTTCGTCGTGCCGAGACACCACGTGATGATCGGGTGTGATAAGCTCTACGTTCAAATATAACAGGTGTAAGCCAGTTTTGCACACGCAGAATACTCGGGTTAAACTTGACGAGCCTAGCATATGCAGATATGGCCTCGGAACACTGGAAACCGAAAGGTTGAGCGTGAATCATATAGTAGATATGATCAACATAAGCTGTTCACCATTGAAACTACTCCATCTCACGTGATGATCGGACATGGTTTAGTTGATTTGGATCACGTGATCATTTAGATGACTGGAGGGATGTCTATCTAAGTGGGAGTTCTTTAAGTAATATGATTAATTGAACTTTAATTTCTCATGAACTTAGTCCTGATAGTTTTTGCATATCTATGTTGTTGTAGATCAATGGCCCGTGCTACCATTTCTTTAAATTTTAATGCATTCCTAGAGAAAGCTAAGTTGAAAGATGATGGTAGCAATTACACGGACTAGGTCCGTAACTTGAGGATTATCCTCATTGCTGCACAAAAAAATTATGTCCTTGAAGCACCGCTAGGTGACAAGCCCCCTCCCGCTAATGTAGACGCTTTGAACGTCTGGCAAACGCGGTCTGATGACTACACGATAGTTCAGTGTGCCATGCTTTACGGCTTAGAACCGGGACTTCAACGGCGTTTTGAACGCCATGGACCCTATGAGATGTTCCAAGAGTTGAAGTTAATATTTCAAGCAAATGCCCGGATTGAGAAATATGAGATTTACAATAAGTTCTACAGCTGCAAGATGGAGGAGAATAGTTCTATCAGTGAACACTTACTCAGAATGTCTGGGTACTACAATCATATGACTCAACTTGGTTGCAAAGTTGACGAGGATAGTGTTATTGATAGAGTTCTTCAATCACTGCCACCAAGATATAAAGGCTTCGTGATGAACTATAATATGCAAGGGATGCATAAGACAATTCCCGAGCTCTTCGCTATGCTCAAAGCTGCGGAGGTAGAAATAAAAAAGGAGCATCAAGTGTTGATGGTTAACAAGACCACTAGTTTCAAGAAAAAGGGCAAGGGAAAGAAGGGGAACGTCAAGAAGAACAGCAAGACAGTTGCTACTCCCACGAAGAAACCCAAGTCTGGAGCCAAGCCTGAAACTGAGTGCTTCTACTGCAAAGGGACTGGACACTGGAAGCGGAACTGCCCCAAGTATTTGGCGGATAAGAAGGATGGCAAGGTGAACAAAGGTATATGTGATATACATGTTATTGATGTGTATCTTACTAATGCTCGTAGTAGTACCTGGGTATTTGATACCGGTTCGATTGCTAATATTTGTAACTCGAAATAAGGACTACGGATTAAACGAAGATTAGCTAAGGACGAGGTAATGATGCGCGTGGGAAATGGTTCCAAAGTCGATGTGATCGCCGTCGGCACGCTACCTCTACATCTACCTTCGGGATTAGTTTTAGACCTAAATAATTGTTATTTGGTGCCAGTGTTGACCATGAACATTATATCTGGATCTTGTTTGTTGCGAGACAGTTATTCTATTTTTATTGGTCAGAGAATAATGGTTGTTCTATTTTTATGAATAATATCTTTTATGGTCATGCACCCTTGAAGAGTGGTCTATTCTTATTGGATCTCGATTGTAGTGATACACATATTCATAATATTGAAACCAAAAGATGCAAGGTTAATAATGATAGTGCAACTTATTTGTGGCACTGCCGTTTAGGTCATATTGGTGTAAAGCGCATGAAGAAACTCCATAGTGATGGACTTTTGGAATCACTTGATTATGAATCACTTGGTGCTTGCGAACCATGCCTCATGGGCAAGATGACTAAAACTCCGTTCTTCGGAACTATGGAGTGAGCAACAGATTTGTTGGAAATCATACATACTGATGTATGTGGGCCAATGAGTGTTGAAGCTCGCGGCGGGTATCGTTATTTTCTGACCTTCACTCATGATTTGAGCAGATATGGGTATATCTACTTAATGAAGCACAAGTCTGAAACATTTGGAAAGTTCAAAGAATTTCAGAGTGAAGTAGAGAATCATCGTAACAAGAAAATAAAGTTTCTACGATCTGATCGTGGAGGAGAATATTTGAGTTACGAGTTTGGTCTTCATTTGTAACAATGTGGAATAGTTTCACAACTCACGCCACCCGGAACACCACAGCGTAATGGTGTGTCCGAACGTCGTAATCGTACTTTATTGGATATGGTGCGATCTATGATGTCTCTTACCGATTTACCACTATTGTTTTGGGGTTATGCTTTAGAGACAGCTGCATTCACGTTAAATAGGGCAACATCTAAATCCGTTGATACGACACCTTATGAACTATGGTTTGGCAAGAAACCAGAGTTGTCGTTTCTTAAAGTTTGAGGCTGCAATGCTTATGTGAAAAAGCTTCATCCTGATAAGCTCGAACCCAAGTCGGAGAAATGTGTCTTCATAGGACACCCAAAAGAGACTGTTGGGTACACCTTCTATCACAGATCCAAAGGCAAGATATTCGTTGCTAAGGATGGATCCTTTCTAGAGAAGGAGTTTCTCTCGAAAGAAGTGAGTGGGAGGAAAGTAGAACTTGATGAGGTAATTGTACCTTCTCCTGAATTGGAAAGTAGTACATCACAGAAAATTGTTCCAGTGATTCCTACACCAATTAGTGAGGAAGCTAATGATGATGATCATGAAACTTCGGATCAAGTTTCTGTTGAACGTCGTAGATCAACCAGAGTACGTTCCGCACCAGAGTGGTACGGCAACCCAGTTCTGGAAGTCATGTTACTAGACCATGATGAACCTACGAACTATGAGGAAGCAATGATGAGCCTAGATTCTTCAAAATGGCTTGAGGCCATGAAATCTGAGATGGGATCCATGTATGAGAACAAAGTGTGGACTTTGGTTGACTTACCCGATGATCGGCAAGCCATCGAAAATAAATGGATCTTCAAGAGGAAGACCGACGCAGACGGTAATATTATTGTTTACAAAGCTCGACTTGTTGCGAAAGGGTTTCGACAAGTTCAAGGAGTTGACTACGATGAGACTTTCTCACCTGTAGCGATGCTTAAGTCTGTTCGAATCATGTTAGCAATTGCCGCATTTTATGATTATGAAATCTGGCAAATGGATGTCAAAACTGCATTCCTGAATGGATATCTTAAAGAAGAGTTGTATATGATGCAACCAGAAGGTTTTGTCGATCCAAAAGATGCTAACAAAGTATGCAAGCTCCAGCGATCCATCTATGGACTGGTGCAAGCATCTCGGAGTTGGAATATATGCTTTGATGAGGTGATCAAAGTATATGGTTTTATAGAGATTTTTGGAGAAGCCTGTATTTACAAGAAAGTGAGTGGGAGCTCTGTAGCATTTCTGATATTATATGTGGATGACATATTGTTGATTGGAAATGATATAGAATTTCTGGATAGCATAAAAGGATACTTGAATAAGAGTTTTTCAATGAAAGACCTCGGTGAAGCTGCTTATATATTAGGCATCAAGATCTATAGAGATAGATCAAGACGCTTGATTCGACTTTCACAAAGCACATACCTTGATAAAGTTTTGAAGAATTTCAAAATGGATCAGTCGAAGAAAGGGTTCTTGCCTGTATTACAAGGTATGAAGTTGAGTAAGACTCAATGCCCGACCACTGCAGAAGATAGAGAGAAAATGAAAGTCATTCCCTATGCCTCAGCCATAGGATCTATCATGTATGCAATGCTGTGTACCAGACCTGATGTGTGCCTTGCTATAAGTCTAGCAGGGAGGTACGAAAGTAATCCAGGAGTGGATCACTGGACAGCGGTCAAGAACATCCTGAAGTACCTGAAAAGGACAAAGGATATGTTTGTCGTATATGGAGGTGACAAAGAGCTTGTCGTAAACGGTTACGTCGATTCCAGCTTTGACACTGATCCGGATGACTCTAAGTCACATACCGGATATGTGTTTTTATTGAACGATAGAGCTGTCAGTTGGTGCAGTTCCAAGCAAAGCGTCGTGGCGGGATCTACGTGTGAAGCAGAATATATAGCTGCTTCGGAAGCAGCAAATGAAGGAGTCTGGATGAAGGAGTTCATATCCGATCTAGGTGTAATACCTAGTGCATCGGGTCCAATGAAAATCTTTTGTGACAACACTGGAGCAATAGCCTTGGCGAAGGAATCCATGTTTCACAAGAGAACAAAGCACATCAAAAGACGCTTCAATTCCATCCGCGATCTAGTCTAAGAGGGAGACATAGAGATTTGCAAGATACATACGGATCTGAATGTTGCAGACCCGTTGACTAAGCCTCTTCCACGGGCAAAACATGATCAGCACCAGGACTCCATGGGTGTGAGGATCATTACTTTGTAATCTGGATTATTGACTCTAGTTCAAGTGGGAGACTGAAGGAAATATGCCCTAGAGGCAATAATAAAGATGTTATTTGTATTTCCTTATATCATGATAAATGTCTTTTATTCATGGTAGAATTGTATTAACCGGAAACTTGATACATGTGTGAATACATAGACAAAACAGTATGTCCCTAGTATGCCTCTACTAGACTAGCTCATTGATCAAAGATGGCTATGTTTCCTAGCCATATACATGAGTTGTCATTTGATCAACGGGATCACATCATTAGGAGAATGATGTGATGGACTAGACCCATCCGTTAGCTTAGCACTATGATCGTTTAGTTTTACTGCTATTGCTTTCTTCATGACTTATACATGTTCCTATGACTATGAGATTATGCAACTCCCGAATACCGTAGGAACACCTTGTGTGCTATCAAACGTCAGAACGTAACTGGGTGATCATAAAGATGCTCTACAGGTGTCTCCGAAAGTATTCGTGGTGTTGGCATAGATCAAGACTAGGATTTGTCACTCCGAGTGTCAAAGAGGTATCTCTGGGCCCTCTCGGTAATGCACATCATAATAAGCCTTGCAAGCAAATGACTAATGAGTTAGTCACGAGATGATGTATTACGGAACGAGTAAAGAGACTTGCCGGTAACGAGATTGAACTAGGTATAGAGATACCGACGATCGAATCTCGGGCAAGTAACATACCGATGACAAAAGGAACAACGTATGTTGTTATGCGGTTTGACCGATAAAGATCTTCGTAGAATATGTAGGAACCAATATGAGCATCCAGGTTCCGCTATTGGTTATTGACCGGAGATGAGTCTCGGTCATGTCTACATAGTTCTCGAACCCGTAGGGTCCGCACGCTTAACGTTTGATGACGATCGGTATTATGAGTTTATGAGTTTTGATGTACCGAAGGTAGTTCGGAGCCCCGGATGAGATCACGGACATGACGAGGAGTCTCGGAATGTCCGAGACATAAAGATTGATATATTGGACGACTATATTCGGACACCGAAAGTGTTCCGGAAAAGTTTCGGATTTAACCGGATTGCCGGAGGGGGTTACCGGAATGCCCCACGAGGGGGGGGGGGGATGGTCCATAGTGGGCCTTGAGGAAAGAAGAGAGGCAGCCCATAGAGGCTGGCCGGCGCCCCACCAGGGAATCCTAGTTGGACTAGGATTGGGGGGCGCCACCTCTCCCTCTCCTTCCTTTTCCCCTCTTCCTTCTTGGTGGACTCCTACTAGGAATAGGATTGCAATCCTATTCCTAGTAGGATTGCCTCCCTGGCGCGCCATAGAAGGGCTGGCCGGCCCCTCCCCTTGCTCCTTTATATACGGGGGCAGGGGGCACCCTAGAACACACAAGTTGATCAGTTGATCTCTCCCAACCGTGTGCGGTGCTCCCCTCCACAGAAACACACCTCGGTTATACCGTTGCAGTGCTTAGGCGAAGACCTGCGCCGGTAACTCCATCATATCCGTCACCACGCCGTCGTGCTGACGAAACTCTCCCGTGAAGCTCAACTGGATCAAGAGCTCGTGGGACGTCATCAAGCTGAACGTGTGCTGAACGCGGAGGTGCCGTACGTTCGGTACTTGATCGGTTGGATGGCGAAGAAGTTCAACTACATCAACCGCGTCACTAGACGCTTCCGCTCCCGGTCTACGAGGGTACGTAGACACACTCTCCCCCTCGTTGCATGCTTAGGTCTCATGCAAAAAATGGGAATGAATTTCAAACACCATGACACTATTGATTGCCGGCAAAATGTTGAGATACTTTGTTTTTAAATTCCAGTAAATCCAAAACTCGTCTGAAATTCGCGAAACTTGGCATGCTATCATGGAATGGCACCTGACATGTTGTGGTATTTTTCGTGTCCATCTTGAGAGAAGGCGCACTCGAATAACAACCAACAAAGGCATTTTGAAACAAATAGCTGCAAGTGTAACATCTCAAACGTTTTGTATAATTTAAATAGTGTGCATTCTGTTAACCACTCACGTGACACCATGCCTCACTCTTTTAATGGCTAGGAGGTGCCGTGTGGACAGCTGCTTGAGTGCTTCACTAAACGGGAGGCGTGCGACTGTACTCCAATGCAGGATTTATGCAGCTCTTGATCGCAAACGTTTTAGTTAGAACACCCGTATGCAAACCGACAGCTTCCCCAGGAAGCTAAGAGAAAATGTGCCGAGCAGGATTTTCTGCAGCTCTTGATTGCGAACGTTTTAGGTAGAACACCTGTATCCAAAGTGAGAGCTATGTTCTTCCCCCGTAAGTCAAGGGAAAATTCGCAGCACAGGATTTGTGCATCCCTTCAACGCAAACGGTTGTTTTGGATGACCCATGTGCAACCACGTACAAACAATTTGGTAAGATTTGCATCTGTCATATTGGGTATGTTGACATTTGTTAAACTGGAAAGATTGACATTTGTTGATCTAGTAACATTACCATTTGCCAATCCTTGTAACACTGCGATTTGTCAAAAATATGCAGCTAAAAATCATCTAATTTTTGCAGCTAAAATTCAGTAATTAAGCATAGATTTCATTCATAGATTAAGCAATCATTCTTAATTTATACAAACAGTTCAACTCGACAGCTGAACCGATCAAACTTTTCCCCAATTGTTGCCAACCACGTACTAAAATAGCTAGTTCAACTATATATACTAACTAATTTTAAGTACGTTGTACAGTTCCACCACATCTACAGTCAGATGAACTGAACAAAATAGCCCTAAATACTACTATTACGGAGGGGCTTTGTGCTACTTTCAACAGCCTCTCCTCTGCTGAGCACGCTCAGTAAGAGGCAGAGGAGGAGGAGGAGCCTACCAACGAGTTGGTCAACTGCAATACGGTGCCTACCACTGATGCACGTTCAGCGATGCTCGCCAGCGCGAACGCCCACTGCCGCTCTAGACGACCCCTCTCGAAGCGGCCGGACTGCTCGTAGATCTCCTGATTCCTCGCCTCTACGTTGGCGTGTGTTGTGGCCACGACTACGGTAAGGCTCTTTGCGTCCTCGACGAGGCACTCCTCCTCCTCCCACAGGAACTCAATGTAGCGCGCAAGATCGCTGATGCACGTGCGGGCCTCCACCTCCGCCTCCCTCCTTCGGGTGGGATGGCAGAGCGGATGATGATCCCGGTGGTCGACGGTGGGATGGCGGCCACGGCGGCTGACGATGGGGTGGCGGCCACGACGGCCACCTCCCACCTTCGGACCGCGGTGGCGGCGTGGTTGCTCGCCGTTGAGGCGACCACAGAGCGCTCTGCTCGCGTCCCTCCGCGCGCGCTCTGCCAGCGGTTGGGTGTGTGCATGATCACGTCGGGGCCCTCATATGCATGCGGTTGCGCGGTGATGTCTACTACACAACCTTCTTCTTGTAGACATTGTTGGGCCTCCAAGCGCAGAGGTATGTAGGACAGTAGCAAATTTCCATCAAGTGGATGACATAAGGTTTATCAATCTGTGGGAGGCGTAGGATGAAGATGATCTCTCTCATACAACCCTGCAACCAAATAACAAAGATTCTCTTGTGTCACCAACACACCCAATACAATGATAAATTGTATAGGTGTACTAGTTCGACGAAGAGATGGTGATATAAGTGCAATATGGATGGTAGATATATGTTTTTGTAATATGAAAATATAAAACAAACAAGGCAACTAATTATAAAAGTGAGCGAAAACGGTATTGCAATGCATTGAAACAAGGCCTAGGGTTCATACTTTCACTAGTGCAAGTTCTCTCAACAATAATAACATAACTGGTATAACTATCCCTCAACATGCAACAAAGAGTCACTCCAAAGTCACTAATAGCGGAGAACAAACGAAGAGATTATTGTAGGGTACGAAACCACCTCAAAGTTATCCTTTCTGATCGATCTATTCAAGAGTCCGTAGTAAAATAACACGAAGCTATTCTTTCCGTTCGATCTATCCTAGAGTTCGTACTAGAATAACACCTTAAGACACACATCAACCAAAACCCTAATGTCACCTAGATACTCCATTGTCACCTCAAGTATCCGTGGGCATGATTATACGATATGCATCACACAATCTCATATTCATCTATTCAACCAACACAAAGAACTTCAAAGAGTGCCCCAAAGTTCCTACCGGAGAGTCAAGAAGAAAATGTGTGCCAACCCCTATGCATAAGTTCACAAGGTCACTGAACCCGCAAGTTGATCACCAAAACATACATCAAGTAGATCAGGTGATATCCCATTGTCACCATACATAAGCACATGCAAGACATACATCAAGTGTTCTCAAATCCTTAAAGACTCAATCCGATAAGATAACTTCAAAGGGAAAACTCAATCCATCACAAGAGAGTAGAGGGGGAGAAACATCATAAGATCCAACTATAATAGCAAAGCTCGCGATACATCAAGTTTGTGCCATCTCAAGAACACGAGAGAGAGAGAGAGAGAGAGAGAGAGAGAGAGAGAGAGAGAGAGAGAGAGAGAGATCAAACACATAGCTACTGGTACATACCCTCAGCCCCGAGGGTGAACTACTCCCTCCTCGTCATGGAGAGCGCCGGGATGATGAAGATGGCCACCGGAGAGGGATTCCCCCCTCTGACAGGGTGCCGGAACGGGTCTAGATTGGTTTTCAGTGGCTACAGAGGCTTGCGACGGCGGAACTCCCGATCTAGGTTATTTTCTGGAGGTTTGGGTATATATAAGAGGTGTTGGAGTCGGGAACAAGTTAGGGGGCCCCCGAGGCGGCCACGAGATAGGGGGCGTGCCCAGGAGGGTAGGGCGCGCCTCCCACCCTCGTGGTGGCCTCTGGACTCCGCAGGTCCATCTCGGTACTCCGTGGGCTTCTTGTAGTCCAAAAACAATCTCCATGGAGTTTCAGGTCAATTGGACTCCGTTTGGTATTCCTTTTCTGCGAAACTCAAAAACAAGGGAAAAACAGAAACTGGCACTGGGCTCTGGGTTAATAGGTTAGTCCCAAAAATCATATAAAAGTGTATATTAAAGCCCATTAAACATCCAAAACAGATAATATAATAGCATGGAACAATCAAAAATTATAGATACGTTGGAGACGTATCAAGCATCCCCAAGCTTAATTCCTGCTCGTCCTCGAGTGGGTAAATGATAAAAACATATTTTTGATGTGGAATGCTACCCAACATAATTCTCAATGTAATTTTCTTTATTGTGGCATGAATGTTCAGATCCGAAAGATTCAAGACAAAAGTTTGATATTGACATATGAATAATAATACTTCAAGCATACTAACAAAGCAATTATGTCTTCTCAAAATAACATGGCCAAAGAAAGTTCATCCCTACAAAATGATATAGTCTGGCTATGCTCTATCTTCATCACACGGAATATTTAGATCATGCACAACCCCGGTTTCAGCCAAACAATTGTTTCATACTTTAATTTTTTTCAAACCTTTTCAATTTCACGCAATACATGAGCGTGAGCCATGGATATAGCACTATAGGTGGAATAGAGTGGTGGTTGTGGAGAAGACAAAAGGAGGAAGATAGTCTCACATCAACTAGGCGTATCAATGGGCTATGGAGATGCCCATCAATAGATATCAATGTGAGTGAGTAAGGATTGCCATGCAACGGATGCACTAGAGCTATAAGTGTATGAAAGCTCAAAAGGAAACTAAGTGGGTGTGCATCTAACTTGCTTGCTCACGAAGACCTAGGGCACTTTGAGGAAGCCCATCATAGGAATATACAAGCGAAGTTCTATAATGAAAATTCCTACTAGTATATGAAAGTGACAACATAGGAGACTCTCTATCATGAAGATCATGGTGCTACTTTGAAGCACAAGTGTGGAAAAAGGATAGTAGCATTGCCCCTTCTCTCTTTTTTCTCTCATTTTGGGCCTTTTTTATGGCCTCTTTTTGTTTTCTCTTTTTTTCGTCCGGTGTCTCATCCCGACTTGTGGGGGAATCATAGTCTCCATCATCCTTTACTCACTGGGATAATGCTCTAATAATGAAGATCATCACACTTTTATTTACTCACAAATCAAGAATTACAATTCGATGCGAGAAAAAAATATGAGTCTATGTGAATGCCTCTGGCGGTGTACCGGGATGTGCAATGAATCAAGAGTGACATGTATGAAAAATTATGCATGGTGGCCTTGCCACAAATATGATGTCAACTACATCATCATGCAAGGCAATATGACAATAATGAAGCGTGCCATAATAAACAGAACGGTGGAAAGTTGCATGGCAATATATCTTGGAATGGCAATGGTAATGCCATAATAGGTAGGTATGATGGCTGTTTTGAGGAAGGTATATGGTGGGTGTATGGTACCGGCGAAAGTTGCGCGGCACAAGAGAGACTAGCAATGGTGGAAGGGTGAGAGTGCGTATAACCCATGGAATCAACATTTGTCATAAAGAACTCACATACTTATTGCAAAATTCTACAAGTCATCAAAACAAAGTACTAAATGCATGCTCCTAGGGGAAGGGTTGGTAGGAGTTAACCATCGCGCGATCTCGACCTCCACACAAAGGAATATAATAAATAAATAAATCATGCTCCAACTTCATCACATAATGGTTCACCATACATGCATGCTACGTGACTTGCAAACCTCAACACAAGTATTTCTCAAATTCACAACTACTCTACTAGCATGAATCTAATATCACCATCCTCATATCTCAAAACAATCATCAAGCATCAAACTTCTCATAGTATTCAATGCACTTTATATGAAAGTTTTTATTATACCCGTCTTGGATGCCCATTATATTAGGACTAAATACATAACCTAAGCAAATTACCATGCTATTCTAAAATACTCTCAAAATAATACAAGTGAAGCATGAGAGTTCATATATTTCTTCAAATTAAAACCACCGTCGTGCTCTAAAAGATATAAGTGAAACACTAGAGCAAAAGACAAACTACTCCAAAAGATATAAGTGAAGATCAATGCGTCGGTGTACAAAAGTAGGGGCGCTCTTTTTTACCCCTTACTTGTGCACGGGCAGTCAGAGCCACGCCTGTGGCCAAACATAACGGAGCAGAAGGGGGAAGCCACGAGCGCGGAGTTACTAGAACAACACCAAGACAGCGACACAAGAAGACCAAGTAAGGAGATAGGCTCTCCCCCGGCAAGGCTCCTTGCCGAAGACACCCCGGAGGCCCCGACAAGACCCTTGCCGGGAACAGAAGCAAGACTGCGGCAAGCCCTTGCCGCCCCAGCTCGGCGGCCGACCCGCTGGCCCAGGCGGGCACCCACGTGGCGATACGTGGTTCCTGGGCCGGCTAGTCAAGCACCTGTGTGGTGGCATGCAGATCTTCGTGAATGCCCTACCACGACGCCACCTCAACTGCCTGCCTCGCTGGCCTGGACGCGCATTGCGACCAGACAGAGCGGCCACAGACAGGACGGGCTTCTTTTCCGTCCCCGATAAAGTAAATAGACACCTAAGCAACACATTTAATGCACCTTGTCCCGTAATGGCATGGGATGAGCCTATACACTATACACCTTTCCACCTCCTGTGTGCCACTGTGGCAGCCCCTTTGGACTATAAAAGGAGGCTCGCGGCATACTGGAGGAGGATTCGGATCCTGGAAAGCTGGACAGGCACCGTAGCTAGCTCAAGAACTCAAGAACACTCAAATATACACCAAAACAGGACTAAGGTATTACACATCCTCGCGGCCCGAACCTGGGTAAATGATTGCTGTATTGGCTCTTAGACCTGCTCTTTATACAACCTCGCGCCCGCCAACTGTAGAAGGGATTCCAGTGATCCCGTAGGTGTCGTTTCATACTGACATCCTTGGCGCGCCAGGTAGGGGGCGCAGTTGTGAAAATCTGGTCTAGTAGTTAGTGTAGTGATTCCTCTTCGCCATGGCTCCTAAGAAGAAGACGATCGCGGCGGTTGGTTCGTCTGCAGCCGAACGGCCCATGCTGGCGCAGGCTGGCAACGGGCTGGTCGCGGATGGGAGCCGGGGTGCGACCCACGAACACCAGCGCCGTTCCAGCAGCCAAAGCCTGGCCAGCGGCGTCGTTCGTGCACGAGACGACGAGCCACTCGCCACCAAGTCCAAGGGTGGAGCCGCCCCCCCCGCAGTCGGCGCGGGCCCCTCCAAGAGCGGCGTCGTACCCCGCACGGGCGACACGGCGACTTCCAAGACGCCCACGGTGCGTTCCTCCCAGGTCGTGCGCGATGAGCAGCATCGCCGCGGGGAGGACCCCGGGCCCCACCGCGGAAAGAGCTCCACGCATCAATCACGAGATGCAGAAGATCAACGTGCTAGCCGAGGCGCTGGCAAGGATGGCGTGCAACTGCGGGACCGTGATAGTGCTCCTTCTAACATGGTTAGAAGTCGCAGCGCCTCTCGATCCACACAGCTCTCCCCGCCACCCACGCGAGTGAAGCCTTAGCGTGCGTGCAGTTGCTCCTCGACTTCCCTCCTGCTGCGGAGTAGCTCGATGAGTGGAGAGCTACCGTTCGTAGCCTCGTGGCCATCGCCAACTGGGACGAACCTCGGCTGGCGGGGCCTTCGGGCCGATGTTCCGCCGAGCCACCACACGCCAGCGGTGAAAGGACCAGAGGCGCCGCAGCCACGGTGCATTCTCCTTCTCCTCACCAGCCACCACGTGTGCCGGCCCGGCGGGACGACGCTTGCGATGACGTATCCATAGCGTCATTCGACCCACGGACCCACCGGGATCAGCACCAAGTTCTTCGAGAGCGTGCCCGCGAGGACGCTCGAACCAACATCGAGCGCCGACGCGAGGCACACCACCAGTCGGATAGGCGGGCAGGGCCCGCTATGGACAACCCGGCACCGGGAGGATCTGGAGGCTTACCTTACGAGGTAGGTTGTCCGGTCTTTACCCTTGAGCTGCGGAGTTTCCAGTGGCCCACCCACCACACCTTCAAGCCCGACGTCGGCGAGAAGTACAATGGTAAGACTCACCCATCAGAGTTCCTTAGCATCTACACCATCACGATGCAGGCTGCTGGGGCACGCGACGACAAGGTGCTTGCTAATTATTTCCCGTTGACACTTAAACCCAACGTCATGTCATGGTTGATGCACTTGCCGACGGATTCCATTTCTTCCTAGTCAGATTTGTGCCATGAGTTTGTTGGCGCTTTTACGGGAGGCCACCAGGCTCATGGCCAAGCAAGCGATTTGCATGTCATCCCCCAGAAGGAAGGTGAAAGCCTGCGCAAGTACATACAGAGGTTCAGCCGAGTGCAGTATAACATCCTAGACGTTCATCCTACACCATCATCAGCGCGTTCCACCAGAACGTGCGCAACGCAAGATGCGTGAGGAGCAGGCGATGAATAAAGTTAAGGATGTGGCCGAACTCTACGTTCTAGCCGACAGATGCGCCCGGGCTGAAGAGGGAAGGAAGTACCCCGGCGAAGCCACCGGTGTGGAAACCGGTTCCTTGGACGAAGACGCCGTCGCCCCGACGAAAAAGAGTCGACGCCGTAGCCGGAAATGCAAGGGCAAAGCTGTGCTTGCCGTCGAGGTATCCGACGATGCCGGCGCTGCCAAGAAAACCAAGGCAGACGACCCCGGCAAGGAAATCGCCGGATGTGTCGCCTGCCGGGCCTTGGCGGCCGCCGACAAGCCAGGAAGCTCCGACAAGCAGTACCGCAAGATCCATCGTACCAATGGCCATGACCTCCAGAACTGCCGACAAGTTGAGCAGCTCGCAAAGAAGCAAAAGTCCGAGTACGAGAGGCGAGACAAGGAGAAAGGCCAAGATGGTGCTGAAGGATCCGACAAAAAACATGGCGGTCAGCCTAGCCGCCGCGGCAAAGATAACCAACAAGAACGACCCGCCCGAGGCCGTGACAAGAAGCAAGAAGATGATGATCGCGAAGAGGACGACGAGTCCGGCGAGCAACAGTTCCAGAAAGCCACGGAGGCCATGTGCGTCGACGACAGTGCCTCCTTGCACACCTCCCATCGCCAACTTGAACAGTGGGCGCGTGAGATCACAACAGCGGAGCCGTCGTTCGATGCCCAGAAGCCGCTGAGGTGGTCCAGCACTCCTATCGTCTTTGATGCCGAGGATCACCCTGACCGCACGACTGCAGTCGGGTGTTTGCCATTGTTGGTCTCACCAACGATACGCAACCTCAAGTTGACGAAGATGCTGGTTGATGGCGGGGCCGACCTGAACTTGATCTCGCCCGTCGTGATCAAAAGGCTGCAAATTCCTGATGGGGACCTCGTGGAGACATGCTCGTTCCAAGGAGTCAACCCAGGAAAAAGCCAGCCCAAGGGTAAAGTCACGCTGCCCGTGACATTCTGGGGCGAGCTGAACTACAGGACGTAGAGGATTGTTTTTGATGTAGCCGAGATCCCCTTGCCTTACAACGGGATCCTCGGCCGCCCAGCGTTGGCCAAATTCATGGCGGCATCGCATTACGCCTACAACACGCTGAAGATGCCTGGGCCAATGTCCATCATTACCATCCCCTCCGACAAGAAGGATGCGCTGATTAGCTTTACCGGGAGGCAGTTGCGGCAACCACCGCCAAGGCGCTTGCTCCTGCCACTGGAGCCCTGGGAGGAAAGAAGTCCGGTAAGGCCTCTCGCGCCTACTCTGGCAAGCGCTCCTCTTCGGAGTGTAGCGCTCCCGTCGAGAACATGCCAGAGAGCTCCACCGGCAAGAGCAAGAAATCCAGAGTTGCTCCACTAGAAACCAAGCGGGTATCCGTCGAGGAGGATGGCACGGGAGGGGCTTTCACCATAAGCTCCGCCCTCGATAGCAAATATGAAGACATGCTCATCAACTTCATGCAGGCGAATGTCGACGTGTTTGCATGGCAAGCGTGTGACATCCCCGGCGTTCCCAGGGAGGTGATTGAGCACCATCTTGCTGTCTGCCCTCATGCGCGACCCGTCAAGCAGAAGGTCAGGAAGCAAGCTCTGGAGCGGCAAGAGTTCATCAGATAAGAGACCCGGAAGTTAGAGGCAGCCGACTTAGTGAGAGGAGTGCTCCACCCAATGTGGTTGGCCAATCCGGTGGTAGTGCGTAAGGCAAACGGGAAGTGGAGGCTGTGTATAGATTACACAGACATTAATAAGGCTCGTCCAAAAGACCCTTTTCCATTGCCACGAATCGACCAGATTGTGGACTCCATAGCCGGATGTGACTTGTTATCATTCCTCGACGCTTACTCAGGCTACCATCAGATCTTCATGACGAGAGAAAATGAAGAGAAGACATCATTCATCACCCCATGTGGTACATATTGCTTTATACAGATGCCTTTTCGGATTGAAGAGTGCTGGCTCAACATTTGCAAGGGCAGTCCAGATTGGTTTTGAGCCTCAGCTACATAGAAATATGGAAGCTTATATGGATGATATAGTGGTCAAAACCAAGGACAAAGCAACGCTCGTACAAGATTTGGAAGAGACATTCACGAATCTGCGCAAGATCAACCTTAAGCTGAACCCTGAGAAGTGTGTCTTCAGCGTCCCGCCCGGCAAGCTTCTTGGTTTCTTCATGTCACAGCGTGGAATTGAGGCAAATCCAGACAAGATCAAGGCCATCGAGCAGATTGAAGCACCCAGGCGGATCAAGGATGTGCGTCGGCTTGCTGGATGCGTTGCCGCCATGGGAACGTTCATCTCCAAATCTGCCGAGCGCGCCCTCCCCTTTTTCAAGATTTTGAAAAAGGCGGGCCCAATGGAGTAGACCCCAGAAGCCGAAGCAGCATTGCAAGATTTGAAGAAATACCTCTCCTCTACACCGATACTGGTCGCGCCTAAACCATAAGAGCCGTTGCTGCTGTATTTAGCGACAACAAACCAAGTGGTCAGTGCCGCGCTAGTGGCCCAGAGGGAGGTCAATATGGGAGCGATAGCAATGACAACACCTGATGCCACTGGGGCCGAAGCGACGCAACCAGATAGAGTGGTGCGAAAGAAGAAGATGATGCAACACCTGGTTTACTTTGTCAGCTCCCTATTACAGGGGGCTAGGTCAAGGTACTCCGGCGTGCAGAAATTGCTCTTCGGCCTCCTTATGGCCTCAAGGAAGCTGCGTCATTACTTCCAAGCACATGAAATTACCATCGTAACTCGCCTCCCGTTGCAACGGATATTGCATAACCCAGATGCGACTGGGACGATTGTGGAGTGGGCCCTGGAGCTGTCAAGCTTCAGTTTGAAATTTGAAAGCACTTCGACGATTCAGAGTAGAGTCTTGGCGGAGTTTGTTGCAGAATGGACCTCAACACCCGACGAAGAGATCCAGGAGACTACTCTCCCCGGCAAGGGTACGAGTCGCGACTGAATTTTGTAATTTGATGGGGCTTTCTCGCTGCAAGGCGCTGGTGCTGGTGTGTTGCTTGTTGCACCCACCGGGGAGCACCTCAAGTATGTGATCCAGATGCACTTCCCTAGGGAGGTATCAATAAACAACACTGCCGAGTACGAGGGACTGCTTGCCAGTCTCAGGATTGTGGCGGACCTCGGGATCAAGAAGCTCATCGTCAGAGGAGATTCGCAGCTCGTCGTCAGGCAAGTGAACAAAGATTACCAGAGCCCGTTGATGGAGGCCTATGTGGATGAAGTAAGGAAACTGGAGGAGCGTTTCGATGGTATACAAGCTGATCATGTCCCCCAAGCGGAGAACGACATCGCCGACTACTTGTCGAAACGCGCCGCCCTCAAACTACCATGGAACCGGGTACCTTTGTGCTCCGATTATTTCAGCCATCTGTTGAACCATCGACTGAGCCGAACAAGCGAAGAAAATCAGGGCCCCGGCAAGTACTTTCCTGCCGAACCCGCAGGGGTGGCCGGCAAAGGTGTTGCCGGGGACGCTGAGCCCGCCGTGGGGCAATAGACTCCGGCGGGGCATCAAGCCCTGGCCGTAGAGGCAATCGCTCCCATGGCAGAGGAAATTCCTTTGGTCCTTGCCGTTGTGCCCCAGGCTCCGGCATGGGCACAACATACCGTCCAGTTCCTCTAGACCGGGGAACTTCCTGAAGAGTAGGAGGAAGAAAGTAGCCCGTTGGTCCGCCATGTACCAGTTCGTCGATGACGTCCTGTACAGGAAAAGGCCGAACGACGTGAAATTGAAGTGCATCACCCGAGAGGATGGACTAGAGCTGTTGGCAGAGATACATGGAGGCATATGTGGCTCCCACATAGGGTCAAGAGCCCTTGCCGGCAAGGCATTCCGGCAAGGTTTCTTCTGGCCCACTGCCCTCCAGGATGCAACGACACTAGTAAGCAAGTGTGAAGTGTGTCAGTTCCATTCGAAGAAACTTCATCAACCAGCTCAAGCTCTCTAAACAATCCCTCTCTCCTGGCCATTCTCGGTCTAGGGGCTCGACATATTGGGCCCTTTTCCCCATGATGTAGGGGGCTTTGAGTACTTGTACGTAGCAATCGACAAGTTCACAAAGTGGTCGGAGGTGAAAGCAGTGAGAAAGGTGAAAGCACAATCGGCCGTCAAGTTCTTCAAGGGCCTGGTCTGCCGTTTTGGTGTACCAAACAGAATCATCACCAACAATGGTACGCAGTTCACAAGCAACACCTTCATGCAATATATATAAGACCTCGGCGACAAGGTCTGTTTCGCTTCTATTGCACATCCATGAAGCAACGGCTAGGCACAAAGGGCAAATGCTAAAGTACCGCGGGGCCTCCAGACAAGGACTTTTGACAAACTACACCAGTGCGAAAGGCGCTGGATTGATGAATTTCCGGTGGTTCTTTGGTCAATCAGGACGACACCAAATGGAGCCACCGGCCAGACACCCTTCTCCGTCGTTTACGGGGCGGAGGCAGTTCTCCCCATAGAACTCACATACGGGTCACCCCGAGTGCTCGCTTATGATGAGCTTGAGCAAGAGCGACTGCGGCAAGATGACGCAACGCTCCTTGAGGAAGATCGTCTTTGGGTGGATATACGAGCAGCACGCTACCAGCAAGCCTTGCGCCGCTACCATAACCACAAGGTTCATGCCCGAAGCTTTGAGGAAGGCGACCTTGTTCTTTGGCACATTCAGTCGGCCAAGAATTCCAACAAGTTGACGCCGAAGTGGGAAGGATCTTATCAGGTAATACGAGTCACCAGGCATGGCGTAGTCCGCCTGGAGACTGAAGATGGTATCCCAGTGAGTAACTCCTAGAACATCGAACATCTTCGCAGGTTTTTACCCGTGAGGCGCCGTTGCCGGGCCTCCCGGCAAGCCACCCTTTTGTACAAGCCTTGACGGCAAGGCATGTAACCCTTCGTACAAAGCCAGGCGCAGACCCTGAGCATAAATAAATGAAGTGCTGGCGCCCTAAGTTTTAGCATGCATGCTAGGTTGAGTCTCTTTCTCTGTTAGGGTAGATAGTGCTTAACGGCGGCTAACCCTTAGCATAGAGGTCGAGTTTGCGCCTGTCTGTTTCCTTTCTATCCTCTTGATTCACAGGATCCATGGACGTCCTTGCTGAACCGTTTGAAAAAAAGAGGCGGGCCGACGCTCCGACCCCGGCAAAACTAAGGTTGTCGGGGGCTACACGACCAAAGGTCAAACCACGGCAAGACAAGGTTGCCGGGAGCCACAAGGCCCAGATAAGTCTTTTGTCCCCCGCTCCTTTCCTTCCGTATGAAAATTGAACGTACGGCTTCGTTCGCTCCTATGCCATCATGCTCCCTTTTTTCCTTGTGTCCGACAAGCTTTGTCTTGGACCAGGGTTGGGTAGTAGCGTGATGGGAAGGGAGCAAGCGAAGGGTCTAACCCTACCCAGTTACTATTCCCGCCAAGGGCGCGAATACAATTATGGGGCGGGGGAGAAACGGCAAGGCTTGTTGCCGCGGCACGTTGCTTATCTTAAGATAACAAGGATCCGTCCCTTGGTGTGGTTCTTGCCCACGCATGAACAAACCCGGCAAACACCCTTCTCTTCATAAATATGTTGTAAACAAGTACAATTGATACGGAATGCATACATGAGCAAGGGGGTTACAGGATTTAAATCTCACAAAGGCCCGTAGGCTTAAAAACTAAAAAGAGATAAGATGCCCATAATCCCTTTCTTGTCCCTCTCCTCAGGAAATGGAACAAGATGGCGAAGGGCAAAAGAAGCGCCTAGGCGAAGCACGAGCAGCAGAAAGCACCAAGAGAACATCCCGACGGCCGTCCCAAAGGAGGTTGACGATGATGGCGCCGGGAGAAGAGCCGAAAGATGGGGCAGCGAGCCGGCAATGCGCGGGTTGACGCCCGCTACTCCGACATGATGACCGCCGCCCACCTTCTTCGCCTTCTCCGGCCTCTCAACACCAGCCGCCCAAGGAGGCGACCCCGAGAAGTTCGAGGGGCTGGCGGTGCAGATGATGGTGCTGCCGGCACTGCCCAGGGACAGTGCATCCGCCGCCTAGTCGGACCCGTCATCCTCCCGCCCGCCGCCCTCGTCGTCGCTGCCGCTGTCCTCCCCATCGCTCTCGCTCGGGGAGGAGTTTTCATCGTCGGTCGAGCTCTCCACACAGTACCCTAGCCTGTGTCCCGAGCGCCCGAATACATTGACGGAGAGCAGATCGCTCTCTGCTAGCCTGAAGCAGAGGACGTGCCCCTTCACCAAGCAGTGGGCACGCACGAAGGTCTTCCACCCCCGGCGAAAGAGCATCACATGAGGGGTGGGAAACTTGGTGTCCACCCACATGGCGCCGTGGCAACACCCCTCCATGTAAAGCCTCAGCCTCGATGGCTGATCAACCTCCAACACCCTCGCAAACGCTCCTAGAAGGCGGAGGCGATTGCGCGGAGGCTCGCGCAGTTGTAGGATGAACTCCAACGCCGTGTCCTTGACATGGCCGCGTGGGGAGGTAGGTGGAGACGACGAAGGAGATAAAGACGGAGACGATGACGGCGCACGTGTCCCCTGACCTCGCCTGCCTCTGCCTCGACCGCCTCTCCGGCCACGACCCTGGTCGATGCTTCTGCCTCCAGCATGCCCCCCATCTCAGGCATCCGGCTCCTCTTTGACCACCGCCGCCCTCTGACGGGAAGACGACCTAGTCGCTTCCGCGGAGGCATGGCCATGACCGTGCCCTCTCGGCATACCTTGGGGAGGGAGGAATCAAACATGAAGAGGATGAGTGGAGAGGTGAGAAGCGCGGCTCCTCTCCTCCCCTCTTTATAGAAGGGCAATCGCCTGAATCAACCAGTCCAAACGCCGAAGGCACAAGGGAACAGGAATGACCCGCTGTTCCAATCAGCAGCGTCCGCCCCCCCTCAGCATTAATGCCCGCGCCCTCTGTGTCCGCCGCTTGCCCTCCCCAATGCATGAGGGGTACGTGGCGGGTGGATCGGGAATCGGATGACGCGTGGTATGACCGTTTCACACCCCGTGATCGTGGAGCGACCCAAGTCCACTTAGTAAATGGGTCGCGCCCCCACGACTTCCTCTATTCTTTATGAGGAGGGCGCGAACCGCCTCTTTACTATTTTTGGAACCATGAGATGACGCAAGCATGCAGCAAACCGCCCCACGCACGACCCCCACGCCGGCGCAGATCATGGGAAAGCGCAACCATCGGAGGAGTTACTGCGGTGAAGGGAATCCAACCTCGCTGCCCGCGCAGCGTTCTGGGCCTAGCCCAACAACGCGTTGCACTTATGAATGGCCCATGCCCGGGGGCTCCTGTTGGTGTACAAAAGTAGGGGCGCTCTTTTTTACCCCTTACTTGTGCACAAGCAGTCAGAGCCACGCCTGTGGCCAAACATAATGGAGCAGAAGGGGGAAGCCAGGAGCGCAGAGTTACTAGAACAACACCAAGTCAGCGACACGAGAAGACCAAGCAAGGAGACAGGCTCTCCCCCGGCAAGGACCCTTGCTGGGGCGGCCTGCGTGCCCCCGGCAAGGGCCCTTGCCGGGGCGATCCACTCAGACGCCTCCGTCGCAGCCACCCTTGAAGACTATGGGCTCCAACGGTGTCAACAACCTTGGAGCCAAGGCTCTGGAAGCGCCCACGTGATGACATGCAGATCTTTGTGAAGACAAAGATCTATGACTCCCAAGATAAGAACCAGAAGACATAGGCAATCACAAGGCTCCTTGCCGAGGACATGCACGAGGCCCCGGCAAGGCTCCTTACTCATGGAGGCCCCGTCAAGACCCTTGCCAGGAACAGAAGCAAGACTGCGGCAAGCCCTTGCCGCCCCGTCGCCGCCCCAGCTCGGCGGCCGACCCGCTGGCCCAAGCGGGCACTCACGTGGCGATACGTGGTTCCTGGGTCGGCTAGTCAAGCACCTACGTGGTGGCATGCAGATCTTCGTGAAGGCCCTACCACGACGTCACCTCAGCTGCCTGCCTCGCTGGCCTGGACGCGTGTCGCGACCAGACAGAGCGACCACAGACATGACGTGCTTCTTTTCCGTCCTCGATAAAGTAAATAGACACCTAAGCAACGCATTTAATGCACCTTGTCCCGTAATGGCATGGGATGAGCCTATACAATGTACGCCTTTCCACCTCCTATGTGCCACTGTGGCAACCCTTTGGACTATAAAAGGAGGCCCGCGGGAGACTGGAGGAGGATTCGGATCCTGGAAAGCTGGACATGCACCATAGCTAGCTCAAGAACTCAAGAACAATCAAATATACACCAAAGCAGGACTAGGGTATTACGCATCCTCGCGGCCCGAACCAAGGTAAACTATTGCTGTACTGGCTCTTAGACCTGCTCTTTATACAACCTCGCTCCCGCCAACCGTAGAAGGGATTCCAGTGATCCCATAGGTGTCATTTCATACTGACATCCTTGGCGCGCCAGGTAGGGGGCGCAGTTGTGAAAATCTGGTCTAGTACTTAGTGTAGCGATTCCTCTTCGCCATGGCTCCTAAGAAGAAGACGAACGCGGCAGTCGGTTCGTCTGCAGCCGAACGGCCCATGCCGGCGCAGGCTGGCGACGGGGTGGTCGTGGATGGGAGTCGGGACGCGACCCGCGAACACCAGCGCTGTTCCAGCAGCCAAAGCCTGGCCAGCGGCATCGTTCGTGCACGAGACGACGAGCCACTCGCCACCAAGTCAAAGGGTGGAGCCGGGCCCCCCGCAGGCGTCGCGGGGCCCTCCAAGAGCGGCGTCGTGCCCCGCACGGGCGATGCAGCGACTTCCAAGACGCCCACGGTGTGTTCCTCCGAGGTCGTGCGTGATGAGCAGCCTGATAACCTCGTGCCCGCCAACCGTAGAAGGGGTTCCAGTGATCCCATAGGTGTCGTTTCGTAACGACACAATGAGTAGTTGCATAATTATGTAACTATGTGAAGACTCTCTAACATTTAAGAATTTCAGATCTAGGGATATTATTCAAACAGCAAGCAACACAAAATAAAACAAAATTACGCTCCAAGCAAAACACATATCATGTGGTGAATAAAAATATAGCCTCAACTAAAGTTACCTATAGACGAAGACGAAAGAGGGATGCCTTCCGGGGCATCCCCAAGCTTAGGCTCTTGGTTGTCCTTGAATGTTACCTTGGGGTGCCTTGGGAATCCCCAAGCTTAGGCTCTTGCCACTCCTTATTCCATAGTCCATTGAATCTTTACCTAAAGCTTGAAAACTTCACAACACAAAACTCATCAGAAAACTCGTAAGCTCCGTTAGTATAAGAAAATAAAACCTACACTTAGGGACTGTTGTGAACTCATTTTAAATTCATATTGGTGTAATATTGTGATAGCCTGGCTTATTAGGGATGATAGACTACTCATATCAATAAGGAATTCCTTCTTTTCCGGGAGCCCATTCGGATAGAACTCCAAAGTTAAGTGTGCTCAGCTTGGAGTAGTTTCAGCATGGGTGATCGATCGGGAAGTTGCTCCCGGGTGCGCACGAGTGAGGACAAAGTACGCAGAAAAGACTAGTATTGATATGTGAGGCCAGTCTAGATCCTGCCAGGAGTAACGACCACCGGCGGGTGTGTCCGGGGCGTTACAAGTTGGTATCAGAGCCGACCCTCACGGTTACACAGATGTTTGCGGACAGTTTGCAGTCATGTTGTGCATGACGTTTGTGACCCGTCGTGGCACACGGCATGGCACATGTGCTGTCCTGGAAGCACAGACGTTTGTGCCAAGAGGGAACGTTCCTGTGGCCCGACGAGGACGTCGGTTCCTTTAAGTGGGGGTGTATGTGATAGCCTGGCTTATTAGGGATGATAGACTACTCATATCAATAAGGAATTCCTTCTTTTCCGGGAGCCCATTCGGATAGAACTCCAAAGTTAAGCGTGCTCAGCTTGGAGTAGTTTCAGGATGGGTGACCGACCGGGAAGTTGCTCCCGGGTGCGCACGAGTGAGGACAAAGTGTGCAGAAAAGACTAGTATTGATATGTGAGGCCATTCTAGATCCCGCCAGGAGTAACGACCACCGGCGGGTGTGTCTGGGGCGTTACACAATTGGGTAACTTGTAATGCCCTGTATGAGATTATACCTCCTACGTGTCGAGGCACGACTTAAAGGCATAAGCTCATACTAGAATGATCTCAAGTATGGTATCTTTGCACGACTCATGTAAAAGAGGGATGAAATTGCAAAAGAGATAGTTGGCTTACACTCGCCACATCACACAATACATTACATAAGAAAATCATCATCCAAATAACATCACAGTCCGACTACGACGAAGATCCAAAAGAAAGATACCATAAATAAAACAACACGAGGTCCGATCGCCCCTAGTAGGAACCACTACTGATCGTCGAAAACGTCACAAACATACGGCCCTCTCTTCATCGGACTCCCACTGAAGTTCTTGGACCAACTCCTGCGCTGATCTCAGCAGTACCTGCATCTGGTGTTGTAGTATCTGTGAGCCACGAGGACTCAGCAATCCCATAACCATGGGTAACAAGACCAGCAAAGCTTTATGGGTATGGAGAAGGGTAGTGGTGAGGTTGCAGCAGCGGCTAAGCATAATATGGTGCCTAGCTTACGAGTACAAGAATAAGATGAGCATCTACGCAAACGGTCGCAAAACTAGTAGTGATCGCTAAAGATCCTGAACTACCTACGAGTCAAACATAACCCCACCGTGTTCTCTTCTCAAAGTGAAAAGAGACAGTCATAGTTACTCACACGGTTGTGTGTTTTACTTCGGATCCTCTGTCAAGTTTTCTACAACCGGACATTAACAAATTCCAGTCTGCCACATAACCGCGGGCACGGCTTTCGAAAGATCATAACCCTGCAGGGGTGTCCCAACTTAGCCCATCACAAGCTCTCACGATCAGATGAAGTAATAATAATTATTACCCCTTATCTTAGGGAAATCCGATCAGGCTCGGCATCCCGGTGCACAAGACATTTCGACAATGGTAAAACAAGTCCAGCAAGACCTCCCGGCGTGCCGACACCCTGATAGTAGCCGCGCGTATCTCGTCTCAGGCCACGTCCGGATGGGCGATTATACGAGTAAAACCAGCCCTCGGGTTTCCCCAAGGTGGCCCCGCATACTCCCCATTTGGGACCAACACCATCAGCACTGCCCCCCCCCTGCTATGTAGAAAAGAATCTCGAGGGTGCGACCCCCTATGCAATCTTAATTAATTAAATAAGTTGTTATTATGAGGCAAATTAAAACCAATGTCGGGCCTTGCTGGAGGAGTTTTATTCAAAGACGAAGTGTCAAGGGGTCCCCATATACCCAACCGTGTAAGGAACGCAAAATCAAGGAACATAATGCCGGTTTATCGGCGCCTAAGGTGGCATGAGTGGAACAAAACACCGAGCAAAAGGCCAAGCCTTCCACCCATGCCCAGTATATAGGTGTGTTAATATATATAAGACATATTGTGATATTCCAACAATAAGTTCCAACATGGAACGATCTTCATCTTCACCTGCAACTAACAACTCTATAAGAGGGGCTGAGCAAGCGGGTAACATAGCCAAACAATGGTTTGCTAGGAAGGTGTCAAAAGTTAGAGGTTTCATGGCAACAAGGAGAGGGGCTGACAATAAAGATGGGTAGCGTGACATATAACGATAGCATCGAGACAACTAAGCATGGCAATGGTAGTAAAGGTATCCAAGGGTATGGTCATCTTGCCTGAGATCCCAGAAGGAAGAAGAACGGATCCATGAAGAAGACGAAGAAGACGCCTCGGAGACGAACCACGGGTAGACGAACGAATCCTCACGATCGCAATGGAACAAACACTAACGAGAATAAGCAAGCAATACGGTAAACACACAACACAAGAACATGACAATATGCTCAACCAAGTATGATGCAAGACAAGTCTATATAGGAAGCAATACATGGCAAGGTAGGAAGCACAGAAAAAACAACACAAGTCTATATATGATGCAATACATGGCAAGAGGTGAAGCAAGTGTAAACTAGCTATCTAGGCATTTTAAATGAGGCCGGAAATAACAACAACAATTCCGGAAACTCCTCATGTGCATATTTATGAATTTGGTACTATTCTGCCTATTACCACATTTTAAAGTAGTTAAACAGCAAAACAAAGTGCATCATGTTACTCTACACATTTTTCTACCCTATTTACATATAAAGTTTATTAAATTTGGAGCTACGGTTATTTAGTTATGAAATAAACCATTTTAACATGTTATTTAAGCAAACAAAAGCAAACAGCCATTTAAACATTTTAAACAGGGATGAAAGAGGCATATTATTACTCTACACAAAATTCTAAGCATTTTACATATTTACAACATTTTGATCCGATGCACGGTTTGAAAGTTATTATATGCATGGAATATGAGGGCTTTTCTGCAAAACAGCAAAACAAAGGATAAAGACTAAAATCGCAACAGGAAAAAAAACACATCGGGACGAAACTGGAGAGCGCTGGATCTGGGCTGCTCACCTAGCGGCCAGATCTGGCTGGGCCGAACGCGGAAGAAGCCCGTGTTCGGGGCAGAGGTGAACTGGGCCTAGCGCTGGCCTGGCAATGCGGTTCGGGCGCACATAACAGGCGCGAGCGAGTGGGGACTCGACGCTGCCGTCGCCCCGCCTGGAAGCAGAGCAGCGCTGGCTCTGCACGAGGAAGGAGGCCCGGCGGGGTCCAAGGCAGCGGTGTCGAAGCAGCACGAGGACGGCGGCACTGTGAACTCCGGCAGGCGCAATTGGGGTTCTGGTGGCCGCCGGCGGCGGGACTTGAGGAGCTCGGCCATGGCGGCGGTGGCCTGGTTCAGAGAGAGAGATGTGAGCGGAGGGAGTAGAAAGAGGAGGGAAGGCGCGAACGGGGCGCACGGAAGGAGAGGCGTGAACGAGCGAGAGGCTGTTCCAGCGGGCTCCAGAGCGCGAGAAGACAACGTCCAGCCCTCCTGCTCACGCACGATCGTGGAGGGGTGACGCGGGGCCGCGGGCAGAGGAGCTGGTTGGTGGGGAGAGATCGAGAGGTGGAGGCCCGAGGTGAAACCAGAGGAGGCCGGGAGGGAAGCTGGTTGGTGGGGAGGGGATCCCGATGGGGATTTGGTGGAGCGGCGGCGGCGGTGAGGGGATGGATGGGACATCTCCCCTAGAAACTAGGGTTGCTCACTATATATAGCAATTCAGATAAGTTTAGGGTGATTCGGTCATTCCGATCGTAATCGGACGGTTCGAGAAAGTAGACAAGGAGTGTCCAAACAAAGAATCGATGATATTTTAGGGATGTTTGGGGATGATCCGGATCCATTGGTAACGACTCCCCGGGTCGGGTTCGGGACAGCTTCAGACGCGCAGTCGAGGGGTAAAAGTGGACTGGTTAGCGGGCTGTGTAGAAGGCATCGGGCTGAGACGAGAGAAGAGAGAGAGTAGCCCGGCGGCAGTCTCGAAACACCGAAACGTCCGACGTTTATCCGGCTATAATGCCGCTATAGTTTAACGGTTGGGCTATCAAACGATCTCCGAATGCGACGAAATTTGGCAGGCGGTCTGTCTACACTATAATAAGACCACACACCACGTTTCACCTCATTCTGAGAACATTTTCCCGCCACTTATAAAATAAATATTCGGAGGTGCCGCGGGCGCGTGCGAGTGTGTCTGGACTCAGAACGGACAACGGAGAGAACTGCGGAGCCCGAACGAATGCAAGTTTTGAAAACATGCTGATGAAATGCACATGATGACATGATGACATGGCAAAGAGCGACACGCAAGCAAAAGACATGGCAACGATGACGAATAACTGGCTGACACCTGGCGCATCGGTCTCGGGGCGTCACAAATATCTAATGTATTCCAACTTCTCTATGGTTTATACCCTCCGATACTACTCATAGATTCATCAAAATAAGCAAACAACACATAGAAAACAAAACCTGTCAAAACAGACCAGTCTGTAGAAATCTGTAACTTTCGAGTACTTTTGTAACTCAAAAAATTCTGAAATAAATTGGTGGACGTGAGGAATTTGTCTATTAATCTTCTGTAAAAAGAATCAACTTAAAAGCACTCTCTAGTAAAAAAATGGCAGCTAATCTCGTGAGCGCAAAGTTTCTGTTTGTACAGCAAGATCACATTAACTTTCACCCAAGTCTTCCCAAAGGTTCTAGTTGTCACTTTATTGAAACAAAAGCTATAAAACATGATTACTACAGTAGCTTAATCGTGTGCACACACAAAAACAGTAGGGGTAAATATTTGGTTATCTCCCAACAAGCGCTTTTCTTTAATGCCTTTCTAGCTAGGCATGCTGATGACAATGATGCTCACATAAAAGATAAGAATTGAAACATAGTGGGAGCATCATGAAGCATATGACTAGCACATTTAAGCCTAACACACTTCCTATGCATAGGGATTTTGTGAGCAAACAACTTATGGGAGAAATAATCAACTAGCATAGGGAGGCAAAGCAAGCATAACTTCAAGATTTTGAACACATAAAGAGGAAACTTGATATTATTTAAATTCCTACAAGCATATATTCCCCCCTCATAAAAAATTTCAGTAGCATCATGAATGAATTAAACAATATAACCATCACATCAAAGCACTATTTTCATGATGCACAAGCATATAAATTTTATTACTCTCCACATAAGCAAAATTCTTCTCATTCGAAATAATGGGAGTATCATAAGAAACTTGAATACTATAGATTGTTTCCACATTAAAAGAGTAATGTTCAGAAAAAGGGTAATCATAATCTTGATAAGTTTTATAAATATAACAATCACTACTTTCTATAGCATAAGTGTCATCACAATAATCATCATAAGTTGCAACTTTGTTCTCATCATAATCAATTGAAACCTCTTCCAAGATAGTGGAATCATTACTAAATAAAGTCATGACATCTCCAAATCCACTTTCATCAATATAATCATCGTAAATAGGAGGCATGCTATTATCATAATAAATTTGCATATCAAAACTTGGGAGGCTAAAAATATCATCTTCATCAAACGTAGCATCCCCAAGCTTGGGACAAACATTAATTGCAGCAAATAAATTCTCAAACATGTCATTCTCATCAAACATAGCATCCCAAGATTGGGCCTTTTCATATCATAAGCATAATCACTCTCATCATTAATAGTATGGATAGCACCGATAGTATAGCAATTATCATCATCACAATGAGTAATAGGACCAACATCATTTGGAAGGGATACCTTTTTACCTTTGCTTCTCCGTATTTTCTTTTTATTCTTCACATTATGTGTGGGTTTAATCCTCTTTTTGGAGCTCCTGATTAATGAGATTGGTTGAACAGAAGGCTCCTCCTTGTTACCTGATTCATCATAAGAAATAATAGGAAGATATTGGGAAGTCTATTCCCTTTCATTAGTATTCTCTTCATCTTCTATTTGTTTTCTTGTCTTTATGTAATTGGCAATATAAGGATTTTTAATGCAATTCACCGCACAATACATAAATATTTCATCTAGATCAAAATCAAGAACTCTCTCAAGGGAAAATTCTGGAATATTCTTAGTTATACATTTCATTTCTTCATAACCCAAAAGCAAACTAAGTTCATTATGGTGTGCAAGGGAAATCAAGTCATCATAATTTTTGGACATGATTCGATCATGAAACAATTTGCAGTGGATATTTAAATGATCACATTCATTGCAAAGTTCACAAGGATGGCTAAGAAAATTTAAATTTTCATCACAAACATCTAGCCTTTCTTGCAACCATTTAGTTTCTAAATACTTATGCCTCTTGCAAAATCTATCTTCCCTATTTGGTGTGTACTTGCAAACTCTATGCACTCCACAAAAATTGACATGCTTATATGAGATATTTTCATCATGACTAGTGCAATCATCATTAGTACTATGGATATTCAAGGAGCTCGTACTAACAACATTGCAATCGTGCTCATCATTCAAAGATTTAGTGCCAAACATTTTAATGCATTCTTCTTCTAGTACTTGAGCACAATTCTCATTCCCATCATTTTCACGAAAGATATTAAGAAGATGAAGCATATGAGGCAACCTCAATTCCATTTTTTAGTTTTCTTTTATAAACTAAACTAGTGATAAAACAAGAAACTAAAATATTCGATTGCAAGATCTAAAGATATACCTTCAAGCACTTACCTCCCCGGCAACGATGCCGGAAATTAGCTTCATTGACGGGATGTGAGTGCCGCTTACCTAGCCTCCCCGGCAACGGCGCGAGAAATTAGCTTTGTGTCTACTATGCAACCTTCTTCTTGTAGACGTTGTTGGGCCTCCAAGTGCAGAGGTTTGTAGGACAGTAGCAAATTTCCCTCAAGTGGATGACCTAAGGTTTATCAATCCATGGGAGGCGTAGGATGAAGATGATCTCTCTCAAACAACCCTGCAACCAAATAACAAAGAGTCTCTTGTGTCCCCAACACACCCAATACAATGGTAAATTGTATAGGTGCACTAGTAAGGTGAAGAGATGGTGATACAAGTGCAATATGGATGCTAGATATAGGTTTTTGTAATATGAAAAATATAAAAACAACATGGTAACTAATGATAAAAGTGAGCGAAAATGGTATTGCAATGCGTTGAAACAAGGCCTAGGGTTCATACTTTCACTAGTGCAAGTTCTCTCAACAATAATAACATAACTGAATCATATAACTATCCCTCAACATGCAACAAAGATTCACCCCAAAGTCACTAGCGAGAACAAATGAAGAGATTATTATAGGGTACGAAACCACCTCAAAGTTATCCTTTCTGATCGATCTATTCAAGAGTCATATTCATCTATTCAACCAACACAAAGAACTTCAAAGAGTGCCCCAAAGTTTCTACCGGAGAGTTAAGACGAAAACGTGTGCCAACCGCTATGCATAAGTTCACAAGGTCACTGAACCCGCAAGTTGATCACCAAAACATACATCAAGTAGATCAGGTGATATCCCATTGTCACCATAGATAAGCACATGCAAGACATACATCAAGTGTTCTCAAATCCTTAAAGACTCAATCCGATAAGATAACTTCAAAGGGAAAACTCAATCCATCACAAGAGAGTAGAGGGGGAGAAACATCATAAGATCCAACTATAATAGCAAAGCTCGCGATACATTAAGATCGTGCCATCTCAAGAACACGAGAGAGAGAGAGATCAAACACATAGCTACTGGTACATACCCTCAGCCGCGAGGGTGAACTACTCCCTCTTCGACATGGAGAGCGCCGAGATGATGAAGATGGCCACCGGAGTGGGATTCCCCCCTTCGGCAGGATGCCGGGACGGGTCTAGATTGGTTTTCGGTGGCTTCAGAAGCTTGTGGCGGCGGAATTCCTGATCTAGGTTATTTTCTGGAGGTTTGGGTATATATAAGAGGTGTTGTAGTCGGGAACAAGTCAAGGGGGTCCCGGAGGCGGCCACGAGATAGGGGAGGGGCGCGCTCAGGGGGTAGGGCGCACCCCCACCCTCGTGGTGGCCTCGGGACTCCTCTGGTCCATCTCCGGTACTCCCTGGGCTTCTTCTGGTCCAAAAACAATCACCGTGGAGTTTTAGGTCAATTGGACACCGTTTGGTATTCCTTTTCTGCGAAACTCAAAAACAAGGGAAAAATAGAAACTGGCACTGGGCTCTGGGTTAATAGGTTAGTCCCAAAAATCATATAAAAGTGTATATTAAAGCCCATTAAACATCCAAAACAGATAATATAATAGCATGGAACAATCAAGAGTTATAGATACGTTGGAGACGTATCACGCGGCGTGCATTGCCACGCGATGTAGTTACGTGCGGCACGATGGAGTTACGTGCTGCAAATTAGAACTGCCATCAGGGCTTGCCGAGATTCCTGGCCATCTGGCTTCCCCTTTAATTCTTGCGGCCATTATAACCTTAGTCTCTTCAACCTTTCGATCGCGCCCCACAACACAACAAGCACACCCACGACGACACATAGAGAGGGGATGTCTAGTAGTGCTCCAATGGAGTTCGGCGAGCATAAAGTGGAGAGCCATGCGAGGGGGATGGATCTCTCAGTGGTGTACACCATCGACCCGGCCATGGTGGACGACTATATCAACAGCGTTGAGCAGTTGCTTGCTCGAGAGAAGTATAAGGTGGTCAGCATCGACCTCCAGTACACCGTCGGTCGTCCCAACATAGATCAAAAGGTTGCCGTCGCCCAGTTGTGCGTGCGCCATCATGTCCTCATCTACTACTACTACATGGCCACAGAGCCTTGCGACCGTTTCAACAGGTTTGTCAACAGCACCGACTACAAGTTCGCCACGGTGGAAACCATTGAAGATGTAAAAGCGCTCAGGGTTACAGGCTTAGCTTGCCATAACCTTGTCGAAATTCATGAGCACCACAGGGTCTAGGGCAGCATGAAGAAGGACTCCCTGGTTGAAGTTGCCTCGGCCATCATCGACCCCTACTACGAAAAGATGAAGCAGGATGCCCAGAGAACAAGTCCCGTATCCTGGCATAGGGTCTGGATGCGGCAAATGGATGAACCTCGCCTCAGGTTCGCGGCCAAGAGCGTGTACACATGCTACGAGATGCACATGTGGATCGTTGACATGAGGAAGTGCCTCTTTACCCAAATCGACGAGCCCGGATCGAGCCACAAGCAGAGCAAGCATCACAAGAAGTAGATGATGATCAGATGATCGTTTATGCTAGTTAATCATGCATGTAATATGTAGTTTACTTTATTGGTGTGCAGAAATGTCATGTGTGTAGTAGCCACCTATGTAATTATGCATGTAATAGTTTACTTTGTTGTGTGCAAATGCGCTGGTTGTAGTAGCCACCTATGTAAGTGGATGTTTAATTTGGTTATGCAACCATGCCCTTATAAGTGTGTATATATATGTTGTTGTTATGTATGCAATCCCATCGCACAACACACACATCTTATTAGCAGCAACCGTCTGTGTTATTATCGGTCTTCGCACACATTTCTGATTACAGACCTGTTTACCGCGTATCACACACATCTTCTTATATTGAACCGTTTTTGTTCTCTTGTCTCAACACATACAGTTCATCCGAGTGAACCGGATGCCGTATATCGCACACACCTTGAACTGGCTGACTGTTTCTTTTGTGTTGCCTAATCACAAACAGTTCATCCGAGTGAACCGTATGCTGTATATGGCACACACCTTCATCTGGCTGCCCATTTCTTTTGTTCCTCCTCATCGCAAATAGTTAACTGAACTGAACCATATGCCCTGCATCGCACACGCAACTAAAATCCGAACTGTGTTTGATGCATCTGTCATCGCAAACGTCTTGCACCCTTTTTGACGGGTTTTTTACACCATCGTTCTCGATTATTGCATCGCACACAGTTTCGTCGAAGGGTCTCTGTTCGTAGTGTTGCTTTAGCAGCATCCTGCAGTAGTGTCATGACTGAGACACCTCTCTGGTCGATAACCAATAGCGGGACCTGGATGCCCATATTGAAATCCTACATATTCCACGAAGATCTTTTATAGGTTGAACCTTTACGACAACATACGTAATTCCCTTTGTCTATCGGTATGTTACTTGTCCGAGATTTGATCATCTGTATCTCTATACCTAGTTCAATCTCGTTACCGGCAAGTCTCTTTACTCGTTCTGTAATACATCATCTTGCAACTAACTCCTTATTCACTTTGATTACAAGCTTATTGTGATGTGTATTACCGAGAGGGCCCAGAGATACCTCTCCGTCACACGGAGCGACAAATCCCAGTCTTGATCCATGCCAACCCAACAGACACCTTCGGAGATACCTGTAGAGCATCATTATGGTTACCTAGTTACGTTGTGACGTTTGATAGCACACAAGGTATCCCTCTGGTATCCGGAAGTTGCATGGTCTCATGGTCGAAGAAACATGTATATGACATTAAGAAAGGAGTAGCAGTAAACTGAACGATCATATGCTATCCTAATGGTTGGCTCTTGTCCATCACATCATTCTCCTAATGATGTGACCCCGTTATCAAATGACAACTCATGTCTATGGTTAGGAAAACCTTAACCATCTTTGATCAACGAGCTAGTCTAGTAGAGGCTCACTAGGGACACTGTATTTGTTTATGTATCCACACATGTATTTAAGTTTCCGGTCAATACAATTCTAGCATGAATAATAAACCTTTATCATGATTAAGGAAATATAATAATAACCATTTTATAATTGCATCTAGGGCATATTTCCATCAGTCTCCCACTTGCACTAGAGTCAATAATCTAGTTCACATCGCCATGTGATTAACACCCATAGTTCACATCGCAATGCGATTAACACCCAAAGAGTTTACTAGAGTCAATAATCTAGTTCACATCTCCATGTGATTAACACCTAAAGAGTTCTAAGGTGTGATCATGTTTTGCTTGTGAGAGAGGGTTTTATTCAACGGGTCTGCAACATTCAGATCCGTGTATACTTTGCAAATTTCTATGTCCATAATGCTCTGCATAGAGCTACTCTAACTAATTTCTCCTACGTTCAATATGCATCCAAATTGATACTCCGAGTCATCGAGAGTAGAGTCAAAGCTTGCATCGGCGTAACCCTTTACGACGAAGTCTTTATCACCTCCATAACCAAGAAACATTTCCTTATTTCTCTAAGGATAATTTTGACCGATGTCCAGTGATCTACTCCTGGATCACTCTTGTACCCCCTTGCCAGACACGTAGCAAGGCACACATTAGGTCTGGTACACATCATGTCATGCTTTATAGAACCTATGGCCGAGGCATAGGGAATGACTTTCATTCTTTCTTTATTTCTCTGTCGTGGTCGGGATTTGAGTCTTACTCAACTTCATACGTTACAACTCAGGCAAGAACTCCTTTGACTGATCCATTTTGAATTTCTTCAAAACTTTATCAAGGTATGTATTTTTGTGAAAATCTTTTTAAGCGTCTTGATCTATCTTTATAGTTCTTGATGCCCAATATGTAAGAAGCTTCACCAAGGTCTTTATTTGAAAAAGTCCTTTCAAACACTCCTTTATGCTTTTCAGAAAATTCTACATCATTTCCGATCAACAATATGTCATTCACATATATTTATCAGAAATGTTGTAGTGCTCCCACTCACATTCTTGTGAATACATGCTTCACCATAAGTCTGTATAAAACCATATGCTTTGATCAACTCATGAAAGCATATATTCTAACTCCGAGATGCTTGCACCAGTCCATAAATGGATCGCTGGAGCTTGCACACTTTGTTAGCACATTTAGGATCGACAAAACCTTCTGGTTGCATCATATACAACTCTTCTTTGAGAAATCCATTAAGAAATGCAATTTTGACATCCATTTGCTAGATTTCATAATCGTAAAATGTGGTAATTGCTAACATGATTCAGACAGACTTAAGCATCACTACAGGTGAGAAAGTCTCATCGTAGTCAACCCCTTGAACTTTTCAAAAACCCTTTGCGACAAGTCGAGCTTTGTAGATAGTGACATTACCATCAACGTCTGTCTTCTTCTTGAACATCCATTTATTCTCTATGACCTGCCGATCATCGGGCAAGTCCACCAAAGTCCAGACTTTCTTCTCATACATGGATCCTATCTGATATTTCATGGCCTCAAGCTATTTTTCGGAATCTGGGCTCATCATAGCTTCTTCATAGTTCGAAGGTTCTTCGTTGTCTAACAACATGACTTCCAGGACAGGGTTACCGTACCACTCTGGTGCGGTGCGTGTTCTGGTCGACCTTCGAGGTTCAATAGTAACTTGATCCAAAATTTCATGATCATTACTATGAGATTCTTCTATACTTGGTGTATGCATCACGGGAACGGTTTTCTCTGATGAGCTACTTTCCAATTCGAGTGAAGGTACAATTACCTCATCAAGTTCTACTTTCCCCCACTCACTTCTTTCGAGAGAAGCTCCTTCTCTAGAGAGGACCCATTCTTAGAAACAAAGATCTTGCCTCCGGATCTGTGGTAGAAGGTGTACCCAATAGTTTCTTTTGGGTATCCTACGAAGATGCACTTCTCCGATTTGGGTTCGAGCTTATCAGGCTGAAGCCTTTTGACAAAAGTGTCGCAACCCCAAACTTTAAGAAATGACATCTATGGTTTCTTGCCAAATCATAGTTCATTCATTGTCGTCTCAACGGATTTAGATGGTGCCCTATTTAACGTGAATGCAGCTGTCTCTAATGCATAACACCAAAACGACAAAGGTAAATCGGTAAGAGACATCATAGAACGCACCATATCCAATAGAGTATGGTTATGACATTCGGACACACCATTACGCTGTGGTGTTCCAGGTGGCATGAGTTGCAAAACTATTCCACATTGTTTTAAATGAAGGACAAACTTGTAACTCAAATATTCGCCTCTGAGATCAGATCGTAGAAACTTTATTTTCTTGTTATGATGATTCTCTACTTCACTATGAAATTCTTCGAACTTTTCAAATGTTTCAGACTTGTGTTTCATCAGGCAGATATACACATATCTACCCAAATCATGAGTGAAGGTGAGAAAATAACGATAGCCACCAGGTCCTTCAACACTCATCAGACCGAAACATCGGTATGTATTATTTCCAATAAGTCATTAGCTCGCTCCATTGTTCCGGAGAACAGAGTTTTAGTCATCTTGCCCATGAGGCATGATTCGCAAGTATCAAATGATTCATAATCAAGTTATTTCCAAAAGTCCATTCGCATGGAGTTTCTTCATGCCCTTTACAACAATATGACCTATAGGCAGTGCCATAAGTATGTTGCATTATCATTATCAACTTTGAATCTTTTGGCATCAATATTATGAATATGTGTATTACCACGATCGAGATTCAATAAACCATTCACATTGGGTGTATGACCATAGAATGTTTTATTCATGTAAACAGAACAATAATTATTCTCCGACTTAAATGAATAACCGTATTGCAATAAACACAATCCAACCTTGTTCATGCTCAACGCAAACACCAAATAACATTTTATTTAGGTTCAACACCAATCCCGAAAGTATAGGGAGTGTGCGATGATGATCATATCAATCTTGGAACCACTTCCAACACACATCGTCACCTTGCCCTTAACTAGTCTCTGTTTATTTTGTAACCCCCGTTTCGAGTTACTAATCTTAGAAACTAAACCAGTATCAAATACCCAGGGGCTACTACGAATACTAGTAAGGTACACATCAATAACATGTATACCTTTGTTCACTTTGCCATCCTTCTTATCCGCCAAGTATTTTTTTGGGGCAGTTCCGCTCTAGTGACCATTCCCGTTACAGTAGAAGCACTCAGTTTCAGGCTTAATTAGGTCCATCTTTGGGCTTCTTCACAGGAGTGACAACTTGCTTGCCATTCTTCTTGAAGTTCCCTTTCCTTTCCCTTGCCCTTTTTCTTGAAACTAGTGGTCTTGTTAACCATCAACACTTGATGCTCTTTCTTGACTTCTACCTTTGCCGATTCCAGCAACGCGAAGAGCTCGGGAATCGTTTTCACCATCCCTTGCATATTATAGTTCATCACGAAGTTCTAGTAGCTTGGTGATAGTGACTAGAGAACTCTGTTAATCACTGTCTTATCTGGAATATAAACTCTCACTTGGTTCAAGTGATTGTAGCACCCAGACATTATGAGCACATGCTTACTAACCGAGCTATTCTCCTCCATCTTGTAGGCAAAGTACTTGTCAGAGGTCTCATACCTCTCGACATGGGCATGAGTCTAAAATACCTATTTCAGCTCTTGAAACATCTCATATTCTCTGTGGCATTCAAAACATTTTTTAAGTACCGATTCTAAGCCGTAAAGCATGGCGCACTAAACTATTAAGTAGTCATCGTATCGAGCTTGCTAAATGTTCATAATGTCTGCATCTACTCCTGCAATAGGTCTATCACCTAGCGGTCCATAAAGGACATGATTCTTCTGTGAAATAATGAGGATAATCCTCAGATCACGGACCCAATCCGCATCATTGGTACTAACATCTTTCAACTTAGTTTTCTCTAGGACCGTATCAAAAAACATGGGAGCTAAATCGCGAGCTATTGATCTACAACATAGATATGCAAATACTATCATGACTAAGTTCATGATAAATTAAGTCCAATTAATCAAATTATTAATGAACTCCCACTTAAAATGACACCCCTCAGGTTTATCTAAGTGATACATGATCTTAATCAACTAAACCATGTCCGATCATCACGTGAGATGGAGTAGTCATCAATGGTGAACATCTGACCATATCTACTATATGACTCATGTTTGACCTTTCGGTCTCCAGTGTTCCGAGGCCATGTCTGTACATGCTAGGCTCGTCAAGTGTAACCCAAGTATTTCGCATGTGTAAAATTGTCTTACACCCATTGTATGTGAACGTAGAGTCTATCACACCCGATCATCACGTGGTGTCTCGAAACGACAAACTGTAGCAACAGTGCATACTCGGGGAGAGCACTATTATCTTGATATTTAGTGAAGGGGTCGTATTATAATGCTACCGCCGTACTAAGCAAAATAACATGCATAAAGGATAAGCATCACATGCAATCAAAATATGTGACATGATATGGCCATCATCATCTTGTGCTTTTGATCTCCATCTCCAAAGCATCATCATGATCTCCATCATCACCGGCTCGAAACCTTGATCTCCATCGTTGCATCATGGTCGTCTCGCCAACTATTGCTTCTACAACTATTGCTAACTCACAGTGATAAAGTAAAGCAATTACATGGCGCTTGCATTTCATACAATAATTAAGAGACAACCATAAGGCTCCTACTGGTTGTCGATATTACAAAACATAATCATATCATACAATAATGTATAACTCATCACATCTTGACCATATCACATCACAACGTGCCCTACAAAAACAAGTTAAACGTCCTCTACTTTGTTGTTGCAAGTTTTACATGGCTGCTACAGGCTTCTAGCAAGAACCGTTCTTACCTATGGCACAAAACCACAACGGTGATTTATCAAGTTTGCTGTTTTAACCTTCTTCAAGGACCGACCGTAGTCAAATTCGATTCAACTAAAGTAGGAGAAACAGACACATGCCAGCCACCTTTATGCAAAACAAGTCGCATGTCTGCCGATGGAACAGGTCTCATGTACGTGGACATGTAAGGTTGGTCTGGGCCGCTTCATCTTACAATACCACTGAATCAAAATAAGACGTTGGTGGTAAGTAGTATGACCATCACCGCCCACAACTCTTTGTGTTCTACTCGTGCATATCATCTACGCATAGACCTGGCTCATGATGCCACTATTGGGAAACGTTGCATGAAAATAATAATACGCACACGCAAGATCTATCCATGGAGATGTATAACTACGAGAGGGGGAGATCATCTATATACCCTTTTAGATTGCTACCTCTTGAGATTGCGTTGTATTCCCTCGAAGAGGAAAGGGAGATGCAGCACAGTAGCGTAAGTATTTCCCTCAGTTTTTGAGAACCAAGGTATCAATCCAGTAGGAGACCACACGCGAGTCCCTCGCACCTGCACAAACAAATAAGAACTTCGCAGCCAACGCGATAAGGGGTTGTCAATCCCTTTATGGTCACTTACGAAAGTGAGATCTGATAGAGATGATAGTTTATATTTTTGGTATTTTTAGTTTAATAAAACAGCAAATAAAAGCGATAAAAGTAAGGTAGATGTAGATTGATATGTTGAGAATAGACCCGGGGGCCATAGTTTTCTCTAGTGGCTTCTCTCATGATAGCAATATTCTACGGCGGGTAAACAAATTACTGTCGAGCAATTGATAGAAAAGAGAATAATTATGAGACTATCTAGGCATGATCATCGTATATAGGCATCACGTCCGAGACAGGTAGACCAACTCCTGCTGCATCTAATACTATTACTCCACACATCGACCGCTATCCAGCATGCATCTAGTGTATTGAGTTCATACGAACAGAGTAACGCCTTAAGCAAGATGACATGATGTAGAGGGATAAACTCAAGCAATATGATGTAAACCCCATCTTTTTATCCTCGATGGAAACAATACAATACGTGCCTTGCTGCCCCTACCGTCACTGGGAAAGGACACCGCAAGATTGAACCCAAAGCCAAGCACTTCTCCCATTGCAAGAACTATAGATCTAGTAGGCCAAACCAAACCAATAATTCGAAGAGACTTGCAAGGATATTATGAGCACACATAAAAAGATCAGAGAAGAACCAAATATCTTTCATAGATAACCTTGATAATAAACTCGCAATTCATCGGATCTCGACAAACACACCGCAAAAATAGATTACATCGAATAGATCTCCTCGAAGATCGAGGAGAACTTTGTATTGAGATCCGGAGAGAGAGAAGAATTAATCTAGATACTAGCTATGGACCCGAAGGTCTATGGTAAACTACTCACAACTCATGGTGAGGGCAATGATGATGATGATGAAGGCCTCCGTGATGGACCCCCCTCCGGTGGAGCTCCGGAACAGGCTCCAAGATGGGATCTCCACAAGAACAGAAGCTATGGCGGTGGAATTAGGGTTTTCTCTCTGTTCACGGAGTTTCTGGGGTACATGGACTTATATAGGAAGAAGGAGGGCACCGGGGGCCACTCGAGGAGGCCTCCAGGTAGGGGGCACGCCCCCACCCTCGAGGGTGGCTCCTCGATCCTCTGACGTGGTTCTCAAGCTTCCTGGGCGTGATTTTCTCCAAAAATATCTGCCGCGAAGGTTTCATTCCGTTTGGACTCCGTTTGATATTCTTTTTCTGCAAAACCCTGAAATAGGCAAAAAACAGCAATCTGGACTGGGCCTTTGGGTTAGTAGGTTAGTCCCAAAAATGATATAAAAGTGAATGATAAAGCCCATTAAACATCCAAGACTTCATACATAATAGCATGGAACAATCAAAAATTATAGATACGTTGGAGACGTATCAAGCATCCCCAAGCTTAATTCCTGCTCGTCCTTGAGTAGGTAAATGATAAAGAAAGAATTTTTGGTGTGGAATGCTAACCAATATAGTTTTTCATTGTAATTCTCTTAATTGTGGCATGAATGTCCAGATATGAAAGATTCAAGATAAAAGACTATATTGACATAAGAAATAATAATACTTCAAGCAATACTAACAAAGCAATCATGTCTTCTCAAAATACAATGGCTAAAGAAAGTTATCCCTACAAAATCATATAGTGTTGGCTATGCTCCCTCGTTATCACACAAAAATATTCGTATCATGCACAACCCTGATTTCAGCCAATCATTTGTTTTCATACTCTATCTTTTCAAAACTTTCAACTTTCATGCAATACATGAGCGTGAGCCATGGATATAGCACTATGGGTGGAATAGAGGTGGTTGTGGAGAAGACAAAAAGGAGGGAGATAGTCTCACATCGACTAGGCGTATCAACAGGCTATGAAGATGCCCATCAATAGATATCAATGTGAGTGAGTAGGGATTGCCATGCAACGGATGCACTAGAGCTAAATATGAATGAAAGCTCAACAAAAGAAACTAGTGGGTGTGCATCCAACTTGTTTGCTCACGAAGACCTAGGGCATTTGAGGAAGCCCATCGTTGGAATATAAAAGCCAAGTTCTATAACGAAAAATTTCCACTAGCATATGAAAGTGACTAAGCAAGAGACTCTCTACGAAGAAGAACATGGTGCTACTTTGAAGCACAAGTGTGGAAAAACATAGTAGCAATTTTCCCTTTTTTCTTTTATTTTTATTTATTTTTTTCTCTCTTTTTTTGGCCTTTCTTTTTTTCTTTGGCCTTTCTTTTTTCTTTTTTTTTGCGGAGGGGCTTTATAGATTCAGCCTTTCCTATCATGGGACAATGCTCTAATAATGATGATCACCACACTTTCATTACAACACGATATTACAACTCGATACTACAACAACAAAGTATGACTCTATATGAATGCCTCCGGCGGTGTACCGGTATGTGCAATGAAACAAGAGTGACATGTATGAAACGTTATGCATGGTGGCTTTACCACAAATACGGTGTCAACTACAAGATCATGCAATGGCAATATGACAATATGATGCGTGTCATATGAACGGAACAGGGGAAAGTTGCATGGCAATATATCTCGGAATGGCTATGGAAGTGCCATGATAGGTAGGTATGGTGGCTGTTTTGAGGAACAATATGGTGGCTATTTTGAGGAAGAATATATAGTGGGTTTATGGCACCGGCGAAAGTTGTGCGGTACAAGAGAGGCTAGCAATGGTGGAAGGGTGAGAGTGCATATGATCCATGGACTCAACATTAGTCATAAGAACTCATATACTTACTGAAAAAATCTACGAGTCATCAAAACAAATCAATCAACACATGCTCCTAGGGGGGAGGTTGGTAGGAGTTAACCATCGCGCGCCCCCGACCTCCACACAAAGGTTGACACTCTACAAATACCTCATGCTCTAACTTAGTCACACAACGGTTCACCATACGTGCATGATACGGGAATCACTAACCTTAACACAGGTATTTCTCAATTTCATAATAACTCCACTAGCATGACTCTAATATCACTATCCTCATGTGTCAAAACAATTATCAAGCATCCAATATCTCATTATATTCAATGCACTTGGTGTGATTTTTTTTACTACATTGACATTGGATGTCTATCATGTGAAGACTAGTTTCTTTAGCCTAAACACATTACCATGCTGTTTTAATAGACTCTCAAATAGATATAAGTGAAGCATGAGAGTTCAACAATTTCTACAAAATATTACCGCCACTGTGCTCTAAAAAATATAAGTGAAGCACTAGAGCAAAACTATTCAAATCAAAAGATATAAGTGAAGCACATAGAGTGTTCTAATAATTTATAGGCCATATTTAACTCTCTCAAATAGGTGTGTCCAGCAAGGATTATTGTGGCAAACTAACAATCAAAGACTCAAATTATACAAGACGCTCCAAGCAAAACACATAACATGTTGCGAATAAAAATATAGCTCCAAGTATAGTTACCGATGGATGAAGACGAAAGAGGGGATGCCTTCCCGGGGCATCCCCAAGCTTAGGATTTTGATTATCTCGAATTTACTTGGGGTGCCATGGGAATCCCCAAGCTTAGGCATTTTCTACTCCTTGTTCCATAGTCCATCAAAGCAATACTCAAAACTTGAAAACTTCACAACACAAAACTTAGACAAAAATTCTCGTGAGCTCCGTTAGTATAAGAAATCAAACCACTACTCAAAGGTACAGCAATGAATTCATTCTTTGTTTATATTGGTGTTAAAACTACTGTACTCCAACTTCTCTATGGTTCATATCCTCCAATACTACTCATAGATGCATCGGAATAAGCAAACAACACACGAAAAACAGAATCTATCAAAGACAGAACAGTTTGTAGTAATCTGTAGTGTTCGCCTACTTTTGGACCTCCAAAAAATTAACTAAATTGGTAAATTTGCGGAATTTGTCTACCAATCTTCTTCAAAAAGAGTCAACTAAAAAGCACGCTCCAGTAAAATCCCACGACTACTTTAGCTGGCGCTAATGATTCTGTTTTTCACAGCAAGATCACATAAACTTCACACAAGTCTTCCCAAAGGTTCTACTTGACACAAACACTAAACAAAACATGAAACCACATCTAATCAGAGGCTAGATGCAATATTTATTCCCTAACAGCATCAAAAACAAAAAAACATAAAATTGGGTTGCCTCCCAACAAGCGCTATCGTTTTACGCCCCTAGCTAGGCACGATACAAGATAAATCTAGGTATTACCATAGTGGTACGATATGTCGCGAAAGCTCATCCCATAATCCCTACGTTCAGCAGCAAGCTTCCTTTGTGGAAAGCAAAAATAATCAAAAGGGCTAAATTTAATGGGACAAAAGTCCCCTACATCAATCTCGGGAGGAACAGGTTCCTCCTTTGGCCCTTTGTAGTGGATGACCAATTCATCGTTATAGGCATTCTTTTGGCAGAAGGTCATAAGCCTTTGCTCAAGGGAGAAGTCTAACCCATTATTTTGAACAGCAAAATCATCGTTTATCTCAGAAATTCTATCAATCAAGATCTCAACAGGAACCTTTTTTCTAAGGTTTTCATTAAAAGCAACATGATCAGGAGATCACAACCGCATTAGGTCTTCTTGATTGAACAAGATAGCCTCTATAGGAGGTCGACCGGCATCTACTCCGTAACGAGCAAAGATTTCTCTAGCCTCTTTCATGATATATCTAAATTCATGAGCCAAAAATATAGTAGCTGCACGCTTAACGGAAGAATGCTCAATATTGAAGAATTCCAAAAATATTCTCTGAATACAGGGATGCATATGGATAAATTGCCTATCAATTTCTACTATGAGCATAGATACAGCATCTGCAAGGCTACTAGTTCTGTGAAGAATAGAGCCACCCATAGTGGGCAAAGCACCGGCACAAGTAAAGAAGTATTGAAGAACTCATTTTCCAATAATATTACCACTACCAACCCGGAACTTCTTAATATGTAAAGTGGTAGCTTCACCCGGGGGGTCAACATGAACGTTTCCCTTGACATTGCTACCCTTCTCGATAAAATCGTCCCCCATCTCAGACATGAGGGCGAGCAAGCAAACAGCACACGAGCAAACAAGAAGTAAGCGGACGATAAACACACGGCGGAAGAAGGGCAAATAAAACGGCAAGGGTGAAGTGGGGGAGAGGAAAACAAGAGGCAAATAAATGTAATGCGAAGGATAAGGGTTTGTGATAGGTACTTGGTATATGACTTTTGCGTAAGCCTCCCCGGCAACGGCGCCATAAATTCTTCTTGCTACCTCTTGAGCTTGCGTTGTATTCCCTCGAAGAGGAAAGGGAGATGCATCACAATAGCGTAAGTATTTCCCTCAGTTTTGAGAACCAATGTATCAATCCAGTAGGAGACCATGCGCGAGTCCCTCGCACCTGCACAAACAAATAATAACTTCGCAGCCAACGCAATAAGGGGTTGTCAATCCCTTTACGGTCACTTACGAAAGTGAGATCTGATAGAGATGATAGTTTATATTTTTGGTATTTTTAGTTTAATAAAACAACAAATAAAAGCGGTAAAAGTAAGGTAGATGTAGATTGATATGTTGAGAATAGACCCGAGGGCCATAGTTTTCTCTAGTGGCTTCTCTCATGATAGCGATATTCTACGGCGGGTAAACAAATTACTGTCGAGCAATTGATAGAAATGTGAATAATTATGAGACTATCTAGGCATGATCATTGTATATAGGCATCACGTCCGAGACAAGTAAACCGATTCCTGCCTGCATCTACTACTATTACTCCACACATCGACCGCTATCCAGAATGCATCTAGTGTATTGAGTTCATACGAACAGAGTAACACCTTAAGCAAGATGGAATGATGTAGAGGGATAAACTCAAGCAATATGATGTAAACCCCATCTTTTTATCCTTGATGGCAACAATACAATACGTGCCTTGCTGCCCCTACTGTCACTGGGAAAGGACACCGCAAGATTGAACCCAAAGCCAAGCACTTCTCCCATTGCAAGAACCATAGATCTAGTAGGCCAAACCAAACCAAACCAATAATTCAAAGATACTTGCAAGGATATTATGAGCACACATAAAAAGTTCAGAGAAGAACCAAATATCTTTCATAGATAACCTTGATCATAAACTCACAATTCATCGGATCTCGACAAACACACCGCAAAAAGAGATTACATCGAATAGATCTCCTCGAAGATCGAGGAGAACTTTGTATTGAGATCCGGAGAGAGAGTAGAATTAATCTAGATACTAGCTATGGACCCGAAGGTCTATGGTAAACTACTCACAACTCATGGTGAGGGCAATGATGATGATGATGAAGGCCTCCGTGATGGACCCCCCTCCGGTGGAGCTCCGGAACAGGCTTCAAGATGGGATCTCCACAGGAACAGAAGCTACGGCGGTGGAATTAGGGTTTTCTCTCTGTTCACGGAGTTTCTGGGGTACATGGATTTATATAGGAAGAAGGAGGGCACCGGGGGCCAGTCGAGGAGGCCTCCAGGTAGGGGGCGCGCCCCCACCCTCGAGGGTGGCTCCTCGATCCTATGATGTGGTTCTCAAGCTTCATGGGTGTGATTTTCTCCAAAAATATCTGCCGCGAAGGTTTCATTCCGTTTGGACTCCGTTTGATATTCTTTTTCTGCAAAACCCTGAAATAGGCAAAAAACAGCAATCTGGACTGGGCCTTTGGGTTAGTAGGTTAGTCCCAAAAATGATATAAAAGTGAATGATAAAGCCCATTAAACATCCAAGACTTCATACATAATAGCATGGAACAATAAAAAATTATAGATACGTTGGAGACGTATCATAGATCACTAAGCGGAAGCAAATATCACGCGATTGATGTAGTCGTACTCTTCGCGATCCAATCACGATCCAACCGATCTAGTGCCGAACGGATGGCACCTCCGAGTTTAGCACATGTGCAACTCGATGACATCTCCTCCTTCTTGATCCAGTAAGTGGAAGAGTATAAGTAGATGGGATCACAACCAACACGATGGCGTGGTGGTGATGGTGGTGGTGGAGCACCGACAACGCTTCGTTAAGCGTCACCGGGACGAGGCGGTGGAACTACGGAGTAACGGGAGAGAGAGGGGCGCCAAGGGCTTGGTGTGTACTCTTGGGGCGCTCCTTCCCCTCTATATATAGGTGGAGGGGCGTGCAAAACATCCCCTCCAAGCCCTAGGGCGCAGCTAAGGGGGAGAGAATTTGGACTCCAAAGCCCAATCGTATTCCTACTAGGAGTCCTTCATTTTTTGCCTTCCCTAGCCACATGGGCTTTTGAGGACTTGGTGTGCCTAGCCCAATAAGGCCAGGGCTCCCCGCAGCCCATGCTAGCCCTTGGGTCGTGGTGGACCCACTTGTGGACTTCCGGACCCCTTCGGAATCCTTCGGAACCTTCTAGAAGCTTCTTGTACATTACCGAAAAAATGCACTTTTTTTCCGGAACCCAAAATATGACTTCCGATACATAAATCTTTACCTCTCGACCATTCTGATACTCCTCGTGATGTCCGGAATATCATCTGGGACTCCGAACAACCTCTGGTTACCACCCATCAAATATCCCAATACTACTCTAGCGTCAACGAACGTTGGGCGTGCGACCCTTTGGGTCCGGGAATTATGTAGTCATGACCAAGACACCTCTCTGGTCAATCTCTACCTAATAATAAAGCATGGAGTGTTTCTGGTTGTCCGTCACCCTTTTTTGCAAAAAGTCCCTGCAGTTTGTTGAAATCAACCCGCAGTCCATCTTTAGGTCATACCGAACCATTTTTTTATTTTCTCAAAAAACCATGACGTTTTAGGTACAACCCATCGTCCATATTTAAGTCACATGAATCGTTTTTTTGTGTTTTAATAGAAAACCCCCTGGCCTTTCGGTTAATCAATCTGCATTTTATCTAAAACAAAATTAGCCATAACTTTTAAACAGTAACTCCGATTTTAACATGTTGTATATGAAATTTGATTAGAAAAATGTGTACAATCTAAATATGATGTTACTTTTAGCTGGTAAATATTTCTAAACTATTAATTTGGGTGCAAACTTAATCTATAATGCTTGGTCCATTTTTCTTTCGCATTGACGGTGATCCAAATTGCAAATAAACACACATTAAAACCAGATAGAGAGGAAAGAAAACATTGGTAACCACATATGCACAACTATGTATAACCTCGCGGGAATAAACAACATTTTTCTCATCTTATTCTGAGCGACTGTGTGCATGCGAGCGCGCGCGCATGTGTGTGTGAGAGAGAGACGCCTTAAGAATGACCACATTATAATGCATTTCGTTGTGTGAGCATTGAGACCACCGTGAGGAACACAAATGTGATGCCATGTTAAAATAAAGAACGTCTACCTATCAGGGTCTTGAGTCGTGGTTATTGGGTAAAGAGCATGTGTTTTTTCTGTCCCTTTGCAATGCACAGACTCTTTTGGCTAGTAACCAATAGCGAGACCTGGATGCCCATCCTACATATTCCACGAAGATCTTTTATGGTTGAACCTTTACGACAACATACGTAATTTCCTTTGTCTGTCGGTATGTTACTTGCCCGAGATTCGGTCGTTGGTATCTCTATACCAAGTTCAATCTCCTTACCGACAAGTCTCTTCACTCGTTCTGTAATACATCATCTTGCAACTAACTCCTTAGTCACTTTGCTTGAAAGCTTCTTGTGATGTGTATTACTGAGAGCGCCCAGAGATACCTCTCTGTCACACGGAGCGACAAATCCCAGTCTTGATCCATGCCAACCCAACAGACACCTTCGGAGATACCTGTAGAGCATCTTTCTGATCACCCAATTATGTTGTGGTGTTTTATAGCACACAAGGTATTCCTCCAGTATTCGGAAGTTCCATGATCTCATGGTCGAAGAAACATGTATATGACATTAAGAAAGCAGTAGAAGTAAACTGAACGATCATATGATATGCTAATGGTTGGGTCTTGTCCATCACATCATTCTCCTAATGATGTGACCCTGTTATCAAATGACAACTCATGTCTATGGTTAGGAAACCTTAACCATCTTTGATCAACGAGCTAGTCTAGTAGAGGCTCACTAGGGACACTGTATTTGTTTCTGTATCCACACATGTATTGAAGTTTCCGGTCAATACAATTCTAGCATGAATAATAAACATTTATCATTATTAAGTAAATATAATAATAACCATTTTATTATGGCTCTAGGGCATATTTCCATCAGATACCTGTAGGTGGCAATCGTGAGCAACCCTCCAAAGGACCACCTTTATCATATTTGGAGCCTTGATAGCAAAATAGATTTCCAACTATTCATAATAGACATTCCATCTGATGCCATTCCACGTCCAGGCGCACTATGAACTCATTGGAAACGAGCGGTCCGAGCCAAATTATATGCTGATCGTACATAGTATTCTCCAAATATCGTGTAAGGCCATCTCACATAATCATCATCACCATGACGGCCAATAGGAAGCAACATAATCTGGTTGGCAATGCTCTCAATGAAAAACACTCGAACCGTATCCTCACACCAGGTACCTCGGTCCTCATCCAGAAGACACTTGATTGTAGCCGCCAAATGCATTGATCTTAAAAGCAGTGAAAAATTTCAAGTCATGGACAACCACCCATTTGTTCATGCTGAATTCTCAACGAATGACATCACTTTTACTACTCCGTTGCCCTCACTCTCATCCCATTCAACTCACTCTCTCTCTTTCTCTCATTAGTTCGCCACAGTAGCGAGCATATCGTCTCCGGCTGATGGTGTCCTGGACTAGGGGTTACTCCTCATGGCGTCTCCTGGCTAGGATGGCCGGCCCGAGGACCCGTGATGGTTTATTAATGTGTCATCTGAGGCGGCCCTTGACGGCTTGACGCATACAATGAAGATTTCATAAGCCTTGTCATACAAGACAAGAAACAAGGACTCCTAATCCGTGAAGGGTTCTCTCCATCGACGTTGCAGACTAGGACTCCTATTAGCTTCCGCCTCCGGTGCATTATATAAACCAAGGTGACTAGTTGATAGATCATTATGATCTTACACAAAAATCTTATGGTAGACACATGTACTTTGTACTATACACTAATAAACCAACGTAAATGATAAGTGCCACACGTGTGACACGAATCAACATGGTCCAAATGCCTTCATTACCATTTATTTTGCCACATCAAAACAGATGACATCGGTGAAAATCTTTCTGGTTTTCAGACATAAAAATGGTTTATCTCCTAAAGTCTGATTAAAAATCCGTTTTCACTATTAAATCTGTCTCGACGAGATCTTCAAAACACGATCACATGCTGATATGTTCCGATGACTTCTTTTTTAGCCAAAAACTGCCATGATGTTTACACTGAAGTTGCCATAGTGTTTACACTAAAGTTGCGATGACATGCTTCATATAAATTTTTATTCTAGATTTAAGGCTTCCATTGTATTTTACCTACTTTTTACTACAATTTTTATTAATTGTCCATGGATTTTTTTAGTAATTAACCACTGCAAATTTAATTCATGGATCATGGCTTTTTTTTGTAATTCAACATGGCAAACTTAGTTATGGATCATGGTAATTTTAGTTCATAGATCATGGCAATTTTAGTATTTTGAGCATGGCAATTATAGTATTTTGACCATGAGGGAAATTTTAGTGCATGTATCATGGTAAATTTAAGTAATTCACCATGGCGATTTTATTTTATGATTCATGGCTAATTTAAGTCATTGATCATGCATTTTTAAAGTAATTGACGTCAGATTTCTTTTTAATTATGAACCAGGTCAAAATTATTTCATGGATCATGGAAAATTTTAGTAATTCACCATGGCAAGTTTAGTTTCTTAATTTCCTTTTTTATAATATATCAAAAAATAATTTAAACATAGAAGAAAAGGTAGTTGAAACATATCATGGCAACTTAAACACCATGGCAATTTATGTGCAATAGACATGGCAACTTTTAACCAAAAAAGTCATCAAAACATCTCGATATGAAATCTAGTTTCAAAGATCTCATCACGACGGATTTAATGTTCAAAACGGATTTCCATCAGATTTTTCATTTAAGACATAAAATATTCTAAAAAACGAAAATCAAAAAAGATTCCAACATACATGCATGCGGTGTCATGGCAATCTGTTTGCTTTAGAGATGTGTGGTGCGCCTCCCTCCCTGCCACATGTGTGGCATATATCACCGTCCTAAAATAAACACAAGCAGGACATATGGTATTATCTCTTTGAGAGAGCCCGAACCTGGGTAAAATCATGCTTCCCTATTACCATCGCATCAAGGCTACTAGTTCGGGACCCTCTACCCGAGATCGGTTGAATTTGACTCCATCATTGTTGGCCCATATAGATCCTGCTACGTAGTCGATGCGATGCGATAAGATTCCGATCGGTACTGGTGTGATCTACGCAACAGAATGGATCTTCCTAACGAACTTGGATGGTCACCTCGGCAAGGTCGAGGAATGCACCCTATGTCGAATATGTTAATGGGCGTCTTCATCAACATCTCAACCGAGATAATGGAATTTTTTGGCCATGGAGCTTGGGGGGCTCAACGCCAACATTGCCCCCACACTACCGTGTAGAATTTTTTAGACAGTGGATTCCTTTCGGTTGTCCCCGCATCCTTGATCATCATTATAATGATTCCTTCAGTGGAATCGTACAGAATTGAGTCTACATGTGCGCCATGTCGAAGTCGATGAGCTCAGTGTGGTAGTTGTCGTGGGTGCCGAAGGTCACAGTGAGGCACACTTACCGCATGGGGATGGTAGATCCATCTGTCCCCTGGAGAAGGGCTTGGTCGGCATCAGCTAGTCGTAGGGCACCTAGAGCGTCTCGAAGGTCTCAATGGAGATGACGTTGAGGTCGGCGCCCCCGTTGATAAGGGTCTTGGTGACCACGATGTTGCTGATGGTAGGGTGCGGAGCACGGGAAGCACACCGACGGCGGTCATGGTCTTGAGGCGGTCCTTGGAGTCGAAGGTGATGGCGTACTGCGACCACTTGAGAGGCCGCGCAGCCTCAGGACTCGGGAGGGAAGCATTCACCTCACAAGAGAACTGCTTGAAGAGGCGATTGGACGCGGGGGCTTGGGCTCCTCCGAGGATGCAGGCTACCATGCGAGGCTCCTGGTAGCCCCCAGCCCCCTGGTCTGGCGGGTTGACGTCGTTCCTCCGGGGTGGCGGTAGCGGTGGAAGGGCAACATTGCCCTGAGGATGTGCCTCGCAAGACTGATCTCACCAGGCCTCCTCGCGAGTCTGGTCACGCCAGCCCTGGCAGGGGTTGCCGCCGCGGTTATCCCAGCGGTCGCCGTCGCGACACCCTCTGTAGCTGGCTCTGCAGTCACAGCGATCTCCAAAGTGGCCCAAGCGCTCATCATGGAGTGACTTGAGCTCCTGACAGTCTTCAGTGTTGTGAGTGCGCACGTTGTGTGATGTCTACTACACAACTTGTTCTTGTAGACTCGTGTTGGGCCTCCAAGCGCGGAGGTTTGTGGGACAGTAGCAAATTTCCCTCAAGTGGATGACCTAAGGTTTATTAATCCGTGGGAGGTGTAGGATGAAGATGGTCTCTCTCAAACAACCCTGCAACCAAATAATAAAAAGTCTCTTATGTCCCTGACACACCAAATACAATGGGAAGTTGTATAGGTGCACTAGTTCGGCGAAGAGATGGTGATACAAGTGTAATATTGATAGTAGATATAGATTTTTGTAATAGTAACAATAAAAAACAGCAAGGTCGCAAGTAACAAAAGAGAGCAAAAACAGTATTGCAATGCTTGAAAATGAGGCCTAGGGTCCGTACTTTCGCTAGTGCAATCTCTCAACAATGCTAACATAGTTGGATCATATGATTATCCCTTAAAGTGCAATAAAGAATCACTACCGAGTTCCTATTAGCAGAGAACAAAAGATATAAATTGTTTGTAGGGTACGAAGCCACCTGAAAGCTATTCTTTCCGATCAATCTATCCTAGAGTTTGTACTAAAATAACACAATGCAATTATTTCTGATCAATCTAACCAAAAGTTCGTACTAAAATAACCTATGACACACATCAACCAACTCTAATGTCACCTAGAAATTCCAATGTCACCACAAATATCCATCAGTTGATTCTACGATATGCATCAAACAACTTCATGATCATAATATTCAATCCACACAAAGAACTAAAAGGATACCCCAAAGTTTCTATCGGAGAAAAGATAATAAAAACATGCATCAACCCCTATGCATAGATTACCCCAATGCCACCGCAGGAATCCGCAAGTTGAGTGCCATAGCATACATCAAGTGAATCCATATGATAACCCATTGTCACCACGAGTATTCAATTGCAAGACATATATCAAGTGTTCTCAAATCTGAACATTCAATCCGACATGACAAAACTTCAAAGGGTAAAGATTCAATTCATCACAACAAGAGTAGAGAGGGGAGAAACATCATATGATCCATCTATGTTAACAAAGCTTATGATATATCAAGATCGTGACATCTCAAGATCGTGTGTGTGTGAGAGAGATTAAATACATAGCTACTGGTACAAACCCTCAGCCCTGAGGGTGGACTACTCCCTCCTCACCATGGTGGCCGTCGGGATGATGAAGATGGCCACCAGTGATGGTTTCCCCCTCCGATGGAGTGCCGGAAAGGGCTCTAAATTGGATCTCGTGGACTACGGACCCTTGCGGTGGCGGAACGTCTGATCTAGGTCTACCCCGAGAGTTCTCAGAATATTTGGGAATTTACAGGGTAAAGAGGGGGTGCGGTAGGCCACCGAGGTGGGCACAACCCACCTGGGCACGCCAGGGGGACCTGGCACGCCCTGGTGGGTTGTGCCCCCCTCGAGGCACCCCCAGGTGCAACTCTGGCCCATTGGGTGTCTTCTGGCCCATAAAAAATCTCCAAAAAGTTTCGCGGTGTTTGGACTCCGTTTGATATTGATTTCCTGCGATGTAAAAACATGCAGAAAACAACAAGTGGCACTTATCACTATGTCAATAGGTTAGTACCAAAAAATGATATAAAATGACTATAAAATGATTGTAAAACATCGAAGAATGATAATATAATAGCATGGAACAATAAAAAATTATAGATACGTTGGAGACGTATCAGCATCTCCAAGCTTAATTCCTGCTCGTCCTCGAGTAGGTAAATGATAAAAACAAATTTTTTGATATGGAATGCTGCCTATCATGTCATATCATATTCTTTTCTTTATAGCATGGTCATTTGGACTTTTATATGGTTCAAAGCAATAGTCTAGTATTGACATGAGATTTAAATACTCAAACATATCAACAAGCAACCATGTCTTTCCAAATATCGATGCTAAAATAAGTTATCCCTAGCCCATCATGCTTAACCATTGATCCATTCATGAAACACACTCACATATTAACTACACCCAATGCTCAAGTACGATCATAGTGCTTCGTAGTTGGTGCTTTATAAGAGAAGATGGAGACTCAAATTCAAAATAAAAAATGCATAAAGTAAAAGAAAGGCCCTTCGCAGAGGGAAGTAGGGATTTGTAGAGGTGCCAGAGCTCAAAGCTTAAATTGAGAGATAAAATTATATTGGGAGGCACACTTTTCCCACCAACAAAAGCGACTTAAGGTTCCCAACACTTTCCATGCTAGATATATCATAGGCGGTTCCCAAACATAAAATAAAGTTTATTCCTTTCCCCCAAACTTTCACAAGCCATGGCTAGCTGAATCCACGGTTGCTTTCCATACCAACACTTTCCAAGGAATTTATTATTTGACATCATAAAGTAAATTTGTTTTTCATTTCGAGACTGGGCATCCCTAATACCTTTGCCTTACTCTTGTGCAATGACAAGTGAATAAACACTCATCGTGAGAATAACACACCTAGCATGGAAAATATAGGCCACCCCTCACAACCTCGTGAGTGGTATGAACACACAAAAGAGAAATTTATTTTGAAAATTAGAGATGGCACATACAAATTTGCTTAGAATGGTGAAGGAATACCGCATATAGGTAGGTATGGTGGACTCATGTGGCAAAACTGGTTTAAATGATTTTGTATGCACAAGTAGTGATCATACTTAGTGCAAAATGATGGCTAGAAAAATACTGGGAAGCGACCAACCATGAAACGAACAATCTCATAAGAAAGAATTGGGCATAAATAACACCGAATAATGCACCACAAGTAGGATGTAATTTCATTGCATGATTATTGACTTTCGTGCTTGCATAGGGAATCAAAAAATTTAACACTAATATTCTTACTAAAGCATAATTACTCATTAACATGACTCACATATCACATCATCATATCTCAAAACTATTACAAGGAATCAAGATTATTTTGTCCAAGGATCTTCATCAAAGTTTTTATTATATCTTTCTTGGATATCTATCATTTTGGGACTAGTTTTCATGTGTTGCTTTTGATAAGCTCAAACAAATATAAGTGAAGCGCATGAGCATTATATTTTCTTCTCTCAAATTAATCTAAGTGAAGCAATAGAGAATTTCTTAAAAAATACTAAAGCACACCGTGCTCAAAAAAGATATAAGTAAAGCACTAGAGCAACGACGCCCGAAAAGAGCTTCATTGACAGGATGTGAATGCCGCTTACCTAGCCTCCCTGGCAACTATTTGGGGGCTCTATTTCATTTAAAAACTTTCAGATCTAAGTATTTTATTAAAACAGCAAGCAAACAAAATAAAATGACATTTCAAGAATAGCACATCTCATGTGAAGAAGCAAAAACTTAGGATCAACCGATACTAACCAATAATTGTAGATGAAGAAAGGTGGGATGCCTATCTGGGCATACCCAAGCTTAGATGCTTGGGACTTCTTGAAATATCATCTTGGGGTGCCTTTGGAATCCCCAAGCTTGAGATTTTGTGTCTCCTTAATTCTTCTCATATCACGGTTTTCCTAAATCTCAAAAGCTTCATCCACACAAAACTCAACAAGAACTCATGAGATAAGTTATTATAAATAAATGCAAATCCTTATCATCCTCTACTGTAGAAAATCACTAAAATTATAATTTCACATTGCATACTAAATGCCTCTGCATATTTAATACTCCTATGCTCAAATAGAAACATTAAAAAGCAAACATATGCAAACAATGCAAACATAACAACAATCTGTCAAAACAGTACAGTCTATACACAATGCAAGAGTACCATACTTCCCTAACTCATTTTTTTTGAAAATTTAACATGCCGTCAGAAATTTATCATAGCTTGCTGTGCAAAAAGTCTCAACCTTTTATCACATTGTGACTTTTCTCGGGATTTTTTACAACAGCGACAAACTTTCTGTTTTCAAACAACAACATGTATACTTGCAAAATAAGCATGGTAAAGGCTATCCTTGAAACTTTTATTGAAATAAAGGACACACAACTTTATTCTAAATACAAGCAAGCAAATCCTAACAAAATAAAATGACGTTCCAAGCAAAACACATATCACGTGACGAATAAAAATGTAGCTTCATGTGAGGTTACCGATAATGTTGGAGACGAAAGAGGGGATGCCTTCCGGGGCATCCCCAAACTTAGTTGCTTGGGTATTCCTTGAATATTTCCTTGGGGTGCCTTGGGCATCCCTAAGCTTAGGGTATTGCTGCTCCTTATTCTCCTCATATCGATATCTCGCCCAACACGTGAAAACTTCAATCACACAAAACTTAACAAAACTTCGTTAGATGGGTTAGTATGATAAAACAAATCATTCACTTTGGGTACTGTCAAAGACAAGATTCATAATTGTTATCACACAATGCCTACTGTAGTGTATCATTTCTACAATTTATATTGATCAATATAAGCCATAGAAACTAGAAAACAAGCAAACTATGCATTGAAAACAGAATCTGTCAAAAACAGAACAGTCTATAATGATCTGGACAACCACCATACTTATTCAACTCTAAAAATTCTGAAAAAATAGGACAACGTAGGTAATTTGTATACCAATATTATGCAAAAAGAATCAAATCAAAAGCACTCTTCTGTAAAAAATAAGAATTTATTTCGTGAGCACAAAAGTTTCTGTTTTTCAGCAAGATCAAATCTACTATCATCCAACATGATCCTAAGGCTTTGCTTGACACTTTATTGAAACAAAAGCTAAAAAACATGATTACTACAGTAGCATAATCATGTGAACACACAAAAACAGTAGGTATAAGTGTTGGGTTGTCTCCCAACAAGCACTTTCCTTTAATGCCTTTTAGCTAGGCATGAAGAGTTCAATGATGCACGCATAAAAGATAAAAGTTGAAACATAACAAGAGCATCATAAATCACAAGTTCCTCTCTCATAATAATTTTCAATAGCATCATGCATAGATACATCCATATAACCATCATATAAAGCATTCTTTTCATGATCCAAAAGCATAGAAGATTTATCACTCTTTATAGCATACATGTCATCATAATAATCATCATAAGTAGCAACTTTGTTCTCATCATAGTCAATTGAATCCTCTTCCAAAATAGTGGATGATCATTTGACCTCTCTGAATCCACTTTCATCAATATTTTAATAAGATTCAACACCCTCTAAAATAGTGGGATCACTACTACCTAGAGTCGACACTCTTCCAAACCCACTTTCATCATTGTAATCATCATAAATAGGAGGCATGGTAACATCATAATAAATTTTCTTATCGAAATTAGAAGGTATCAAAGGATCATATTAATTATGCAAAGCATCCCCAAGCTTGGGACAAGCATTATTTTCAGCAAATAAATCTTCAAACATTTCATACTCATCGAACATAGCATCCCCAAGCTTATGGTTTTGCATATAATCATAATCATTCTTATCAATAGCATGAATGTCACCAATAGTTTAGCAAACATTATTATCATATTCTTCCAAGCAAGTGCCAAAAAGATTTTCAAGATCATAAAAGACATCATTGTCTTCCCAAGCATAATCACTACAACAAGTATTATGCATCACAAAATCATACTCAATATCATCATCTTCCCTCAACATATTTGATTCACTTTCATGAGGCACAATGGTGATAGGAGCAATATTACTTGGGAGAGTTACCTTTTTACCTATACTTTTTCTTCTTTTCCTTTTCTTCTTCACCACCTCACATGCGGGTTTAATCAATTTTTTCGAGCTTCTTGTTGAAGAGATTGATTGGATAGGAAGCTCCTCCTCGTTACCCGATTCATTATAATAAACACTAGGAGGGTATTGGGGAGCATTTTCCCTTTCGTTAGTACTCTCTTCCATTTGTTTTCTTGTCTTTAGGTAATTGGCAATATAAGGATTCTCAATGCAATTTACCGCACAAAACATATAAATTTCTTCCAGATCAAAATCAAGAAATCTCTCGGAATTTGGAAAATCCTTAGTTATACATTTCATTTCCTCAAACCCCAAAAGAAGACTAAGCTCTTTATGATGCTCAAGGGTAATAAAATTATCACAATTTTTGGACACTATTTGATCATGAAATAATTTGCATTGGAGATTTAAATGACCACGTTCATTGCAAAGTTCACAAGGATGGCGAAAAAATTACATCTTTCAGCACAATCATCTAGCCTCTCTTGCAACTTTTTTGTTTCTAAATATTTATGCTTCTTACAAAATCTATCTTCCCTTTTTGGTGTGCCATTGCACTCCCAATTCACTCCGCAAAATTTGACATTCTTATAGGAGACATTTTTCTCAAGACTAGTACAACAATCATTAGCACTTTGGATATTCAAGGAATTCATACTAACAACATTGCAATCATGCTCATCATTCAAATATTTTGTGCCAAACATTTTATTGCCTTCTTCTTCTAACAATTGAGTACAGTTGTCCGATCCAGATATTATAAAGATGATTAATAATATGATGCAACCTCAATTCCATTTTTTAGTTTTCTTTTATAGACGAAACTAGTGATAAAACAAGAAACTAAAAGATTCGATTGCAAGATCTAAAGATATACCTTCAAGCACTCACCTCCCCGGCAACGGCGCCAGAAAAGACCTTGATGTCTACTACACAACTTGTTCTTGTAGACTCGTGTTGGGCCTCCAAGCGCATAGTTTTGTAGGACAGTAGCAAATTTCCCTCAAGGGGATGACCTAAGGTTTATCAATCCGTGAGAGGTGTAGGATGAAGATGGTCTCTCTCAAACAACCTTGCAACCAAATAATAAAAAGTCTCTTGTGTCCCCAACACACCAAATAAATGGGTAATTGTATAGGTGCACTAGTTCAGCGAAGAGATGGTGATACAAGTGTAATATGGATATTAGATATTGATTTTTGTAATAGTAACAATAAAAAATAGCAAGGTAGCTAGTAACAAAAGTGAGCACAAACGGTATTGCAATGCTTGAAAATGTGGCCTAGGGTCCGTACTTTCGCTAGTGCAATCTCTCAACAATGGTAACATAGTTGGATCATATGATTATCCCTCTAAGTGCAATAAAGAATTACTCCCGAGTTCCTATTAGCAGAGAACAAAAGATAGAAATTGTTTGTAGGGTACGAAGCCACCTCAAAGCTATTCTTTCCAATCAATCTATCCTAGAGTTCGTACTAAAATAACACAACACTATTCTTTCCGATCAATCTAACCAAGAGTTCGTACTAAAATAACACCATATGACACACATCAACCAACTCTAATGTCACCACAAATATCCACGAGTTGATTCTACAATATGCATCAAACAACTTCATGATCATAATATTCAATCCACACAAAGAACTATAAGGAGACCCCAAAGTTTCTATCGGAGAAAAGGTAATAAAAACATGCATCAAACCCTATGCATAGATTACCCCAATGTCACTGCGGGAATCCGCAAGTTTAGTGCCATAACATACATCAAGTGAATCAATATGATACCCCATTGTCACCACGAGTATTCAATTGCAAGACATATATCAAGTGTTCTCAAATCTGAACATTCAATCCGACATGAAAAAACTTCAAAGGGTAAAGATTCAATTCATCATAATAAGAGTAGAGAGGGGAGAAACATCATATGATCCATCTATGTTAACAAAGCCCATGATATATCAAGATCGTGACATCTCAAGATCTTGCGAGAGAGAGAGAGATTAAACACATAGCTACCGGTACAAACCCTTAGCCCCGAGGGTGGACTACTCTCTCCTCACCATGGTGGCCACCGGGATGATGAAGATGGCCACCGGTGATGGTTCCCCCTCCGATGGAGTGCCGGAAAGGGCTATAGATTGGATCTAGTGGGCTACAGAGCCTTGCGGTGGCGGAACTTCTGATCTATGTCTACCCCGAGGGTTTTTAGAATATTTGGGAATCTATAGGGTAAAGAGGGGGTACGGGAGGCCACCGAGGTGGGCACAACCCACCTGGGCACGCCAGGGGGAGCTGGCGTGCCCTGGTGGGTTGTTCCCCCCTAGGGGAACCCCCAGGTGCAGCTCTGGCCCATTGTGTGTCTTATGGCCCATAAAAAATCTCCAAAAAGTTTCGCGGTGTTTGGACTCCATTTGATATTGATTTCCTATGATGTAAAAAACATGCAGAAAACAACAACTGACACTTGGCACTATGTCAATAGGTTAGTACCAAAAAATGATATAAAATGACTATAAAAAGATTGTGAAACATCCAAGAATGATAATATAACAGCATGGAACAATAAAATATTATAGATACGCTGGAGACGTATCACTGTGGTAGACACAAAACAACCGGTGGTCCTTCTCGGGTTTGTCGCGGTCATGGCCACGAGCACGGCGGGGCCCTTGTGCTTGGCCTCCTTGTCCTTAGCCTTGCTATCGTTGAGTGTGACATCAGAGTCGTTGTGGATGTAGCGGCGGCCTTCCTCAGCCTTGGCACACTTGTCGGCGAGGGTGAACAGGTCAAGAGCCAAGATCAAATCGTCGTTGATGTCAAGCTTCTCGCACGTCCTAATGTCCCTGACACCATTGGGGAACTCCAAGATGATGGCCTCATCTAAGGCGCGGTGGATCTCGGGGCGCACCTGGCTGAAATGCTGGATGTACTTGCGGAGGGTCTAGCTAGGGCGTTGCTTTACACGCCATAGGCCGTTGACGGTGAATGCACGGTCATGCGTGCCCTTGAAGTTAGTGATGAACTGGTCTCAGAGCTCGCTCCACGAAGAGATCGAGTCCTCGGGCAGGTTCATGAGCCAGGAGCGTGCACCATCCTTGAGCGCCATGGGGAACCAGTTCGCCATGACCTTGTCATCGTCGTTCGCCGCCCCGATGCTCAGGTTGTAGAGCTAAAGGGACTCCATAGGTTCAGGGATGCCGTCGTAGCACGGGGGCAACTCTGGCTTGAACTTAACGGGCCACACCACCCGGCGTAGCTCGCGGGTGAAAGCCCGACACCCCACACTGCTTGAAGGAATGTTGCGCGTGAGGGTAGCGCGGTTCTGATACATCTCCAATGTATCTATAATTTTTATTGTTCCATGCTGTTATATTATCATTCTTGGATGTTTTACAACCATTTATAGTCATTTTATATCATTTTTTGGTACTAACCTATTGGCATAGTGCTAAGTGCCAGTTGTTCTTTTCTGCATGTTTTTTACATCGCATGAAATCAATATCAAATGGAGCCCAAACACCCCAAAACTTTTTGGAGATTTTTTTGGGCCATAAGGAACACTATGGGCCCTAGTGGCACCTGGGGGGAGTCCCAATGAGGGGACAACCCACCAGGGCGCGCCAGGAGGCCCAAGCACACCCTGGTTGGTTGTGCCCACCTCGGGTGCCCCTGGACCGCCTCTTTGCTCTATAAATACCCCAATATTCTAGAAACCCTAGGGGAGTTGACGAAATATTCATCTAGCCACCGCTGAGTCTAGAAACACCAGATCCAATCTAGACACCATCACGGAGGGGTTCACCACTTCCATTGGTGCCTCTCCGATGATGCGTGTGTAGTTCTTTGTAGACCTACGGGTCCGTAGTTAGTAGCTAGATGGCTTCCTCTCTCTCTTTTGATTCTCAATACAATGGTCTCTTGGAGATCCATATTATGTAACTCTTTCTGCGGTGTGTTTGTTGGGATCCGATGAACTTTGAATTTATCATAAGATCTATCTTTTTATATCCATGAAAGTTATTTGAGTTTCTTTGATCTCTTATATGCATGATTGCTTATAGCCTCGTATCTTCTTCGATATTGGGTTTGTTTGGCCAACGTGATCTCTTTATCTTGCAATGGAAAGAGGTGCCTGGTAGTGGGTTCGATCTTATGGTGCTTGATCCCAGTGACAGAAGGGGAACCGACAAGTATGTATCATTGCCACTAAGGATAAAACGACGAGATCCATATCTAACGCCATAGATAAACGGATCTTGTCTACTTCATGTCATCGTTCTTAATGCATTTCTCCGTTTTCCCATGAACTTAATACAGTAGATGCATGTTGGATAGCGGTCGTTGTGTGGAGTAATAGTAGTAGATGCAGGCAGGAGTCGGTCTACTAATCTTGGACGTGATGCCTATGTAATGATCATTGCCTCGATATCGTCATGATTATTTGAAGTTCTATCCATTACCCAACAGTAATTTGTTTACCCACCGTTTGCTATTTTCTCGAGAGAAGCCACTAGTGAAACCTACGGCCCCCGGGTCTTCTTTCTCATATATTTTCCTTTGCGATCTATTTGCCTTTGCTTTTATTTTCAGTTCTACTAAACCAAAAACCCAAAAATACCTTGCTGCAATTGATCTTATTTATCAACCTATCTACCAATATTTATATCTCTCTCACGTGCGTTACTCGAAAGGGATTGACAACCCCTTTAACACGTCTGGTTGCAAGGTGTTGTTATTTGTGTGCAGGTGTTGTTTACATTGTGTTGCTTGGTTCTCCTACTGGTTCGATAACCTTGATTTCACATCTGAGGGAAATACCTACCGCCACTGTGCTGCATCATCCCTTCCTCTTTGGGGAAAACCAGTGTAGCTTTAAGCGACATCAAGTTCTGACGCCCAGCTGACACGACTTCTTGGACGATTCGGTCCTGGCATTGGTGCTGCTACTCGAGGAGCACACGCGCGTCGGGCGACGCGCGGTGCACGATCTGGCAGTTGGCCTCATCCCAGGCCGGTGTGGGCGCTCCATGCAGCGGGTCACATTGACATGCGTCACGCTGGGGCTCATCGTGGTAGCTGCGTTGGGGAGGAGCCGGAGGTGCACCGTGCCCCATGTCCCCAGTGCGAGATGGTGGAGGGCGGAGTGAGTGTGAGTAGGAGAGCGTCGGGGCTTCTCCGGTGGCGTTGATGAGCTTGGTGATGCGGCCAAGCCAGGCATTGGTAGGGCGGAAGCGGAAGAGCTCATGCGCCATGAGGAGCGTGACTTGCGCATTCGGCAGCCCACAACAGGCGTGGGAGGACGACGCCGTGGCCGAGCAGCCCTTTGCCCACACAGTAGGGTGCAGGGAGGAGTATTGCTACTCATGGGTGTTCGGATCGATGGCGACAACAGCCGTGGCTCTGGCCGCGCGGTGGTGATTGCCGCGGCTAGCAGACTCCGTCTGGGTCGAAGCAAAGTGGAAGAGCTGCAGAAGAACAGCCGCGCACGCCTACCTGGCACGCCAAATGTCTGAATCGGGGCTCCGGGGACCCAAGAGGTTCAAACACTGTGGGTGCAGTTGTCCTCCTACCGCTCTATGCTACCTCTTGAGCTTGCGTTGTATTCCCTCAAAGAGGAAAGGGAGATGCAGCATAGTAGCATAAGTGTTTCCCTCAGTTTTTGAGAACCAAGGTATCAATCCAGTAGGAGACCACGCGCGAGTCCCTCGCACCTGCACAAACAAATAAGAACTTCGCAGCCAACACGATAAGGGGTTGTCAATCCCTTTATATTTTTGGTATTTTTAGTTTATAAGAACTACAAATAAAAGCGATAAAAGTAAAGTAGATGTAGATTGATACGTTGAGAATAGACCCGGGGGCCATAGTTTTCTCTAGTGGCTTCTCTCATGATAGCGATATTCTACGGCGGGTAAACAAATTACTGTTGAGCAATTGATAGAAAAGCGAATAATTACGAGACTATCTAGGCATGATCATTGTATATAGGCATCACTTCCGAGACAAGTAGACCAACTTGTAACACCCAGATGTAACACCTTCCAATTATGGCAATATATGAAACGTTGACTTCAACAATTCCATTCTGGGCTCTTCTTTCGTTTCGGGTTTCTTCGTTTTGTCATGTGCGTGTGTGCATTTCATCCATGTCATGTTATCATGTGCATTGCATTGCATTCGTGCTGTCACTTGCACCTGGTCCCACTCGCCTCTTCCCGTTGTCCGTTTCGAGTTCCGACACTCACACACGTGCCCGTGGCACCCCCGAGTCCTTCTTTCGTGTGTGGCCGTGTAACGTTCCCGGAATGAGGCGAGACTTGTCGTGCGATGTTGTTTTGATACGTGTAGGCAGCCTGTCTAGTTTCGTCGCGTTTGGAGTTTGTTTGGTACTCCAACGGTTAACCTAGTGGGCTAAAAGCACCTCTTCCTTTTGGCCCAAGACACCCTCCACAACAGCCCAGTAACCGAGCACAACCACTCCCATCCTCTCGGTCGTCGGATCGTGAACGTGTGGGCGAAAGCCGCACCCCATTTGGAGTCTCCTAGCTCCCTATGCCTATAAAAACGTCCCCCACGTCCATTTTGCGGACGAAACCTTAATCCCGAACTCTTCCGTGCCGCCGGACACGTCCGCCGACGGCCGGACACGTCCAAATCCGCCCCGCCACGTCGCTCAGCCTATCCCGCGCCTCCACCTCAGCAGGGCCGCCACGTGGCGCCCCCTGATTCACCGCGCCAGCGCGCCCACTTCCCCCGCGCCGCCGGACCCGCCGGCCCGGATCGGGCCCGCCCGGCCGGCGTGCGCGCCTCCGCCGCCCGCAGCCTCTTCCCCGCCGCCGGCGAGCTCCGCCCATCGCCGGCGAGCTCGCACCGCCACCTCCATCGTGCCTCCGCCTCCCGCCACGGACCCCGCCGCCGTTGTGCCACGCGCCGCCGCCAGTGGGCCGCGCCTCCGCGCCCGCACGCCAACCGCCCCGCCGCCCAAGCTCCGCCGGTATAAAATCCACTAAGTCCCCAGTTTTCAATATTTTGTTGCCTCCTTTGCATGACTGTAACTTCGTGCTCGTAGATCCGTTTTGGGCGTGTAATATATCAACATCTTCGTTGTGATGTGCTCTTCATTTTGTTACACTGTGGCATGCTTGTTTGAGTTCATCTTGATGACATAATCATCGTGGCAAGAGTGCTATATGTTTAAAACTGCCGTTATCTGTAATTTTGTTGCTGTGTTTGAGATATGATAACTTTGTGCATGTTGGTCCAAATGGAGCATATGATATGTCAAAATGTTCATTGTGAAGTGCTCTATATGATGGTTGCTGTAGCATTCATGTTAGGTGTCATATTGCCATGTTAATCTCTGTTGCAAAAGTGCATGTGGCAGTTAAGTGCTGAAACTTGTTGTGAGATGCTGTTTTGACTTGCTCATTGCTATTGATGTGTTTGTCTTCATGCCACATGTCAATATGTTTTAGAAGCACCATCATATGGTCTTTGCTGTGGTGCAATCCACTTTCCATGATATGCCTTGAGGTCACTTAAACAAGCTTGTAAACATGCCATGCCAATGTTGCTGTTTTATACTTAGTGAAAAGCTGCTAAGTCTGGAATCTGTTTAACCTGATGCTATGTTTGCTTGATGCCCCACTCAAATTCATGTATGTCTTGGTATGTCAAATGAGCATTCCTTGTTGTCCATGTTATGCTCTATCCATCCATGCCCTTGTTTGCACATATGGCCTGCTGTAGCTTATTTATTTCTTGCTCTCAAGTTGCTATAAATTTTACCTGTCAGGTTTTTATCAGCATGATCAATTTGGTGAAGCTTGTTGTTATTGATCCATGCCTCCTATGGAGTTGCTCCAATGGAGTTGTTTGATGTATGCTATGTCTACTACATATCCATGATCTTTATATACTTAGTGGAGTTGATATGCATGTTGTTTTGTGCCTCCGAAGGCAGCATTGTGATGATGTTTTTGCCTTCCCAGATTTTGGCTAAGTCTGGATAAATTTATTGCAACTTGCCATGCTTGGTTAATTGTGTTCCAGTAGGTTTTTGGGTGTGTTCTAAATTCATGATTGTTAAGTATCATGTCTAATTCACATCCATGCCCTTTGTCTCCATGTTTGAGTGCGGTAGCATAATTATTTCTTGCTCCAAACATGCCATGTGGCTGTAAACTGCAACTTTGTGTGAATATTGTTTTGCTTGCCATTTGCAAACCGTGTGTCCGTTTCCGGCAATCTTTATATCGTTTTCAACCAAAATCTTCCCCTCTTTCCAGTGGCTTGCTTGGTTTTCCAAGATGAGGCCTTTTACATCATATTATACTTAGGCTCAAGTGCTTCCACATGCATACGCACATCATACTTGCGTCATGTTGATTGTGCATTGCACCGTGTTTGATATTGTGCCATGTTGTGTTCTTGTGTTGAGTAGAGCCGGGAGCTGAGACCGAGTATGAGGTTCCTACCGAGGTTGAGTGTGAGGAGCAAGGTTACGATCCCAGCGACGACTCAACAGGCAAGATGACCTTACTCAGATATCATTACTATCTTTGCCTATGCTAGATGTCTCGCTCTTTAGCTTATTGCCTCAATGCCTATGTCTGTTTGTCAGCCTCCTATTGTTGCCATGAACCTCTCTAACCACCCAACCTAGCAAACCTTTGTTTGGCTACGTAGGCTCGCTCAGCCCCTCTTATAGCATTGCTAGTTGCGAGAGAAGATTTGAAGATTCATGCTTCATGATGAAGTTATTTTTGGGATATCACAATATATAAACTCTTAAAATAAATCATCTATATATTGGTAATGGGTGGAAGGCTAAGCCTCTTGCTTGGTGTTTTGTTCCACTCATGCCACCCTAGGAACCGTTTAAACCGGTATTATGTTCCTTGATTTTGCGTCCCTAACACGGTTGGGGTTTATGGGCCCCCCTTGATAACCCGCTTAGCACTAAAGCTTTTCCAGCAAGGCCCAACATTGGTTTTACATTTGCCTAATAACTAGAACTTGCATAGGGACTAGCTACCCCGTGGACTTAATTAACAACCCCCGGGCCAGTGCTCCACATGAGTGTTGGTCCAAACTAGAGCCACTTGCGGTGCCACCCAGCTTGCTGGGATCTTCGGTATCTGTATGTAGTGCTCATCCGGTCGTGGCCTAAGACTAGATACGCGCGGCTACTGTCAGGGTGTCGGCACGCCGGGAGGTCATGCTAGATTAGTTTTACCTTAGTCGGAATATCTTGAGCACGGGATTCCGAGAATACTCGGGTCTTCCCACCTTGGAGTTGCGACTCCGCAGATCGTGAGCTTTTGATGGGCTAAGTTGGGACACCCCTGCAGGGTTTGATCTTTCGAAAGCCGTGCCCGCGGTTATGTGGCAGATGGGAATTTGTTAATATCCGGTTGTAGAAAACTTGACACCATGTTCAGAATACACTACCAACGTGAGTAACCGTGACGGTCACTTTCCGAAGGGGTTCGGGAAGTGAACACGGTGGGGTTATGTTTGACGTGCTTAGATAGGATCACTTCGTGATCACTTTGACGAATGTTGGCACTTCTCGTCTCGCTCTAAATATGTAAGCTAGTGCTAGTGCAGCTGCAACCTTGTTCTTCAGCCTTGTTCCACACCCAAGGCTTAGATAGTTTTGCTACCCGGGAACGGGATTGCTGAGTCCTCCGTGGCTCACAGATTCTACACAACACCAGATGCAGGTACCATGGTGAACTACACAGGTGATGGCACTTAGTTGTACTGGGAGTTCGATGAAGAACGTGGGCGATACTACATGTCTTATCCAGAGGATCAGTAGGGCTCTTACTAGGATGATCGGGACCTTGTGTTATATTATTTATGGTATCTTTCATTTGGATCTTCGTTCGTAGTCGGACTCTGATGTTATTTGGATGATGAATGTTTATGTAATGCATTGTGTGATGTGGCGAGTGTAAGCCAACTACTCTTTTGCAATTTCACCCCTCTTTTACATGAGTTGTGCAAAGATACCATTCTTGAGATCATTCCAGTATGATATTATGCCTTTAAGTCGTGCCTCGACACGTGGGAGGTATAATATCATACTGGGCATTGAAAGTTGGTAATCAGAGCCTTCTTCGACCTAGGAGCCCCGACTGATTGATCGAATCGTTGACGGTTGAGTCTAGGCACACACATGAAAATGTTTTGAGTCCTATATATATATATCGGAGAGTAGGATTTCATTTACTCCTCATCCCTTTATCACTCTGGTGAGGACTCCTGACGATTACTCTATCTCTTCTACTCTCAAAAATTCACTAATTTTTTTAGGATCACGCGAGTATTGTTTGGATTGTTGCGATGTCTTTGTGATGAGCATTGTTCTCGATGCCTCCTATCATTTAGGGGTTGTGGCAGTGTCCCGGGGAGTTGAGCTCCGAGGTGTTGTCGTCACAAATCTATCGCAGCAGTTCTGGAATACTTAAGACGGCCGACATCGAAAACTCTTCTATGCGGTTAGTGGCAAGATAACCCCGACATCACCCAGTACTGGGGAGGTAGTTCGGGAGTATTGCCATAGCTTGTATAGCAGATGCGTTTCCAAGGTCCGAGGTAAACGGTTTCCGAAAATAACTGGTTATGTCTTAAAGGATGGATACAACTGGATGTAGGATTATAGTTGAGTGCGCGGTGCTTCCCATGTATCCCCAACACCCGATTGCATAACTGGAAACTTTCGGAAATTAATAGGTGGGTTCATCTAGTAGCTCGTAGGCATTCTTCCAACGAATGCATGATATGGAGTTCGGGGTTCTACATTGAGTGAAGTAGATTTATGGGCGTTTGTTCCGACCGGGAGTTGCATCTTAAAGGGTCCTTGGCTATGCTGATCCGGGGATTGCAAAACCCTTTTGTAACATGTTCCATAAGCTTTCAGCACGAATATGTCGAACAAAGCTTCTATCTTGTATTTGTTCTATCTGCTCCTTGTTGTTTTTATTTACGTTTTGTTCTCCCTAGTGGCTTCTCGAGAAGATTGTTGTACCACTAAACTGTGGATTACATTCGATCATTTTTTGTTCGAATGTTCTTGTGAAGACTTTGTTGCAATTTCTAGCCGTTGATTCAGCTTATATATTTTCAATCAATGGCTAATAGTTGTCATCTCATTCAGGATGGCTCCTAAAGGGGTTCCCAATGCTAACCCAAAGGGTGAAGAAGTTCCTGATCGTCCTCCTTCCCCTCCTCCTCCGTCTGAGGCTTGGAGAGCAATTATGCAATCGACAAACCAGAACACCCAGATGCTTATGCAAATGATGTAGAACTTTCAAGCCAGCCAAGCAAATCAAGGTGGTCATGGGAACCAAGGCCAAGGAAATTTGTTCAACCAACCTCACTTTGCCACTCTCAACCAATTCCTGGCATACCAACCGAAGGCGTTCAGTTACTGTGTGGATCCGCTAGATGCTAAAGACTAGATAACAGACATCAAAAAGCATTTCAAGTGCAGTAACGTGAGACCTGAGGATTATGTCAAGTTTGCCGCCTTACAACTCAAGGATCAAGCTGCTGATTGGTGGCAACCGTATAAAGATTCCAGGGAAGGACGTGAACTCTCGTGGACTGACTTCTGCAAGGATTTCCGCTCTCACCACATTCCAACTAGTGTCATTGAAGGCATGCGTGAGCAATTCCGCAACCTGAAGCAAGGCACCATGTCCGTTTATCAATACAATGTCAAGCTCGAGAACCATGCCCACTATGCCAAGCAAGACATCCCAGATTCCAAGAGCAAGATTTATCAGTTCCGTGGTGGTCTGAAGGATGAACTCCAACTAGCTCTCACCTCGTTTGAGCCGGATGAATTTTATCAATTCTATAACATGGCCCTTAAGCAAGAGGCAGCCTAGCTCAAGGTTGAAGCTTCCAAAAAGAGGACCAGAGATGCTGTCAACTCCTCCTCTTCTTCCCAAGTGGTTGCAAAGCAGCAGAAGTTTTGGCTTCCATCTCCTCCAGTGCTCCGCCCTCCCAACAACAACAACAACAAGCACTCTGGTGGCCGTGGTTTCTCCCACCCACCCAACCCAAGCAATCAGTCCAAGCATCCGTTTCAAGCTTCGAAGTCAAGTGGTCCTTATCACCGTCCTCTCTCAGAAGTGGTTTGCAACAAGTGTGGCCAGAAGGGTCACTATGCTAACAAGTGTCCCAACCCAAGGCGCCTTCCGCCTCCTCCACCTGTCAGCACTGCTATTGTCAAGCACAATCCCAAGACAGCAAGAGTGAATCTGATGAATGCAGCTCAAGCAAAGAATTTTTATATGTGATACTTGGTAACCTTCTAGTTAACTCTATTCCTGCAAAAGTATTGTTTGATTCGGGTGCATCGCTTTCTTTCATTTCAAGACCATTTGTTGCTAAGCATGACTTGGTTTTGGAGAGCATTCCTAGACCTTTAAAGATTATTTCTCCGGGATTGCAAATGACTTCCAACTCAGTTGTTCCGGATGTATCTATTCATATGGGTGATTATCGTTTTCTGGTTTCTCCGGTTATTCTCGGCAATTCTTACATTGATCTTATTCTTGGGATGGATTGGCTCTCCAAGCATGATGCAAACATTGATTGTGCAAATAAGGAAGTCAAGCTTACTCATCCTGACGAAGACGTGATTATCTTCGCCTCTCGAGATAACACAATCAGGCTATTCTCTCTCAATTACAAGGGCGAGAAAAATGCCATCTCTCAAATTCCGGTGGTCAATGAGTATGAAGATGTCTTCCGTGAAGAGCTTCTAGGCATGCCTCCACATCGTCAAGTTGAATTTGTCATTGAACTCGAGCCCGGTACCGAGCCAGCATGTCGGCGTCCGTACAAGCTCTCCCCTGATGAGTTGAAGGAGCTGAAGAAATAACTCGATGAGCAAGAGCGTATGGGTCTAATCAGGCCTAGCACTTCTCCTTGGGGCTGTGGTGTTCTATTTGTCAAGAAGAAGGATGGCACGGAACGACTTTGTGTTGATTACCGGCCATTGAACAAGAAGACAATAAAGAACAAGTATCCGCTCCCCAATATCAATGAATTGTTTGAGCAGCTCAAAGGAGCAAAGGTGTTCTCAAAGCTCGATCTCCGGATGGGTTATCACCAGATCCGTATCCGTGAAGAGGATATTTACAAGATCGCATTCAGAACAAGCTACGGCTCCTATGAATACACGGTCATGTCTTTTGGCCTCGCAAATGCTCCACCCACCTTCTCGAGGATGATGCACTTCATATTCAACCCCTACACCAATGAATTTGTTCTCGTCTATCTGGATGACATCTTGGTATTCTCCAAGAATGAAGAAGACCATGCCAAGCACCTCCGTTTGGTCCTGGACAGGCTCCGTGAACACAAGTTCTATGCGAAGTTCTCTAAATGTGAAATCTGGCTGGATAAAGTCTTATATCTTGGCCATATCATCTCTCCTGAGGGTATTTCTATCAATCCCGAGAAAGTTGAAGCTATTGTCAACTGGGAACCCCCGCAGAACGTCAAGCAACCTCGAAGCTTCCTTCGTCTCGCTACCTATTGCAGAAGGTTCGCTGAGAACTTCTCCAAGATTGCCAAGCCTCTTTCCAACCTGCTGCAGAATAATGTCAAGTACAACTGGACTCCTGATTGTGATGTGGCATTCAAAACACTCAAAGAGAAGCTCATTTCTGCTCCGGTTCTTACTCCTCCGGATGAGTGCAAGCCCTATGAAGTCTTCTGTGTTGCTTCTTTACAGGGACTTGGTGGTGTTCTCATGCAAGACAAGAAGATTGTGGCATACACTTCTCGTCAGTTGAAGCCAAATGAGAAGAACTACCCCACACATGATCTCGAGCTAGCAGCAGTGGTTCATGCCTTGATCACGTGGAGACACCTTCTGTTGGGCAGAAAAGTGGACATCTTCACCGATCACAAGAGCTTGAAGTACATCTTCACACAGCCTAACCTGAACCTTCGCCAGACTCGTTGGGTTGAGATGATCCAAGAGTATGATCCAAGCATTGAGTACACACCTGGCAAGGCCAATGTCATTGCAGATGCCTTGAGCAGAAAGGCATATTGCAACAGTCTCCTTCTCAAACCGTTTCAGCCTGAGCTTTGTGAATCTTTCAGGAAGCTCAACCTCAAAGTTGTTCCGCAAGGCTTTCTTGCAAACCTTCAAGTTGCTCCTACCTTGGAAGATCAGATCCGTGAGGCCCAACTAAGTGATGCTATGGTGCAGAAAGTGAAACATGGTATTGCAAAGGGTACTCCCGAATAAAAGTGCTATCGTGTTGATGAGAAAGACACCTTGTTTTTTGAGGACAGAATTGTGGTTCCCAAGGGTGATCTCAGGAAGCTCATAATGAACGAAGCACATGACTCCCTCCTCTCGATTCATCCCGGAAGTTCCAAGATGTACCAAGACCTCAAGCAATCTTACTGGTGGACTCGCATGAAAAGGCAGATTGCCCAATTCGTGAATGAATGTGATGTCTGCAGAAGAGTGAAGGCAGAGCATCAACGTCCAGCCGGTCTCCTCCAACCTCTACCTATTCCCGAGTGGAAATTCGATCACATTGAAATGGATTTCGTCACTGGGTTTCCTAAGTCCAAGAAGGGGAATGATGCTATCTTTGTAGTGATTGACAAGCTAACTAAAGTAGCTCATTTCCTTCTCGTCAGAGAATCCATCAACACAGCGCAGTTGGCAGAGTTGTACACTTCCAGAATTATGTCGTTGCATGGCATTCCTCAAGTCATCTCCTCAGACCATGGAAGTTTGTTCACATCCAAGTTCTGGGACTCCTTTCAATCAGCCATGGGCACTAAGATTTGTTTCAGCACTGCGTTTCACCCTCAGACTAGTGGTCAAGTCGAAAGAGTGAACCAGATCCTCCAAGACATGCTCAGATCTTGTGCCATCTCTTTTGGCATGAAGTGGGAAGATTGTCTCCCGTTTGCCGAGTTCTCTTACAACAACAACTTTCAAGCAAGTGCCGGCAAAGCTCCTTTTGAAATCCTCTATGGCAGAAAGTGCCGTACCCCTCTCAACTGGTCCGAGACTGGTGAACGTCAACTTCTTGGTAATGATTTGATCTCAGAAGCCGAAGAAATGTGCAAACTCATACGTGAGAATCTCAAGGCCACGCAATCGCGTCAAAAGAGTTACTATGACGACAAGCATCATGATTTGGCTTTCGACATTGGGGATCATGTCTATCTCCGTGTTTCTCCTATGAAAGGAACCCAAAGATTCGGTATCAAAGGAAAGTTTGCTCCTAGATACATGGGCCCTTTCAAGATTCTTGGCAAGAGAGGCGATCTAGCCTATCAACTCGAGCTTCCCTCCAACTTCGCAAATGTTCATGATGTATTTCACATGTCTCAAATCCGCAAGTGCTTCAAGACACCTGAACGCACCATTCCGTTCGAGGAGATTGATATTCAACAAGACTTGTCTTATCATGAGCATCCTGTTGCTATTCTTGAGGAAACTGAGCGCAAAACCCGCAACAAGTCAATCAAGTTCTTGAATGTTAAGTGGTCACACCATACCGACCGAGAAGCTACGTGGGATCGAGAAGATCACCTTCGTTCTGAGTACCCTTCCTTCTTCCAGTCCTAGATCTCGGGACGAGATCTTTTTGTAGTAGAGGAGAGTTTGTAACACCCGAGATGAAACACCTTCCAATTATGGAAATATATGAAACGTTGACTTCGACAATTCCATTCTGGGCTCTTCTTTCGTTTCGGGTTTCTTCGTTTTGTCATGTGCCTGTGTGCATTTCATCCATGTCATGTTATCATGTGCATTGCATTGCATTCGTGTTGTCACTTGCACCCGGTCCCACTCGCCTCTTCCCGTTGTCCGTTTCGAGTTCCGACACTCACACACGTGCCCGTGGCACCCCGAGTCCTTCTTCCATGTGTGGCCGTGTAACGTTCCCGGAAGGAGGTGAGACTTGTCGTGTGTTGTTATTTTCGTACGTGTAGGCCGCCTGTCAAGTTTCATCACGTTTGGAGTTCGTTTGGTACTCCAACGGTTAACCTAGTGGGCTAAAAGCACCTCTTCCTTTTTGGCCCAAGACCCCCTCCAAAACAGCCCACTAACCCAGCACAACCACTCCCATCCTCTCGGTCGTCGGATCGTGATCGTGTGGGCGAAAACCGCTCCCCATTTGGACCTTCCTAGCTCCCTATGCCTATAAAAAGGCCCCATCCCCTCCATTTTCGGGCGAAACCCTAATTCTTCTTTGTTTTTCTTTTTCACCGTGCCCCGCAGCTCCTCCGACCGCCGGACACGTCTGCCCGGACGCGCCCAGCCAGCCACCGCGCGCCACGTGGCCTCCCCACCGGCCGCGCCTCCCACCGCGGGCCCACAACGGCCCAGCGCGAGCCCCCGTGGCCTGTCTCCTCCGCCGCCATTCGCCCCGCGCCCGAGGCTCCCGTCGTCGCGCTCGGGTCGCCGGCGCCCTCAGCTTTCGCGAGCTCACCTCCGCCTCCCGGCGGTGCGACCCCGCCGTCGGGCCGCACCCTCGCCGCCACCGGGCCGCGCCCAACCGCCTCCGCCACCGGCCGGCACCGCCTCGCCGCCGGCCCCACCTCCTCCTCCACCCGCCGGCCGAGCCGCGCCTCGCCGCCTGCCCGGCTCCGGCGAGCCGCCGCCGCCGTCGTCTTCTCCGCCTCCCGGCATGCGACCGCCGCCGCTCGGCCACGCCTCCTCAATCGACGGCCGGCGCCGCCGTTGTCACTTCTTCCGCCGGCTGAGCTACCCCTCGCTGTCGGCCCGGCTCCGGCAAGCCGCCGCCGTCGCTTTCAACTCCGACGAGCACGGGATCCCTCCGTCCCGATCCAGGCCTAGTGGGATCAGATCCACCGGGATCTCAACCAAACGCCTCCGCCGATCCGATCCACTCCGTCCCAGGATATCCTCATCCCGTTGACTTTTCAGAGGGTATAAAATCCACTAAGTCCCCAGTTTTCCATATTTTGTTGCCTCCTTTGCATGGCTGTAACTTCGTGCTCGTAGATCCGTTTTGGGCGTGCAGTATATCAAAATGTTTGTTGTGATGTGCTCTTCATTTTGTTCCACTGTGGCATGCTTGTTTGAGTTCATCTTGATGACCTAATCATCGTGGAAAGAGTGCTATATGTTTAAAACAGCTGTTATTTGTAATTTTGTTGCCATGTTTGAGATATGATAACTTTGTGCATGTTGGTCCTAATGGAGCATATGATATGTCAAAATGTTCATTGTGAAGTGCTCTACATGATGGTTGCTGTAGCATTCATGTTAGGTGTCGTATTGCCATATTAATCTCTGTTGCAAAAGTGCATGTGGCTGTTAAGTGCTGAAACTTGTTGTGAGATGCTGTTTTGACTTGCTCATTGCTATTGATGTGTTTGTCTTCATGCCACATGTCAATATGTTTTAGAAGCACCATCATATGGTCTTTGCTGTGGTGCAATCCACTTTCCATGATATGCCTTGAGGTCACTTAAACAAGCTTGTAAACATGCCATGCCAATGTTGCTGTTTTATACTTAGTGAAAAAACTGCTAAGTTTGGAATCTGTTTAACCTGATGCTATGTTTGCTTGATGCCCCACTCAAATCCATGTATGTTTTGGTATGTCAAATGAGCATTCCTTGTTGTCCATGTTATGCTCTATCCATCCATGCCCTTGTTTGCACATATGGCCTGTTGTAGCTTATTTATTTCTTGCTCTCAAGTTGCTATACATTTTACCTGTCAGGTTTTTATCAGCATGATCAATTTGGCGAAGCTTGTTGTTATTGATCCATGCCTCCTATGGAGTTGCTCCAATGGAGTTGTTTGATGTATGCTATGTCTACTACATGTCCATGATCTTTATATACTTAGTGGAGTTGATATGCATGTTGTTTTGTGCCTCCGATGGCAGCATCGTGATGATGTTTTTGCCTTTCCAGATTTTGGCTAAGTCTGGATAAATTTATTGCAACTTGCCATGCTTGGTTAATTGCGTTCCTGTAGGTTTTTGGGTGTGTTCTAAGTTCATGCTTGTTAAGTATCATGTGTACTTCACATCCATGCCCTTTGTCTCCATGTTTGAGTGCTCTAGCATAATTATTTCTTGCTCCAAACATGCCATGTGGCTATAAACTGCAGCTTTGTGTGAATATTGTTTTGCTTGCGATTTGCAAACCGTGTGTCCGTTTCCGGCGATCTTTATATCGACTTCAACCGAAATCTTCCCCTCTTTCCAGTGGCTTGCTTGGTTTTCCAAGATGAGGCCTTTCCATCATCTTCTCCTTAGGCTCAAGTGCTTCCACATGCATACGCACATCATACTTTCATCATGTTGATTGTGCATTGCACCGTGTTTGATATTGTGCCATGTTGTGTTCTTGTGTTGAGTAGAGCCGGGAGCTGATACCGAGTACAAGGTTCCTACCGAGTTGAGTGTGAGGAGCAAGGTTACAATCCCACCGATGACTCAACATGCAAGATGACCTTACCCAGATATCATTACTATCTTTGCCTATGATAGATGTCTCGCTCTTTAGCTTATAGCCTCGATGCCTATGTCTGTTTGTCAGCCTCCTATTGTTGCCATGAACCTCTCTAACCATTCAACCTAGCAAACCTTTGTTTGGCTATGTAAGCTTGCTCAACCCCTCTTATAGCATTGCTAGTTGCAGGAGAAGATTTGAAGATTTGTGCTTCATGATGAAGTTATTGTTGGGATATCACAATATATAAACTCTTAAACTAAATCATCTATATATTGGTAATGGGTGGAAGGCTAAGCCTCTTGCTTGGTGTTTTGTTCCACTCATGCCACCCTAGGAACCATTTAAACCGGTGTTATGTTCCTTGATTTTGCGTCCCTAATACGGTTGGGGTTTATGGGCCCCCCTTGATAACCCGCTTAGCGCTAAAGCTATTCGAGCAAGGCCCGACATTTGTTTTACATTTGCCTAATAATTAAAACTTGCATAGGGACTAGCTATCCCGTGGACTTAATTAACAACCCCCGGGCCAGTGCTCCACATGAGTGTTGGTCCAAACTAGAGCCACTTGCGGTGCCACCCAGCTTGCTGGGATCTTCGGTATCTGTACGTAGTTCTCATCCGATCGTGGCTTGAGACTAGATACGCGTGGCTACTTTCAGGGTGTCGGGACGCCGGGAGGTCTTGCTAGATTAGTTTTACCTTAGTCGGAATATCTTGAGCACGGGATTCCGAGAATACTCGGGTCTTCCCACCTTGGAGTTGCGGCTCCGCATATCGTGAGCTTGTGATGGGCTAAGTTGGGACACCCCTGTAGGGTTTGATCTTTCGAAAGCCGTTCCCGCGGTTATGTGGCAGATGGGAATTTGTTGATATCCGGTTGTAGAAAACTTGACACCATGTTCAGAATACACTACCAGCATGAGTAACCGTGACGGTCGCTTTCCGAAGGGGTTTGGGAAGTGAACATGGTGGGGTTATGTTTGACGTGCTTAGATAGGATCACTTCGTGATCACTTCGACGAACGTTGGCACTTCTCTTCTCTCTCTAAACATGTAAGCTTGTGCTAGTGCAGCTGCAACCTTGTTCTTAAGCCTTGTTCCACACCCAAGGCTTAGATAGTTTTGCTACCCGCGAACGGGATTGCTGAGTCCTCCGTGGCTCACAGATTCTACACAACACCAGCTGCAGGTACCATGGTGAACTACACAAGTGATGGCACTGAGTTGTATTGGGAGTTCGCCGAAGAACGTGGGCGATACTACGTGTCTTATCCAGAGGATCGGTAGGGCTCTTACTAGGATGATCGGGACCTTGTGTTATATTATTTATGGTATCTTTCATTTGGATCTTCGTTCGTAGTCGGACTCTGATGTTATTTGGATGATGAATGTTTATGTAATGCATTGTGTGATGTGGCGAGTGTAAGCCAACTACTCTTTTGCAATTTCATCCCTCTTTTACATGAGTTGTGCAAAGGTACCATTCTTGAGATCATTCTAGTATGATATTATGCCTTTAAGTCGTGCCTCGACACGTGGGAGGTATAATCTCATACTGGGCATTACACAACTCCTGCCTGCATCTACTACTATTACTCCACACATCGACCACTATCCAACATGCATCTAGTGTATTGAGTTCATACGAACAGAGTAACGCCTTAAGCAAGATGGCATGATGTAGAGGGATAAACTGAAGCAATATGATGTAAACCCCATCTTTTTATCCTCGATGGCAACAATACAATACGTGCCTTGCTGCCCCTACCGTCACTGGGAAAGGACACCGCAAGATTGAACCCAAAGCCAAGCACTTCTCCCATTGCAAGAACTATAGATCTAGTAGGCCAAACCAAACCAATAATTCAAAGAGACTTGCAAGGATATTATGAGCACCCATAAAAAGTTCAGAGAAGAACCAAATATCTTTCATAGATAACCTTGATAATAAACTCACAATTCATCGGATCTCGACAAACCCACCACAAAAAGAGATTACATCGAATAGATCTCCTCGAAGACCGAGGAGAACTTTGTATTGAGATCCAGAGAGAGAGAAGAAGCCATCTAGATACTAGCTATGGACCCAAAGGTCTGTGGTAAACTACTCACAACTCATGGTGAGGGCGATGATGATGATGATGAAGGCCTCCGTGATGGATCCCCCTTCGGTGGAGCTCCGGAACAGGCTCCAAGATGGGATCTCCACGGGAACAGAAGGTACGATGGTGGAATTAGGGTTTTCTCTCTGTTTACGGAGTTTTTGGGGGTACGTAGACTTATATAGGAAGAAGGAGGGCACCGGGGGAGTCACGGGGGCTCCACGAGGCAGGGACGCGCCCCCACCCTCTTGGCCCCCACGTGGCTCTTCTGACGTGGTTCTCAAGTTCTTCGTGCGTGATTTTCTCCAAAAATATCTCTCGCGAAGGTTTCATTCCGTTTGGACTCCGTTTGATATTCCTTTTCTGCAAAACCCTGAAACAGGCAAAAACAGCAATCTGGACTGGGCCTTTGGGTTAGTAGGTTAGTCCCAAAAATGATATATAAGTGAATGGTAAAGCCCATTAAACATCCAAGACTTCATAAATAGTAGCATGGAACAATAAAAAATTATAGATACGTTGGAAACGTATCACTCTACTGTACTCTCCCAATCCCACGGCGACGCTACGTCGAGCACGAGCTAAGGAAGAAGAACACATACATAACAGTTTACCCAGGTTCGGGCCACCTTGCGGTGTAAGACCCGACTCGTGCTTGGTGGTTTGATGGCCTCGCGGGGGAGGAATATGAGTGTACAAGGGGTGTGGGAGATGATGGGTAGTCGATGTATCGATCCCCTCTATGGTAGCACCCTGCCCTCTTCTTATACCGCCTCTGTTCCTCTTCCCTCGAAAACACAAGGCGAGCTGCTAAAGCTTCCTGCTGTGAAGCGCTGGTAGGCTCGGGAATGACATCCGCCCTGGTGCGCCCTCCATCTTGGTGACCATGCACCATTCTGGAAACCTTTGGGGTTTGCTTTGGGAAATGGTGGCTAGCTTTGCTCCCTTAGCACCAAATAGGAAAGCCTCAACGTCCGTGCCTACTGGAACAGCCTCTGGCGCAGCCTGTTCCCGCACTCATCGCCCACGTGAAGGCTCAGGGCCACGTGATCAGGCTCGACAGCTCTTGACCTGAGCGCCCCCGCGAGGGCGCCTCATGAGAGGGATCCTCGGGAGGACACCTCACGAGGGAGCCTCGTGAGGCTCTTGATGGAGCCTCCAATCCGTCTGGACGCTTGCCGATGTGTGCCACGTGAGGCGGGGGCCTCGTAAGGGTCTTTCTCATGGAGCTCTGTGGTGGGCCTTCTATCGGGCCACAGACCTACGCCACGCCCTGGCCGAAGGCAGATGGGCCTAGGTACCCTTAGTCCCACTGGCCCGACAACCGGTCATCCACACCAGAAGCATAAACCAGCTAATCACTTTTACCCTTACAAAAATTATTATTTTTAGTTTGGTCAACCATTACATATGTGTTGAATAAACCTGCCGGATTATCTTTGCACTATCTTGTGTACGCAGATGTTCGGTGATGTTGGTGTGAATCCATTTCACACTATTGCCACCGTCCCATGGCAATCCGAGTTGTTGCCGCCACCATGACAATCTACGAGATGGTCTGGTTGGTTTCTCATCCATGGTTTAGCAGGCATCACATTCTGATCTGGCCTACCTTGTGAATTGGGAGTTTGTGATGCCATCACCATCACGCTAACACCATCGTTTCACAAACTCTGACCTACGTCGATGACGGCATCATGCACCGGGGTGGCTTACCCAATGGAGCCCGACCTCAAAATTGGCAAGGGGGCCACGAGGCCCAAGGAAAGGGTGAAACCCTAAGGAGGGTGTTGAATGCCTTCTTGTTCTCCAAGGCAATGGTGCTACTTGTGATCTACGTTGGGATTTCCCCAAAGAGGAGAGGAGATGCATCACATTAGAGATAAGTATTTCTCTTAATGAGAACCAAGGTATCAATCTAGTAGGAGAATCACGCAAAGCCTCATGAACAACACCTACACACACAAGCAAATACTTGCACCAACGCGGGCAAGAGGGTTGTCAATCCCCTTGAACTCATTACTTGGAAGGATCAAATCTTGTAGTGGTAGATAGATAAATTGCAAAACAAATAAAAATTAAATAAATTACAACAAGGTTTTTTATATATGATAAAAGTAGCCCCGAGGGCCATAGTTTTCACAGGAGGCTTATCTCTTGAACACATAGCATATGGTGGGTGAACAAATTTTGTTGGGCAATTGATAGAAAAGAACATAGTTATGACGATATTCACGGCAATGATCATGTATATAGGCATCACTTCTGAGACAAGTAGATCGGCTCCTGCCTGCATATACTACTATTACTCCACCCATCAACCGCTATCCAGCATGTATCTAGGGCATTAAGTGAAAACAGATTAAAGCCTTAAGCAAGATGACACGGTGTAGACAAAGTAAACTCAACTAATATGAATAAACCCCGTCGTTTTACCCTTGATGGCAACAATACAAATATGTGTCTTGTCCCCTACTTTATCACTGGGATATAGAGCACCACAGGATTGAACCCATTACAAAGCACCTCTCCCGCTTAAGATAAATCAATCTAATTGGCCAAACCAAATGGATAGATGAGAGAGCAATACAAAGCTATAAAAATCATGCATAATAAAGTTCAGAGAAGACTCAATTAATAGTCATGAATATTCAGATCATAAACCCATAATTCATTGGATCCCAACAAACACACTGCAAAAGAAGACTACATCGGATAGAACTCTAAGAACATGAAGGAGAACATGGTATTGAAGATCAAAGAGAGAGAAGAAGCCATCTAGCTACTAGCTATGGACTCATAGGTCTATGGTGAACTACTCACACGTCATTGGAAGGCAACAAGGATGATGTAGAAGCCTCCGTGATCGATTCTCCATTCGAAAGTGTACCAAAAAGGCCTCCAAATGGGATCGCGAAAGAACAGAAGCTTGCGGCGGGGAAAAAAGTGTATTGGGTGTCTCTCTGATATATTGGGAATAGTTGGGAAATTATACAAGTGAAATTAGGTCAAGAGGTGCCATGAGGGCCCCACAAGCTCAGGGGGCTTGATAGCACATTTACCCATATAGTACTTTGAGCCTTTTTGCATCACAATTTAAACATAAGACCACAACATCTACTTATAAAGTATTCATTCGCACATAAACATTCTTATTATGATATTTTTTACAACACTTATTCATATTTTACAGAACATGTGCGTTTAGGCACCCAAACTTCATTGAAAGTTCTTACAACATTGGAATGAGGATCATCTTGCGTGAGAAGACATAACTGGAAGGGGCAAACTAAAAAGAACCAGGGAGATGCATCCAACCAGACAGAAGAGAGATGAGCTAGAGCCTGGCGCGACCCACCAAATGGCACGTCTGATCCCACGCGTGACTCCACGAGACCCAATCGAGGGGATCGAAGGAAAGAAAAAGGGGGTGACTTCCTTTCTCTCCCTCTCCTCGCTGCTCACCGCACCACACCAGATCGAAGGATAGAGAGAGAGGCGAGAAGAGGGTTTCGAGAGGCAACGGCGCCAAAAAATCATCAGTTGTTAGTATAGTGGTAATATTATCTCGCAAACAACGGATGTCGAAGTTCTCCATAGAGATTGAAGTAAAGATGCTATGCAAATTTCTTAGAGCCAAGCCACCTTGTAACAATGCGAAGGAACTCTTGTACTAATGCATAACTACTTCGGTAGCTAATAAAGTAAGCAATAGGGGAAAAGGAAGACAAGCATAAGAGGATGCAGATCAAGTAATTTCTCAGTCAACCCACAACGCACACTGACAAAACTGGAAGTAGAATAAAACAGAGGTAGAGATGTTCAGAACAAGTGCACACGAAAACACATAGGAGACTAAGTTCCATAGAAACTCTCTGACACTGAACGAGTAGTGTGAATCTAACGGAGTACAAGTATTAATAGTATGCAAGGGGGCAAGTAACCCACTGATCTATGTAAATAAAGGGGAACTTCACTCAATTTCGCAACACACATACATTAAATCTCAGTTGCACACAAGCAAGGGATGAAGTAATTTAGAGAAGGAATAGACGGAGTTACAAGGAGCAGCAAAGGTTGAAGAACAACATCAACGTGGTCATCATCTTGTTGATGAGCCGTAGTGAATTGGAGAGTATCAGCAGGAGTTCAGATCAGGGCTCTGATGTTGGAGTCGAGGAGATGTCGCAGCAGTCGACAAAGAAGAGTAGCAGAGGAGCGTCAGGTGTTGGTGAGGAGCAGTGGCAATTGAAGATCCTCATGACCACATTGCAACCATACCTGGGTACTGCAATACCTATAAGTGCAATGGAGTTCCTACAGATGTGATAAGGCTATCATTGTTCCCATTCTCATTGAGAGATTCAGCACAGATATGGCGGCATACATTACCATTTCATGTGAAAGATACATGGGATCACTTAGTGCAAGCTTTCTTTGAGAAAAAAAATTCCACCAACTCGAGCAGTTGAATATAGGGATCAAATAACAAGGTTTATGCACTTTGAAGGAGAGAGCATGTATGATGCTTGGAGCAGATGCAAGAACTTTCTTAGAATCTGCCCACATCATGGTCTAGAGAGATGGTTAATCTTGCGAACTTTCTACAAGGGTCTCACTCCTCAGACTAGAGCTTTTGTCGATTCTGCAGCTGGAGGAGGACTTATGAACAAAACATTGGAGGAAGCTTTCACTTTAATTGAGAGTGTGGCATCTCACTATTTCCAGTGGTCCAATGAGAGGACCGTAATTCCACAAAAACCGGGAATGTATCAGTTGAATGAACAAGATACATTGTCTGCAAAAATTGACACATTGACAAAATCCGTCAATGAAATGGAATCATGCTGGTCCACCATATCATCTCAGCCACAAGAAGCTCAACTATGTCAAATGTGTGGAGTTCAAGGACATGCTAATGGTGAGTGCTTAAGTATGTCTACGGAGGATTCTTAATTCCTGTCCGTGTCAGAGGTCAATTACACTCAATCACAAGGACCATTTACTCAGAGTTATAACCCAAGTTGGAGGCAGCACCCAAACTTGTCTTAAAAAAACAATAACCCTGTCCCCTCAAACTATTCATCATCTGGTACCAGTCAAACTTTCAAGACTGCTCAACAATACTTCACTCTGCCAAAACAACACGATTTCACAACTGATCGAGTGTTGGAGAAAAAGGTAGATGAACAAGGTGAAGTTTTACATAGCATGAAATTAGAGATGAATGGATTAAAAGAAATGGTTCAGATGATGACTACTAAGATGGATAGTTTGGTCACGATAAAAACTGTTACTCCATCAGAGGGAAGGTTGTCTGCACAAGCTGAGAAAAATCCAAGAGCACAATGTGGGGCCATTACAACAAGATATGGGTGTATTCTTGAACCTCTTTTACCATCTCCGAGAAGGAATTATGTTTCTCTGAGAATGAGGAATAGAACGCCGAACATTCCAGAACATTGAGAAACCTCTCGAGCACAGGAAGAAGTACATGATGACCAAACCAAAGGAGTAATACATTAATCAGTTGTTGAGCAGAAGCAAGATTCACAAAAGTCTTATAAAAAATGCCTTTTCCACAGAGGTTTGGGAAAACAAAAGAACAAAAGCAATTTGCTAATTTCATAGAGAAGATGAAGGAAGTCCAAGTTACTATACCAATTCTTGATGCAATCCTGCATGTTCCAATGTATGCTAAATGTTTCAAAGACCTCATCTCCAAGAAGAGGAGTCTAAAGGACTCTGAAGTAATCACACTGACCAAACAGTGCAGTGCCTTAATTCAAAATACCTTGCCGGAGAAGTTAGATGATCCTGGAAATTTTTGTATCCCATGCATGGTTGGGAGAAAAAAATTACTACCCTTTGTAATCTGGGATCTTTAGTAAGTGTGATTCCTTTATCTGACAGTAAGACCCTTTCATTAAGGGAATTGCAATCAACATACTTGATGTTACAGTTAGCTGATAGAACATTCAGGAAGCCATATCGAATGCTTTTTGATGTGCTAGTAATAGTGGATGCATTTTCATATCATGCTGACTTTATGGTTTTAGAAATGGAAGATAATTCAGAAGTTGTGATATTAGGAAGACCATTTTTGGCCACAACTGGTGCACTTATTGATGTCCAAGCAGCTAAATTAGGCTTGAGGTTTGGAAATGAAAAGGTGGAGTTTAACATGAAGCATGCAACACATGTTCCGCAAAGAGAAGAACACTATAGAAATGATACACTACACAAATGTGTGGCAGAAGGTTATGAAGAGAGGTATGGAAGTAATTGTTGTGAAGTAGTTGAGGAGGAAAATAGTGAAATTAGATGTGAGGAAATCATACCTGTGAGCATGTTGGAAAGCAGTGCAAAGCTATTAGAGAAGATACAACCAAGGCAAATAGAAATTAAACAACTTCCAGAAAGTTTGAAGTATGCATTCTTAGACAATGAAAACCAGTGGCCAATTATCGTAAATAGTGAGTTGGCGAAAAGGCAAATAAAAGGGCTTCAAGTAGTTTTGCAAAAGGACAAGGATGTTATTGGATATTCAATTGATGATATGAAAGGGATAAATCCTACTGTCTATTCTCATAGGATTTACTTGAAAGAAAACAGTGTGCCAATTTGAGAAAGTCAAAGAAGGTTAAATCCCCATTTGCAAGAGGTTGTCAAAAAGGAGATTCTTAAATTGCTCCCTACTAATATCATATAGCCAATTTCGGACAGGGTGTGGGTGAGCCCCATTCACATGGTGCCTAAAAAACGAGGAATAGTTGTTATTTAAAACAAACAAGGACATATTATTCCTAGTAGAACAGTCACATGGTGGAGAATGGTCAATGATTTTAGAAAGTTAAATGAAGTGTTGAGGTCGGACCATTATCCTTTGCCGTTTATTGACCAAATGCTAGAAAGGCTTGTTGGACATGAATACTTCTACTACTTAGATGGGTATTCGGGATTCTTGCAAATCCCAATTCACCCGGAAGATGAAGATAAAACAACTTTTACTTGTCCATACGAAACATTTACTTACAAAAGACTAGCCTATGGTCTTTGTAATGCACCCCAACATTTCAAAGGTTTATGCTCTCAATTTTCTCTGATATGATAGGAATCATAGTGGAGGTGTTCATAGATGATATTACAGTCTTTGGAAAAAGTTATGAAGATTGCTTGAATAATCTGGTAGCAGTCCTTCAGAGGTACTCAGAACACAGTTTAGTCCTAAACTGGGAGAAGTGTCAGTTCCTTGTAAAGGACGGAATTATTTTGGGACATTTGGTATCTGAAAGAGGAATTGAGGTTGATCAAGCAAAAGTTGAAGTAATATCGAAACTTCCGCCACATGTAAATGTGAAGGGAGTGAGGAGATTTTTGGGACATGATGGGTTCTATAGAAGATTCATTAAGGATTTCTCCAAGATAGCTAAACCCCTCACTAATCTCCTAAACAATGATGTTAAGTTCAATTTTGATGGAGAATGTGAAAAATCCTTCAATTTTCTCAAGGAACCATTGGTCATTGCTCCAATAGTGCAACCCCCTGAGTGGGAATTACCATTTGAGATAATGTGTGATGTAAGCCACTTCACTGTGGGTGCAGTACTTGGACAAATAAAAAGGGAAAGATTTGCATGTAATATACTAATGTAGCAAAACACTTGATGGTGCTCAAGCTAATTACACAACCACCGAAAATGAGTTGTTGGCAGTAATATATGCCTTTGACAAATTTAGGCAATATCTTGTGGGGTCTCATTGCATAGTTTACACAGACCACACTGCAATCAGATATTTACTCAAAAAGAAAGAAGCCAAGCCAAGGTTAATTATATGGATACTCTTGCTACAAGAATTTGTTGTGGAAATCAAGGACAAGAAAGGAGCTAAAAATGTCGTGGCAGATCACTTCTCGAGATTGCACAATAGTACAGTGGATTCCTTTCCTATCAATGATGTTTTACCATGGACCAATCTTATGCAAGTGATTAGTATACAAAAATATACACCATGGTATGCAGATTTAGTTAATTATCTAGTCTGCAACAAAGTCCCTATAGATTTTGGTTATCAAAAGAAGAAGAAGTTCCTATTTGATGTGAAGCACTTCTTTTGGGATGAACCTTACTTATTCAAACATTATGCTGATGGTATTGTTCAAAGATGCTTGCCGGAAAGTGAAACTAAAAGTGTGATCTATCATTGCCATTCATCCCCTTATGGAGGCCATGCAAGTACTAGAAAGACCCAAGCAAAAAATTTGCAAGCAGGATTTTACTAGCCAACTTTATTCAAGGATGTGCATTCCTATATCGAAGCTTGTGATCCTTGTCAGAGAAATGGAAAGATTACAAAAAGGCAAGAGATGCCTCAAAAAGGAATTCTTGAAGTAGAGCTCTTTGATGTATGGGGAATTGATTATGTTGGACCCTTGCCATCATCAAAATGGGTTGAGGTTGTACCAACCGTCAATTAGATTCCATATTAGTTTGCAACTTATCCAAGCAAGTGATTTTCCAAGATTTGGTGTGCCATGGATAATTATCAATGATGGAGGGACGCATTTTAACAACTCCCAACTAGAATCTCTCTTAGCAAAATATGGATTTCATAACCACAGAATTACAACTCCATATCACCCTCAAGCAAATGGGCAAGTGGAGCTATCTAATATAGAAATAAAAGCTATCCTCGAGAAGGTAGTATCAAAGTCAAGGTCTGACTGGGTACCGAAATTACCAAACACACCGTGGGCATATAGGATAGACTATAAAACACCAATTGGGATGTCGCCATTTAGGTTCATATACGAAAAAGCATGCCATCTACCATTTGAACTTGAACACAAAGCTCAATGGGCACTAAGGAAACTCAATATGGACCTTGATGCAGCAGGAAAATATAGAAAACTTCAACTCTGTGAAATGGAAGAAATGAGAGCTGATTCTTATGAGGGTGCAAGAATCTACAAATAAAAGACCAAGATCTGGCATGCCAAGCACATATTGAGGAAATAGTTTCATCTTGGATAGTTGGTACAAGTCTATGATACTAGGTTTCATTTATTTCCTGGTAAATTCAAGTCAAGATGGTATCACCCTTGCAAAGTGAAGAAGATTCTAAAAAGTGGTACTATCCAAGTGCAAAGTACTTCTGGAGGCATCTTCCTTGTAAACGGTCAAAGACTGAAGGCGTACATCCCTGGAGACACATCTCTCATTTCTGAAGATGAGAATTCAAGCGAAGATCAAGACCCGAAGAAGAAAATTCAAGAAGGAGAGGGGAGTCAAGAGGTGGTGTCAATCCGTGCAGGACCCTGACCCCACTGAAGAGACATGGTGTGTAATGACCCGAGACCGACGCTCCAGAAGCCTTCCATGTTTTTCATTGTCGCTGTGTGATTTATTTTTGCTTATTACATTTCATCATGTCATCATGTGCATAGCACCCGCATGTTTTCATAGAACGCATAGTCGTTTGTAGTTGCCTCTTCTTGCTTGTCTCCGTTGACCTTTTGTCAGGCCCCTTTCTCTTTGCCGACCTCTCTTAGACCCCTCACAACCTAGTCCAAAACTTACCCGAACCTGAGCCGCTCTGTCGTTACCAATGGATCCAGATCATTCCCAAACATCTCCAAAATATCTTTGGTTTCTCACTTGGACGTCCATAGCTTATTTTCTCTGCCTTTCGATTTAAATCGCAGGACCCAAAAATCTGACCCCCTACCTACTTAAACATGCAACCCTAGAATCTAGAGAGATGGCCCGTTGATCCCCCTCGGTCGCCGCCACAGTTTTCCTCGGGATCTCATTGATGACCCACAACTATAGGGGATCAATTGTAGCTCTTTTCGATAAGTAAGAGTGTCGAACCCAACGAGGAGCAGAAGGAAATGACAAGTGTTTTTCAGTAAGGTACTGTCTACAAGTGCTGCATTTGTAAGTAGCAGAGTAGTTTGATAGCAAGATAATTTTGTAACGAGCAAATAATGATAGTAGTAGCAAATGTGCAGCAATATAGCCCAATCCTTTTGAGGCAAAGGACAGGCCAAGACAGTCTCTTATAATAAGCAAAGCGTTCTTAAGGGAACACGGGAATTTCATCTAGTCACTTTCATCGTGTTGGTTCAATTCATGTTCGCTACTTTGATAATTTGACATGTGGGTGGATCGGTGCTTAGGTGTTGTTTTCACTTGAACAAACATCTTACCTATGATTAACCCTCCCGCAAGCATCCGCAACTACGAGAAAAGTATTAAGAATAAATTCTAACCATAGCATCAAACTTTTGGATCCAATCGGTCCCTTATGGAATAGCGCATAAACTGGGGTTTAAGCTTCTGTCACTCTCGCAACCCACCATCTAATTACTACTCCACAATGCATTCCCTTAGGCCCAAATATGGTGAAGTGCCATGTAGTCGACGTTCACATGACACCACTAAGGGAATCACAACATACATATTATCAAAATATCAAACACATATCAAGTTAACATGATTACTTGCAACATGATTTCTCCCGTGACCTCAAGAACAAAGGTAACTACTCACAAATGATGAACACGCTCAAGATCAGAGGGGTATTAAATAGCATAATGGATCTGAACATATAATATTCCACCAAATAAACCATATAGTAATCAACTACAAGATGTAATCAACACTACTAGTCACCCACAAGCACCAATCTATAGTTCCGGTAACAAGATTGACCACAAGATATGAACTAGGGTTTGAAATGAGATGGTGTTGTTGAAGATGTTGATGAAGATAGCCATCCCCAAGATGGGAGAGTTGTTGGTGATGATGATGACAATGATTTCCCCCTCCGGGAGGGAAGTTCCCCCGGCGGAATTGCTCCGCTGGAGGGCAAAAGGGCTCCCGCCCATGTTCTGCCTCGAGACGGCGGCGCTCCATCCCAAAAGTCTCCTCCTTATTTTTCTAGGTCAGAAGGGCTTATATACCAGAAGATGGGCACCGGAGATGGGCCTGGGTGAGCACAACCCACCAGGACACGCCTAGGGGGCCTAGCACGCTCAGGTGGGTTGTGCCCACCTGGTGGGCCCCCTCTGGTGGTTATCAGCTCCAGTATTTTTTATATATTCCATAAAAAATCTCCGTGAAGTTTCAGCTTGTTTGGAGTTGTGCAGAATAGGTGGCCTGACGTAGATTTTTCAGGTTCAGATTTCCAACTGCCGGAATTCTCCCCCTTGGTACATTCCTTGCAAATTATGAGAGAAAAGGCATTAGAATTACTCCAAAAAAGCATTAATATGCATAATAACAACATAAATAAGAGCAAGAAAACATGATGCAAAATGGACATATCAACTCCCCCAAGCTTAGACCTCGCTTGTCCTGAAGCGAAAACCAAAAACGAAAAACATGTCCACATATTTTGAGAGAGAGGTGTCGATAAAAACAAAATACGGACATAGAAGCATCATGTTGATTTTTATAACATCAACAAATTTAAACATAGGACTTTTATTAAAGGACTTGTATCATAGACTTGTCATGAGTAAGTAATAGTTCATCACACAGTTGAAGTATAAAGCATAAACTCTATTGGAAACCAACAAACTATGTTCTGAGTCAACTGTGCAACTATAATTCATCATCTTTTCAGGAAGGGTCATGTATCGGAGCCTTTAGGCAAGTCCACATACTCAACCATCATATAGTCTTCTATGATTGCTAACACTCACCGCATGCACATGAGCAGAATGTTTCAACCGGACACATAGAAAGATAGAGGCCTATGGTTTTGCCTCCCAACATACTCACCTCAAGGGTGATTTCAACATTAATAGCTCATGCACCCATATTCAACTGTACATATGTTCCTAGATCTTTCCTCGCCACATGATGCTTGCCAAAGGATAAAATAAAAAGGAATAGAGAGAAAAACTTTGACTATTTGCATAAAAGCAAAAGATAGGCCTTTCGCAGAGGGAAGCAAAGGTTTTCATGCGCTTATTTGTTCGTACGCTCAATCTCTTAGTGCAAAAGAACATCGCATTGCATTTCCCCTTGTGATAGCAACCTTTATTATGCAGTCTGTCGCTTTTATTCTTCACCATCACAAGTTCATGCAACGCTCAATTTTCTCTTACACTAAATGATCTCACACTTTTAGAAGCAATTTTATTGCCTTATTGCACCGATGACAACTTACATGAAGGATCTTACTCAATCCATAGGTAGGTATGGTGGACTCTAGAAAAAGGTTTGGGTTTAAGTGTTTTTTGATGCACAAGTAGTATCTCTACTTAGTGCGGAATTTTTTGTCTAGAAAAGATGTTGGGCAAGCACCACATGTTAAAGGATCTATGACAAAATGACTTCTATGTGAATATGAACAAACATAAATCATTAAGTTGTCTTCCTTGTCCAACATCAACAATTTTGGCCTATAATATTTTTATGGGGGCTCACAATCACAAAAGATTTCTAGGATAGTATATTTATATATGAATCTTCTCTTCCCTTATTAATTCTTTCATGAGTTGCATCATTGACCAATGCTATGTTTGTCGATCTCTAACAAAAAATTTATACTTATACGTTTCCTTATGTGGCGCTATCACCTACCATAAGATTAGCATATGATCTTCTTAATTTATTTCCTTTGTTTTATTCATTCAATTATAACCTTTCTTTTTATTGCAACAGGAAGGTAAAGGAAGCAAAAACTCTAAACTAAACTTTATTATATTTCTCACACACGATTACAAAGATAGATCACTAAGCAAACTCACGAACAGAAGGGATCGTACTAAACTTTCATTTATTCTAAAGCAAATGATCGAACTAGGATAAGTAAATGCAAAAGGATAGTAGTGATGATACGATATCGGGGCACCCCCCCAAGCTTGGCAAAAGCAAAGGGGAGTGCCCGTACCCGATACTCAATTTTCTTTTGGTGGTTAAGATGAAGTAGGTGTGATCTTGTATTCAGGTTTCCATGACAGAGGTCCACCAATGAAAGAGGAATAATGAGTCTCACGGGTCCTGCAACTAGCAGCCAAACTCATACCTTTGAACCTTGCCTCATATTCAAAGACTTGGTTCTGAAGATCATAGATCTGGCTTTGAAGGTAGTGGATTTGCTCGTTGAGGGTGAAGATGATATCCTTTATGGACTTGCCATCCACCTTGAGATCACGGGAAAAGTCTATGATCATGAGGTGATTTGCGTTGAGTCCACACTCCACCACCTTCTTGCACCGGAAGACTTCTTGCTCCATAGCCTCAAGACTGGCTTCCACGATTCCCGTCTCTTTGGGTCCTTGCTTATCGCGGATGTACAACAACCCCTCATGCATCTGGATGACCTAAGGGTGCTGCACCACCTCCCGCAGATATGGGTTGATGGAATTCTTGAAGAACTTGTCCTTGGAGGAGCTTGGGGTAGCCATGATAGATGGGATCTGCCAGAAAACAACAAGAAAAAAAAAACAGAAGATTTCTCCGCGATACGGTGGTTAATAGGTTCAGGGGGTATATAAAGAATATTTATGTTGGGAAACAAGCAAACGGAAGAAAAACGGAGTCCGGAAGGTGCCCGAGGTGGGAACAACCCACTTGGGCGTGCCAGGCCCTGTTGTCTTGTGCCCACCAGGGCATGCTTCCTGGTAGTTTCTTATTTTTTTATTTTTTGCAAATATTCCAAAACTGATAAGAAATATCTTTTGCGGATTTTTTGGAGTCCGTTTACTTACCGTATCACGTACCTCCTTATTTTCACGATTCTGGAGTGTTCCGGAAGGATTCTTTTATGTGTTCTTCCGGTGTCAAAGTTTGGATAATATTGCTTTCAACAATAATGGGCGTACCTGAGATATAATGCTTTATTCATTGCCTGTTAACAACTTGCGGGTTATTACCTTCAACATAATTTATTTTGATGGCTCTAGACCGATAAACCTCCTCGATAACACAGGGGCCTTCCCATTTAGAGAGGAGTTTGCCGGCAAAGAACCTGAAACGAGAGTTGTACAAAAGAACATATTCTCCGACTTTGAACTCACGCTTTTGGATTCTTTTATCATGCCATCTTTTAACTTTTTCTTTAAATAACTTGGCATTTTCATAAGCTTGGGTTCTCCATTCATCAAATGAGCTAATATAAAATAACCTCTTTTCACCAGCAAGTTTGAAATCATAGTGGAGTTCCTTGATTGCCCAAAAAGCTTTATGTTCTAACTCAAGAGGAAAATGACAAGCTTTACCATAAACCATTTTATAAGGAGACATACCCATAAGTTTTTTATAAGTTGTTCTATAAGCCCAAAGTGCATCATCTAATTTCTTAGACCAATTCTTCCTGGAATATTGACAGTCTTTTGAAAAATTAATTTTATTTCTCTATTACTAAGCTCAGCTTGACCACTAGACTGAGGAGGATAAGGTTATGCAATTCTATGGTTAACATCATATTTAGCAAGCATTTTACAGAAAGCACCATGAATAATGTGTGAACCACCATCGGTCATTAAATATCTAGGGACTCCAAACCTTGGGAAAATGACTTCCTTAAGCATTTTAATAGAGGTGTTGTGATCAACACTACTGGTTGGGATAGCTTCTACCCATTTAGTAACATAATCAACAACAACCAAAATATGTGTATACCCATCTGAGGAAGGACAAGGTCCCATGTAATAAAATCCCCAAACATCAAATGGTTCAATAGCAAATGAATAATTCATAGGAATTTCTTGACGCTTACCGATATTACCTATTCTTTGACATTCATCACAAGATGAACGAACTTACTAGCATCTTTGAAGAGAGTAGGCCAATAAAATCCAGACTGGAATACCTTGTGAGCAGTTCTATCTCCAGCATGATGTCCTCCATATGCTTCGGAGTGACATTTCCGAAGGATTTGTCCCTGTTCATGCTCAGGTACACAACGTCTAATAATACCATCTACTCCCTCTTTATAAAGATGTGGGTCATCCCAAAAGTAATGTCTCAAATCATAAAATAAGTTTTCCTTTTGTTGGTAAGTAAAATTAGGTGGTAGATATTTAGCAACAATGTAATTAGCATAGTCAGCATACCAAGGAGTATTATTAGTAATATTTATTGCAGCTAACTGCTCATCAGGAAAACTATCATAAATAGGTAATGGGTCATCAAGCACATTTTCAAGTCTAGATAAGTTATCAGCTACGGGGTTCTCATCTCCTTTTCTATCAGTGATATGCAAATCAAATTCTTGTAGCAAGAGAACCCACCGAATAAGTATAGGTTTAGCATCTTTCTTTTCCATTAGATATTTAATAGCAACATGGTCAGTGTGAACAGTTACTTTTGAATCAACAATGTAAGATCTAATTTGTCACAAGCAAACACAACTGCTAAAAATTCTTTTTCAGTGGTAGCATAATTCTTTTGAGCACTGTCTAGAGTTTTACTAGTATAATCAATAACATTTAGTTTTTTATCAACTCTTTGTCCTAGAACAGCACCGACAACATAATCACTAGCATCACACATAATTTCAAAAGGTAAGTTCCAATCAGGTGGTTGAACTATAGGTGCAGAAATTAAGGCTTTCTTAAGTGTTTCAAAGTCTTCAAAGCAATCATCATCAAAAACAAAAGGAACGTCCTTTTGTAAAAGGTTAGCGAGAGGCCTAGAAATTTTAGAAAAGTCTTTAAAAAATCTTCTATAGAAACCAGCACGACCTAAGAAACTACGAATACCTTTGATATCCTTATGACATGGTATTTTCTCAATTGAATCAACCTTAGCTTTGTCCACTTCAATACCTTTTTCTGAAATCATATGGCCCAAGAGAATACCTTCATTAACCATAAAGTGGCATTTCTCCCAATTCAAGACAAGACTTGTTTGTTCACATCTCTGCAAAACTCGATCAAGATTGCTTAAAAAATCATCAAAAGACTTCCCATAGACAGAGAAATCATCCATGAAAACCTCTACAATCTTTTCACAAAACTCAGAGAATATTGCAGTCATACATCTTTGAAAGGTAGCAGGTTCATTGCATAAACCAAAAGGCATACGTCTATAAGCATAAGTTCCAAAGGGACAAGTAAAAGTAGTATTTTCATGATCAGGTTAAGAAATAGGTATTTGTGAAAAACCAGAGTATCCATTAAGGAAGCAAAAGTGTGTCTGCTTTGATAATCTTTGTAGCATCTGATCAATAAAAGGTAGAGGGTAATGATCTTTTCTAGTTGCTTTATTTAATTTCCTAAAATCAATTACCATTCTATAGCATGTAACAATTCTTTGTGCAATAAGTTCATTCTTATCATTAGGAACAACAGTAATACCTCCTTTCTTATGAACACAATGAACGGGACTTACCCATCTACTATCAGCTATAGGATAGATTATATCTGCTTCCAGAAGTTTAAATATTTTCGTTCTTACCACTTCTTTCATTTTCAGATTTAACCATCGTTGATGATCGATAACGGGTTTAGCATCAGGTTCCAGATTAATCTTATGCCGACATAGAGTGGGACTGATGCCCTTTAAGTCATCAAGAGTATATCAGCTCAGTGCTTCCTTAGAACTTCCAATAATCTTTCTTCTTCATGTTTTGAAAGGTTAGCACTAATAATAACATGATATATCTTTTTTTTCATCAAGATAAGCATATTTCAAAGTGTCAGGCAATTGTTTTAATTCAAACACAGGATCACCTTTAGGTGGAGGAGGACCTCCTAGAGTTTTAATAGGTAGATTGTGCTTAAGCAGAGGACGTTGCTCAAAGAAAATATCATCTATTTCATTTATTTCATGCATATGCAAATCATTTTCATGGTCTAGCAAATATTGTTCTAGAGGATCTGTAGGAGGCACAACAATAGAAGCAAGACTAATAATTTCATCTTTACTAGGCAATTCTTTATCATGAAGCTTTCTATTAAACTTGGAAGAATTAAATTTATGAGACTCATCACCAAAACTAACACCGACAATTTGTTTCTTACAATCTAATTTAGCATTAATGGTGTTCAAGAAAGGTCTACCAAAGATAATGGGACAGAAGTCATCTTGTGGGGAACCAAGAACAAGAAAATTAGTAGGGTATTTTATTTTCTCACACAAGACTTCAACATCTCTAACAATCCCAATTGGTGATATAGTATCTCTATTAGCCAGTTTAATAGTGACATCAATGTCTTCTATCTCTGCGGGTGCTATGTCATTCATAATTTCTTGGTATAAAGAGTAGGGAATAGCACTCAAGCTAGCACCTATGTCACATAAACCATGATAGCTGTGATCTCCTATTTTGACTGAGACAACGGGCCTGCCAACAACAGGTCTGTGTTTATCCTTTATATCAGGCTTGGTAATTCTAGCACCTTCTTCATTAAAACAAATAACATGCCCATCTACATTTTCTTCCAAGAGATCTTTGACCATAGCAATATTAGGTTCTACTTTAATTTGTTCATCTGGTTTAGGTGTTCTGATATAACTTTTTTTAACCACAGTTGAAACTTCAGCATGTTCCTTTATCCTAACAGGGAAAGGTGGTTTTTCAATATAAGCAGTAGAAACAACTGGATCAACATTATAAAGTATAGTTTCTTCTTTAACTAGTACCGGTTCTTTAATTTGCTCTTTAATAGGTGGGTGATATTTAAACCACTTCTCTTTAGGGAGCTCAACATGAGTAGCAAAAGATTCACAAAAGGAGGCTACTATCTCAGAGTCAAGTCCATATTTAGTGCTAAACTTTGAAAAAGCATCGGTATTCATAAAAGATTTAACACAATCATACTTAAGCTTAATACATCACTCTTTACCTTCTTCGAGTTCCCAATCTTCAGAGTTGCGTTTAACTCTTTCCAAAGATCCACCAGAATTCAATAGTTTTCTTCATAAAAGAACTAGCACAAGAAGTATCAAGCATGGGTTGATCATTACGAGAAAGCCGAGCATAAAAATTCTGAATAATAATTTCTCTTGAGAGCTCATGATTGGGGCATGAATATAGCATTGACTCAAGCCTCCCCCAAGCTTGAGTGATACTTTCTCCTTCACGAGGCCAAAAATTATATATGTAACTCTGATCACGATGAACTAGATACATAGGATAATTTTTTTGGTTAAGCTCCATTTTCAATCGGTTCCAGTTCCAAGATCCAATATCATCGCATAGCCTATACCATGCTAATGCTTTTACCTTCAAGGATAAATGAAAAACCTTGTTCATAACTTGATCTCCGGGTAAACCTGCAAGCTTAAACAATCCACAAATTTATTACACATATATCAAGTGCATATCAGGATGTTCGGTTCCATCTCCCGCATAAGGATTAACTAGCAGTTGTTCTATCGTACCCGAAGGAATTTCATATTCAATATTTTCAGTAGGTTCAGCGGGTCGAGGGGTAGCTAATTGTGGTTCCGGTTGAGGTGAACATACCTCGAACAAACCCCTCAAAGGATTGTTCTGCATAGTATAAAGTGACAATAAATTTCAGCACACTATATGAATGTTTCCTTACCAATTTCCACTTACCAGAAACGCTTCACTCCCCGGCAAAGGTGCCAGAAAATTGCGTGGATGACCCACAAGTATAGGGGATCAATTGTAGCTCTTTTCGATAAGTAAGAGTGTAGAACCCAACGAGGAGCATAAGGAAATGACAAGTGTTTTTCAGTAAGGTAGTGTATGCAAGTGCTGAAATTGTAAGTAGCAGAGTAGTTTGATAGCAAGATAATTTTGTAACGAGAAAGTAATGATAGTAGTAGCAAAAGTGCAGCGATATAGCCCAATCCTTTTGAGGCAAAGGACAGGCCAAGACAGTCTCTTATAATAAGCAAAGCGTTCTTGAGGGAACACGGGAATTTCATCTAGTCACTTTCATTGTGTTGGTTCAATTCATGTTCGCTACTTTGATAATTTGACATGTGGGTGGATCGGTGCTTAGGTGTTGTTTTCACTTGAACAAACCTCTTACCTATGATTAACCCTCCCGCAAGCATCCGCAACTACGAGAAAAGTATTAAGAATAAATTCTAACCATAGCATCAAACTTTTGGATCCAATCGGTCCCTTATGGAATAGCGCATAAACTGGGGTTTAAGCTTCTGTCAATCTCGCAACCCACCATCTAATTACTACTCCACAATGCATTCCCTTAGTCCCAAATATGGTGAAGTGCCATGTAGTCGACGTTCACATGACACCACTAAGGGAATCACAACATACATATTATCAAAATATCAAACACATATCAAGTTAACATGATTACTTGCAACATGATTTCTCCCGTGACCTCAAGAACAAAGGTAACTACTCACAAATGATGAACACGCTCAAGATCATAGGGGTATTAAATAGCATAATGGATCTGAACATATAATCTTCCACCAAATAAACCATATAGTAATCAACTACAAGATGTAATCAACACTACTAGTAACCCACAAGCACCAATCTATAGTTCCGGTAACAAGATTGAACACAAGAGATGGACTAGGGTTTGAGATGAGATGGTGCTATTGAAGATGTTGATGAAGATAACACTCCCCAACATGGGAGGGTTGTTGGTGATGATGACGACGATGATTTCCCCCTCCGGGAGGGAAGTTCCCCCGGCGGAATCGCTTCGCCGGAGGGCAAAAGTGCTCCTGCCCAAGTTCCGCCTTGAGACGGCGGCGCTCCGTCCCGAAAGTCTCCTCCTTATTTTTTCTAGGTCAGAAGGGCTTATATACCAGAAGATGGGCACCGGAGATGGTCCTGGGTGAGTGAGGGAGTCCTGGGTTCAGGGGTCCTCAGGCGTCCGGGTCGATGAAGCTGGGCCGTATTGATGGACCACGAAGATAGAAGAAGAAGACCTTCCCCCGTATTCGGTCAGGAGTCCTATGTACGTAGAAAGGCAGGCATGATGTCCAGATTTAGCTATTACTTCCTCCCCAAGTCACCTTTGTAACCCTAGGCCCCCTCCGGCGTGTATATAAGTCGGAGGGTTTAGTCTGTAGAGGCCAACGACAGAATCATAACATCCTCATAGGCTAGGCTTTAGGGTTTAGCCATTACGATCTTGAGGTAGATCAAATCTTGTAATCATATTCAACAAGATGAATCTAGCGGGAAGTAGGGTATTACCTCGATCGAGAGGGCCTGAACCTGGGTAAACATCATTTCTCGGGTCTCCTGTTCCCATCGGTCCTTAGACGCATAGCTTGGGCCCCCCTACCCGAGATCTGCCGGTTTTGACACCGACAATGGTGCTTTCATTGAGAGCTCCGTTGTGTGCTCGCAATAAGCGGTTGATGGCTCGTCTCGTCATCAACGATGAGATCACCCTCGGAAACAACTTGGCAGCTGGCCAGGTTCTCCAGCTCGACGGGTTCGTTGTATGCGCCCGCATGGCCTCCGGGCCGGTCGCTTTCCCTGCAGTCATTGAGCATCACCCTTATGTTGACTCTGACCACTTCGATAACACGACCTCGGCATACCTCTCGCCCTTAAACGAGCCGCTGGATCGCATCGCCGCCCTGGGGCTTTCATCGCTAGATCAGATCGAACCTAAATCCCGTCAGGATGAGATTGACCCCATCCCGATCACTCATCTAGTGGCGGCAGTCGAGGACGGAGCCGAAGATGCCCCCCTCTTGAGACGGAGACCGTCACAGTTCGGATCTCCAAACCCATCGAGCCGAACATGCCCCTGTCGGGCAGCACCTTGTGTTCTTCGAGATCTGGAAATGATGCCGAGCCCATGGAACGATCAGATCCTGCCGAGCCTAGATCGTCCACACCGGAGGTTGTCAAAACCCCGAATACCACGTTGTGTCAGGACTTAAAATTACCAACACCCATCCACCCTGGGAAAAACTCTCCAAGTAAATCCGGATCCCCGGACATAAATGATCTCGCGAACATACAACAACAGCCCAAGGAGACGGTCAACCACTTTTGGGCCAGATTCCTGCTTGTCAAGAACAAGATCAAGGACTACTGCGACCACGATGCGGTCCACCTATTTCACCGCAACTGTACGGATGAGGGAGTTTTGAATGCCCTCAAGCGACATCGTGTTCTGAGTTTCACAAACTTTTCGCACTTAGTACGAAAGTACTACGCAATGGAAAACACTTGGAAAGCCCAGAATACACCTCTGGAACAGTCCATATTCGGACAACACATGATTAAGGCTAAACAGACATACCCTAGTAGGTCATCCGATAATATGCCTATTGGCAAGAAGAACAAACCTTCTATAGGATGCATGTCCGTACTGGACGAACTGCTCGATAAACCTTGCCAAATACATGCAGCCCCAGACAAAATCCCAAACCACTGTCTTCGGGCATGTTGGGTACTCCGGCGGGTAGCAAAGAGCAGTGCAACAATCCTCGCCACCACAATATCGGGGGAGAGGGATGTTGGTGTCTTCACTGTCTTCGAGATGTTCTCCTCAAACAACCGCCGCAAGAGAGCAAATTGCAAACTTGCCGAGGTCTATCAAATTAGCTCTGCAAGCCCATAGAGCGACACGACAATTAGCTTTTCTGCCGAAGACGCACCTTGAGTCCGTCCGGTATGAGCAACATCAGCTCTTGTACTAGATCCAATAGTTGACGGCTTTCGCCTCACTAAAGTACTTATGGACTGAGGAAGCGGACTCAACCTCATATATGAGGAAACGCTTGTAAAAATGCAGATTGACAAATCCCGCATTGAGCACACTAACACAACCTTCAGGGGAATTATTCCCAGCCGAGAAGCCCGGTGTCCGGGAAGGATTAAATTCGATGTAGTATTCGGCACATCCGAGAATTACAGGGCGGAGGAACTGCTCTTCCACATTGTTCCCTTCAATAGCAGATACCACGCCCTTTTAGGACGGGACACTTTTTTATGCTTTCAAGGCATACCCCATTATGGGTACATGAAGCTTAAAATGCCAGGGCCCAATGGAGTAATCACAGTAACAAGTGATCCGGACAGAGCACTCCGCGCCGAAAACAAAACGGCATCCTTAGCCCTAGAGACATTATCCGAAGCCCTAGTGGCCTAGCAATTAACCACCTTAAAATCCACAGTGGACAAGGATGATGTCATCCTTGCCAAAAGATCGAAATTTACCTCTTTCAAGCTAGCAGATGAAATTGTAAAATTCCAAGTGCACCCAACGGACCCTAATAAGACAGCGTCTATCGGGGCACAGCTGGATCCGGTGGTAGGTAGTGCGTTACGTGCCTTTCTTCGTGAAATTGGGATATATTTGCCTGGCACCCTTTCAGATATGCCAGGAATCCCACGCAGGCTAGCCGAACACAACCTCAACATTACCAAAGGGTTCAAAACTGTCAAGCAGTCACTGCGATGGTTCTCTGAGCCCAAAAGACAAGCAATGGGAGAGGAGCTAGCCCAGCTATTAGAGGCCGGATTCATCAAAGAAATTAAACAACCAGATTGGCTAGCCAACTTAGTCATGGTACCGAAGAAGGATAAATCCTGGCGCCTCTGTGTCGATTTTAAAGACCAAAACAAGGCTTGCCCTAAGGATCCCTTTCTGCTGCCCTGCATCGATCAAATTATCGATGCAACAGCCGGACATGACTCGTTATGTTTCCTTGATGCTTACTACGGATACCATCAAATAAAGATGAAGGAATCCGATCATGCCGCAACGGCATTTATCACCCCGTACGGTCCTTTATGATTCAACACTATGCCCTTTGGACTTAAAAACGCGGGCGCCACATATCAACGCATGATTCAAACATGCTTAGAAAAACAAATTGGCAAGACAGTGGAGGCATATGTTGACGACGTAGTCGTTAACACCAAACACGTCGAAACATTGGTGGATGATCTCCGCCTTACATTTGATAACCTTAGAGCATATGACATAAGGCTCAATCCGGAAAAATGCGTCTTTGGCGTTCCGGCCAGAAAGCTATTAGGGTTCATTATATCACATAGAGGAATCGAAGCTAACCTAGCTAAAATCCAGGCCTTGTCAGAGCTCAAAACGCCAACCAATCTCAAACAAGTGCAAAAACTAGCAGGCTATGTAGCGGCCTTGAGCCGCTTCATCTCCAGGTTAGGAGAGAAAGCATTGCCACTTCATAGACTACGACGCACTGACAACTTGGAATGGACTAACGCGGCCACAGCTGGATTGGAGGAAATAAAAACTCTACTAGCGAGCAACCCAATCCTAGCTGCCCCGGGTATTGGCGAACCAATGTTCTTGTATATATCAGCCACTCACAAGATAGTGAGTGCCGTGCTCGTTGTCGAACAAGCCGAAGAGGTACATAAGTTCCCCATTCAAAATCCCATATACTATGTATCCGAGGTTCTCACACCGTGCAAATCACGGTACCCCCACTATCAGAAAATTGCCTATGCGGTCTTCATATCACTCGAAAACTTCGACACTACTTTCAAGAGTGTTCGATCACAGTGGCATCTGAAGTACCACTTAACGATATTATTAACAATAAAGACGCCGCTGGACGCATAGCCAAATGGGTCATCGAGCTCTTACCGTTCGAAATATCATATAAGCCACGCCGGACTATTAAATCCCAGGTGTTGGCTGACTTCGTCGCAGAATAGACCGAAGCCGAACTCCCTAAAGAGTGCATCTCATATTCCCACTGGACAATGTACTTCGACGGTTCCAAAATGCTAGCTGGATTGGGGGCCGACGTCATCTTGATATCTCCAACAGGAGATACAGTCCGGTACGTACTACAAATCATGTACATGGACTCGAACAATGCAGTCGAATATGAGGCACTATTGCATGGTCTCCGCCTAGCTGTATCCATGGGCATACAACGCCTCGAGGTACGCGGAGACTCAAACCTCGCTATCTCTCAAATAAACGGAGATTTTGACGTGAAGGATTCAAAGATGGCACCTTATCGTAATGCCATATTGAAAATATCGGCTCAACTTGAGTGGTTAGAATTCCACCACGTAGACCGGGATAATAACCATGCGGCGGATATACTCGCTTGTATGGCGCTAAACGCGATCCAGTCCGGCCTAACACCTTCGTGGAAAGGCTTTTTAAGCCATTGATACGTCTCCAACGTATCTATAATTTTTTTATTGTTCCATGCTATTATATTATCCTTCTAGGAAGTTTAGTGCTCTTTAATATACACTTTTTATGATTTTTGGGACTAACCTATTAACCCAGAGCCCAGTGCCAGTTTTTGTATTTCCCTTGTTTTTGAGTATCGCAGAAAAGGAATACCAAACGGAGTCCAATTGACCTCAAACTCAACGGAGGTTGTTTTTGGACCAGAAGAAACCCAAGGAGTACCGGAGATGGACCGGAAGAGTCCTGGGCTGCCCACGAGGGTGGGGAGCGCGCCCCCTACCTCGTGGATAGCCCGTAGATCCCCTTTACTTGTTCCGGACTCCAACACCCCCTATATATACAGAAACCTCCAGAAAATAACCTAGATCGGGAGTTCCGCCGTCGCAACCCTCTGGAGCCACCAAAAACCAATCAATACCCGTTTCGGCACCCTGCCGGAGGGGGGAATCCCTCTCCGGTGGCCATCTTCATCATCCTGGCGCTCTCCATGATGAGGAGGGAGTAGTTCACCCTCGAGGCTGAGGGTATGTATCAGTAGCTATGTGTTTGATCTCTCTCTCTCTCTCGTGTTCTTGAGATGGCACGATCTTGATGTATCGCGAGCTTTGCTACTATAGTTGGATCTTATGATGTTTCTCCCCCTCTAGTTTCTTGTAATGGATTGAGTTTTCCCTTTGAAGTTATCTTATCGGATTGAGTCTTTAAGGATTTGAGAACACTTGATGTATGTCTTCCATGTGCTTATCTGTGGTGACAATGGGATATCACGTGATCTACTTGATGTATGTTTTGGTGATCAACTTGCGGGTTCAGTGACCTTGTGAACTTATGCATAGGGGTTGGCACACATTTTCGTCTTGACTCTCCGGTAGAAACTTTGGGGCACTCTTTGAAATTATTTGTGTTGGTTGAATAGATGAATCTGAGATTGTGTGATGCATATCGTACAATCATGCCCACGGATACTTGAGGTGATAATGGAGTATCTAGGTGACATTAGGGTTTTGGTTGATTTGTATCTTAAGGTGTTATTCTAGTACGGACTCTAAGATAGATCGAACGGAAAGAATAGCTTTGTGCTATTTTACTACGGACTCTTGAATAGATCGATCAGAAAGAATAAATTTGAGGTGGTTTCGTACCCTACAATAATCTATTCGTTTGTTCTCCGCTATTAGTAACTTTGGAGTGACTCTTTGTTGCATGTTGAGGGATTGTTGTATGATCTAATTATGTTATCCTTGTTGAGAGAACTTGCACTAGTGAAAGTATGAACCCTAGGCCTTGTTTTAACGCATTGCAATACCGTTTATGATCACTTTTATCATTAGTTACCTTGCTGTTTTTATATTTTCATATTACAAAAACATATATCTACCATCCATATTGCACTTGTATCACCATCTCTTCGCCAAACTAGTGCACCTATACAATTTACCATTGTATTGGGTGTGTTGGGGACACAAGAGACTCTTTGTTATTTAGTTGTAGGGTTGTTTGAGAGAGACCATCTTCATCCTACGCCTCCCACGGATTGATAAACCTTAGGTCATCCACTTGAGGGAAATTTTCTACCGTCCTACAAACCTCTGCACTTGGAGGCCCAACAAAGTCTACAAGAAGAAGGTTGCGTAGTAGACATCAACCTCTTTTCTCGCGCCGTTGCCGGGAAGGTGAGTGCTTGAAGGTATATCTTGAGATCTTGCAATCGAATCTTTTAGCTACGCATTTTATCACAAGTTTAGTTCATAAAAGAACACTAAAAATGGAATTGAGGTTGCCTCATATGCTTCATCTTTTTAAAATCTTTCGTGAAAATGATGGAAAGGAAAATTGTGCCGAAGTGCTAGAAGAAGAATGCATTAAAATGTTTGGCACTAAATCTTTGAATGATGAGAGTGATTATGCTTATGATATGAAAAGGCCCAAGCTTGGGGATGCTATGTTTGATGATGATGATGATATTTTTAGTCCCCCAAGTTTTGATGTCCAAATTTGTTATAATGGTAGCAAGCCTCCTATCTATGATGATTATTGTGATGACTTGTATACTATTAAGAATAATGATAACCATGAAACTTGTCATCGTGATTTTAATTTTCAATTGGATTATGCTTCACATGATATTTATTTTGTTGAATTTGCTCCTCCCACTACTATGAATAAGAAGAATTTTGCTTATGTGGAGAGTTTTAATGCCCAGGATGCGACTATATCTCCTACGTGTCGAGGCACGACTTAGAGACATAAGCGCATTATGGAATGATGGCAAGCGTGGTATCTTTTCACAACTCATGTAAAAGAACAAGGATGAAAGAGTAAAATAGTTGTCTTACACTCGCCACGTCACACAATGAATACAATAACATACATTCATCCACATAACACAGGGTCCGACTACGGACGAAATCCAAACGAGAAAATATACCACAACCACAAGTCCTGATCGCCCCCAATAGGAACCACTACTGATCGTTGATGACCCACAAGTGTAGGGGATCTATCGTATTCCTTTTGATAAGTAAGAGTGTCGAACCCAATGAGGAGCAGAAGGAAATGATAGGCAGTTTTCAGTAAGGTATTTTCTGCAAGCACTGAAATTATAGGTAACATATAGTTTTGTGATAAGGTAATTGGTAGCAAGTGACAAAAGGTCAAAGTAAATAAGGTGCAAAAAGGTGGCCCAATCATTTTTGTAGCAAAGGACAAGCCTGGACAAACTCTTATATAAAGTAAAGTGCCCCCGAGGAAACATGGGAATTATCGTCAAGCTAGTTTTCATCACGATCATCTAATTCGCGTTCGGTACTTTGATAATTTGGTATGTAGGTGGAACGGTGCTTGGGTGCTTCCCTTACTTGGACAAGCCACCCACTTATGATTAACCTCTAATGCAATAATCTGCAACTACAAAAGAAGTATTAACGTAAACCTAACCATAGCATGAAACATATGGATCCAAATCAGCCCCTTACGAAGCAACGCATAAACTAGGGTTTAAGCTTCTGTCACTCTAGCAACCCATCATCTACTTATTACTTCCCAGTGCCTTCCTCTAGGCCCAAATAATGGTGAAGTGTCATGTAGTCGACGTTCACATGACACCACAAGAGGAGAGACAACATACATCTCATCAAAATATCGAACGAAGACCAAACTCACATGACTACTAATAGCAAGACTTCTCCCATGTCCTCAGGAACCAAAGTAACTACTCATAAGACATAATAATGTTCATGATCAGAGGGCTATTAATATGCATAATGGATCTGAACATATGATCTTCCACCAAATAAACCAACTAGCATCAACTACAAGGAGTAATCAACACTACTAGCAACCCACAGGTACCAATCTGAGGTTTGGGTACGAATATTGGATACGAGAGATGAACTAGGGTTTGAGAGGAGATGGTGCTGGTGAAGATGTTGATGAAGATAGCCCTCCCCAAGATGGGAGAGTTGTTGGTGATGACGGCGGTGACGATTTCCCCCTCCCGGAGGGAAGTATCCCCGGCAGAACAGCTCTGCCGGAGCCCTAGATTGGTTTCCACCTCGAGACGGCGGCGTCTGGTCCCGAAAGCCTCCTTATGATTTTTTTCAGGTCAAAGCACCTCATATAGGAGAAGATGGGCATCGGGGGCCTTCCGGCTGGCCCACGAGGCAGGGGGCGCGCCCCCCACCCTGGTGAACAGCCGGTGGCCCCCCTCGTGGACTTCTTTCGCCAGATATTTTTAAAATTTTCTGAAACAACATTCTGTTGAGTTTCATGGCTTTTGGAGTTGTGCATAATAGGTTTCCAGAGTTTGCTCCTTTTCCAGCCCAGAATTCCAGCTGTCGGCATTCTCCCTCTTCATGTAAACCTTGTAAAATAAGAGAGAAAAGGCATAAGTATTGTGACAAAACATGTAAGAACAACCCATAATGCGATAAATATCAACATATAAGCATGATGCAAAATGGACGTATCAACTCCCCCAAGCTTAGACCTTGCTTTTCCTCAAGCGAAAGCCGATATCGAAAAATATGTCCACATGTTTAAAGATAGAGGTGTCGATAAAAACAAAATACGGACATGAGGGCATCATGATCATTCTCATAACAACAACTTACAAAAATATATTCATATGATTCTTATGCTAAAGTAACAAATCATCCACAATATCAAGTATGAATCATAAACTTCATTGAAGACTAACAAACTTTGATCTCGGTCATTGAAGCAATTGCAATTTATCGTAATATCAGAAAGAGTCAATATAAGAGCTTTTTAGCAAGCCTACATACTCAACTATCATATAGTCTTTTACAATGGCTCACACTCACGCGATACTTATGTTTATGGAGTTTTAATCGGACACAGAGAAAGATAGGGGCTTATGGTGTTGCCTCCCAACTTTTTTCCTCAAGGGTAATGTCAACAGTAATAAATCATGAAAACTTACATCCAAGTGGGTATATATGTCAGGATCTTTCAAACACAATGTGCTTGCCAAAGGATAAAATGTAAAAAGGAAAGGTGAATTCACCTTGAATCTTATAAGGCAAGAATAATAGATAGGCCCTTGGCAGAGGGAAGCAGAGGTAGTCATGTGTTTTTATGGTCGGATGCACAAAGTCTTAGCATAGAAGAACTTTACTTTATATTGCCACTTGTGATAAGGACCTTTATTATGCAGTCTGTCACTTTTATTATTTCCTTATCACAAGATCGTATAAAGCTAATTTCTCCCACACTAATAAATCATACATATTTTTAGCGAGTTTGCAACATGACAACTTACTTGGATGGATCTTTCTCAATCCGTAGGTAGGTATGGTGGACTCTCATGGCAAAACTGGGGTTAAGGATATATGGAAGCACAAGTAGTATCTCTACTTAGTGCGAGGAGTTTTGGCTAGCATGAGGGGGAAAGGCAAGATCAACATGTTGGATGATCCATGACAATATACTTTATTTCGGATATAAGAAGACATAACCCATTATGTTGTCTTCCTTGTCCAACATCAACTCTTTAGCATGTCATACTTTAATGAGTGCTCACAATCATAAAAGATGTCCAAGATAGTATATTTGTATGTGAAGCCTCTCTTCTTTTATTACTTCCTATTAATTGCAACGATGACCAAAACTATGTTTGTCACCTCCCAACAACTTTTATTTATCTTACTCTTGCATGTGAAGTCATTACTTCCCACAAGATCGATATGATCTCTTTGATACTCTTTATGTTTTCTTTCTTTTTATCATGACCCAAGTGAGGAAATCAAGCCCTTGACTCAACACTAATCTTTATTATATAGCTCACGGACTCGATTACATGGGGTAAAGCTCATAAGGCAAAAGCTCACAACTACATCATGCTAACTTTATTCTACTAGATCAAAATACTACCAAAAGGATCAAACTAAGATAAATGGTAAATATAGGAGTGATGGTGATACGATACCAGGGTCACTCCCCCAAGCTTGGTGGTTGCCAGGGGGAGTGCCCATACTCATATGATTATGTCTCCTTCTTCGGGGGTGGTGATGATGGCTTCTTCCTCAGTTTGCGCTTAAGGACATAATTTTGTTCCTTTAGATCATTGATCTCTAGCTATGATTTAATATCCTCTTGCATAATGCGTGCTTATTTTCCTGCAAGAGGTTAAAAGGAATAAATTCGATCTTAGGTTTCTTTACTTTGTCTGGGAGGCTTGACTTTTTGAACTCCACGTGCATATCTCCAGGTTGAGGTAGTGGGACTCGTCTTCATCTGAGCTAGTCCAATCCTTCCTCTTTGAATCGTGGTCTTCTTCTTCTTCCGTGGTCCAACCATAATGCTCCCAATCCCCATAGACCTTAGGATCAGCAAGGGAGTCAGCCACATAGCTTTATCCCTCCGAATCCTGGGAAGACATGCTGCTTTTTCTGTGATAGAAACAGCTCGAAACAAGAACAGAGGACTTTTGCGTGATACAGAGGTCAAAACCTTCGGGAGTATATGTAATGAATTTTTACCGACCAAAAGGAGTAACCCACAAGAAAACGGAGTCCGGGGGACACACGGGGTGCCCACGAGGCAGCGGGCGCGCCCTCCACTCTCGTGGACGGCTCGTGTCTCTTCCGGACTGCGGTTTATTTTTCTATTTTTCTAAATATTCCAAAACAGAGAAAAATTTCCTTTAGAACTGTTTTGGAGTCAGTTTACTTACTGTATCACATACCTCTTCCTTTTCGGAGGCTGAATCATTCTGGAAAGTGTCCCTTATGTATTCCTCCGGGGTTACGGTTTCAATAACATTGGTTTCAACATTTATAGGATTACCTGAGATATAATGTTTGATTCTTTGACCATTCACCACCTTCGGATTTGTGCCTTCGAAGTTGTTGATTTTTATGGCACCGGAACGATAGACCTCCTCGATAACGTAAGGTCCTTCCCACTTGGAGAGAAGTTTTCCTGCAAAAAATCTTAAACGAGAATTGAATAGCAAGACATAATCCCCTACGTTAAACTCACGCTTTTGTATCCTTTTGTCATGCCATCTTTTAATTTTTTCTTTAAACAGTTTGGCATTCTCATAGGCTTGGGTTCTCTATTCATCGAGACAACTAATGTCAAATAACCTCTTCTCACCAGCAAGTTTGAAATCATAATTGAGCTCTTTAATAGCCCAATATGCCCTATGTTCTAGCTCAAGAGGTAAGTGACAAGCTTTTCCATATACCATCTTATATGGAGACATAACCATAGGATTTTTGTATGCAGTTCTATAGGCCCATGATGCATCATCTAGTTTCTTGGACCAATTCTTCCTAGACCTATTAACTGTCTTTTGCAAAATTAATTTCAATTCCCTATTACTTAGTTCTACTTGACCAATAGTCTGTGGGTGATAGGGGGATGCAATTCTATGGTTGAAATCATACTTTGCAAGCATCTTACGGAAATCACCATGAATAAAGTGTGAACCACCATCGGTCATTAGATATCTAGGGACTCCAAACCTCGGAAAAATAACTTCTTTAAGCATCTGAATAGAGGTGTTATGATCAGCACTACTAGTTGGAATAGCTTCTACCCACTTAGTAACGTAATCAACAACAACTACAATATGTGTGTACCCATTAGAGGCAGGAAACGGTCCCATATAATCAAAGCCCCAAACATCAAATGGTTCAATAACAAGTGAATAATTCATAGGCATTTCTTGACGTCTAATGATATTACCAATTCTTTGACATTCATCACAAGATAAGACAAACTTACGGGCATCCTTGAAGAGAGTAGGCCAATAAAAACCGGATTGTAATACCTTGTGTGCAGTTCTATCTCCCGCATGGTGTCCTCCATAAGCTTCGGAGTGGCACTTGCATAGGATCTGTTCCTGTTCATGCTCAGGTACACAACGTCTAATAATACCATCTACTCCTTCTTTATAATGATGTGGGTCATCCCAGAAGTAATGTCTCAAATCATAGAAGAACTTTTTCTTTTGCTGGTATGTGAAGCTAGGAGGTATAAACTTAGCAACAATATAATTAGCATAATCAGCATACCATGGAGCAGTACGAGAAGTATTTATGACAGCTAATTGTTCATCAGGAAAGCTATCATCAATAGGTTGTGGGTCATCAAGTATATTCTCTAACCTAGACAAGTTATCTGCTACGGGGTTCTCAACTCCCTTTCTATCAATAATATGCAAGTCAAATTCTTGCAGCAAGAGAACCCGTCTAATAAGTCTAGGCTTAGCATCTTTCTTTTCCATAAGGTATTTGATAGCAGCATGATCAATGTGAATAGTTTCTTTAGAACCAACAATATAGGGTCTAAACTTATCACAAGCAAACACAACTGCTAAAAATTCTTTCTCAGTGGTAGCATAATTTCTTTGGGCACTATCTAGAGTTTTACTAGCATATTGGATAACATTCAATTTCTTATCAACTCTTTGCCCTAAAATAGCTCCTACATCATAATCACTAGCATCGCACATAATCTCAAAGGGTAAATTTCAGTCAGGAGACTGGACAATAGGTGCAGAGATCAATGCTTTCTTAAGTATTTCAAATGCTTCTAGACAATCATCATCAAAGACAAAAGGAATATCTTTTTGTAAGAGATTAGTCAGAGGCCTGGAGATTTTGGAGAAGTCCTTAATGAACCTCCTATAAAACCCGGCATGGCCAAGGAAACTTCGTATACCTTTGATGTCCTTTGGGCATGGCATCTTTTCAATAGCATCAACCTTAGCTTTGTCAACTTCAATACCCCTTTCAGAAATTTTATGTCCCAAGATGATGCCTTCATTAACCATAAACTGGCAGTTCTCTCAATTCAAGACAAGATTAGTGTCTTCACATCTCTGCAAAACTCAATCAAGGTTGCTTAAGCAATCATCAAAAGAAGTTCCGTAAACGGAAAAATCATCCATGAAAACCTCAACAATCTTTTCACAAAAATCAGAGAATATAGCCATCATGCATCTTTGAAAGGTAGCAGGTGCATTACATAAACCAAAAGGCATACATCTATAAGCAAAGGTACCGAAAGGACAAGTAAAAGTGATCTTTTCTTGATCCCCTTTTCACACAGGTATTTGAGAGAAACTAGAATAACCATCTAGAAAGCAGAAATGAGTATGTTTGGACAACCTTTCTAGCATTTGATCAATAAATGGCAAGGGGTAATGATCTTTCTTAGTAGCTTTATTTAACTTACGGAAATCAATTACCATCCTATAACATGTAACTATTCTGTGCGGGATCAATTCATCTTTATCATTAGGAACAACAGTCATACCTCCTTTCTTAGAGACACAATGGACATGACTTACCCACTGGCTATCAGCAACTGGATAGATAATACCTGCCTCTAGAAGCTTCAGTATTTCCTTCCTTACCACTTCTTTCATCTTAGGACTTAATCATCGCTGATGATCAATAACTGGTTTAGCATTTTCTTCCAATTTTATCTTGTGTTGGCATATAGTGGGACTAATGCCCTTAAGATCATCCAGAGTATATCCAATAGCAGCATGATGCTTTTCCAGAGTTTTCAATAATTTTTCTTCTTCCTGCTCTGAAAGGTTAGCACTAATAATAATAGGATATATCTTCTTTTCATCAAGATAAACATATTTAAGATTATCAGGTAAATGTTTAAGTTCAAACACGGGAACACCCTTGGGTGGAGGAGGATCCCCTAGGATTTCAATAGGCAAGTTGTTTTTCAATACGGGTCCCTATGTAAGGAATATTTCATCTATCTCCCTTCTCTCATTCATATGCAAATCATTTTCGTGGTCTAGCAAGTATTGTTCTATAGGACATTAGGTGTCACGGCAATAGAAGCAAGACCAATAATTTCATCTTTACTGGGTGGTGCCTTTTTAAGGGGTTGTCTATAGAATTTAGCAAAGTTAAAATCATGAGTCATATCCCCTAATCCCACAGTGACAATATCTTTCACGCAGTCTATCTTGGCGTTAACAGTATTCAAGAAGGGTCTACCAAATATAATGGGACATAATTCATCTTGTGGGGAACTAAGAACAAGAAAATCAGCAGGGTATTTAACCTTCCCACACGAGACTTCAATATCTCTAACAATCCCAACTGGTGAAATAGTGTCTCTATTAGCAAGCTTAATAGTAACATCAATCCCTTCTAACTCAATAGGTGCAATATCATGCATAATTCCGTAATACAAATCAAGAGGGATAATACTCGCACTAGCACCCACGTCGCATAAACCATGATAACAATGATCTCCTATCTTAACAGAGATAACAGGCAAGCCTACAACAGGTTTATGTTTATTCCTAGCATTGGGTTTGGCTATTCTAGCAGACTCTTCTTGGAGGTAAATGACATGTCCATCTAAATTTTCTATCAAGAGATCCTTAACCACAGCAACACTAGGTTCAACTTTAATTTGCTCAGAGGGTGTAGGTGTTCTAGTATTACTCTTACGAACTACAGTTGAAGCTTGAGCATGATCCTTTATCCTAACAGGGAAAGGTGGTTTCTCTATATAAGCGGTAGGAATAACAGGATCAACATTATAAGTGATAGTCTTTTCTTCAACTTTAATAGGTTCAACTACTTTTACTTCAATAGGGGGATGGCATTTAAACCACTTCTCCTTGGGGAGATCAACATGAGTAGCAAAAGATTCACAGAAAGAAGCTACTATCTCAGAGTCAAGTCCATATTTAGTGCTAAACTCACGGAAAACATCGATATCCATAAAACCTTTTACACAATCAAACTGTCATGCCCAGTATGAGATTATACCTCCCACGTGTCGGGGCACGACTTAAAGGCATAATATCATACTGGAATGATCTCAAGAATGGTATCTTTGCACAACTCATGTAAAAGAGGGATGAAATTGCAAAAGAGTAGTTGGCTTACACTCGCCATGTCACACAATGCATTACATAAACATTCATCATCCAAATAACATTAGAGTCCGACTACGGACGAAGATCCAAATGAAAGATACCATAAGTAAAGCCACACAAGGTCTGAATCGCCCCTAGTAGAAGCCACTACCGATCGTCGGGATAAAACACATAGTATCGCCCACGCTCTTCATCGAACTCCCAATACAACTCTGTCCCATCTCCTGAGAAGTTCTCATCGGTACCTGCATCTGGTGTTGTGTAGAATCTATGAGCCACGGAGGACTCAACTATCCCGTTCCCGGGTAGCAATACTATCAAAGCCTTAGGTGTGGAAAAGGCTTAAAAGAAGGTTGCAGCAGCACTAGCACTAGCTTACGTGTTTAGAGCGAGAAGAGAAAGTGCCAACGATCGACAAAGTGATCACGAAGTGATCCTATCTACTCACGGCCAAACATAACCCCATCGTGTTCACTTCCCGAACCCCTTCGTAAAATGACCGTCACGGTTACTCACGCTGGTAGTGTATTATAAACATGGTGTCAAGTTTTCTACAATCGGATATTAACAAATTCCCATCTTCCACATAACCACAGGCACGGCTTTCGAAAGACCAAACCCTGCAGGGGTGTCCCAACTTAGCCCATCACAAGCTCATGATCTGCGGAGTCGCAACTCCAAGGTGGGAAGACCCGAGTATTCTCAGAATCCCGTGCTCAAGATATTCCGACATAGGTAAAACTAATCCAGCAAGACCTCCCGGCATGCCGACACCCTGATAGTAGCCGCGCGTATCTCGTCTCAGGCCACGACCGGATAGGTCAAGCTACGGGAGCCAAAACCTCGAGTTGCCTCAAGTCGACCCCGTAGGCTGCCCAGTTTGGACCAACACTCATGAGGAGCACTGGCCCAGTTTGTAAAATTAAGTCCTCGGGGTCCGGAAAGTCCCTATGCAAGTTATTTAGTTATGGAAAATGTAAAACCAATGTCGGGCCTTGCTTGAAAAGCTTTAGCACTAAGCGAGTTATCAAGGGGGGCCCATAAACCCCAACCGTGTTAGGGACGCAAAATCAAGGAACATAACACCGGTTTATACGGTTCCTAGGGTGGCATGAGTGGAACAAAACACCAAGCAAGAGGCTTAGCCTTCCACCCATTGCCAAGTATATAGATGATTTAGTTCAACAGATTATATATTGAGATATTCCAACAATAACTTCAACATGAAGCAAGAATCTTCAAATCTTGTCCTGCAACTAACAATGCTATAAGAGGGGCTGAGCGAGCTTACGTAGCCAAAAAACGGATTGCTAGGTTGGGTGGTTAGAGAGGTTCATGGCAACAATAGGAGGCTGACAAACAGACATAGGCATCGAGGCAATAAGCTAAAGAGCGAGACATCTAGCATAGGCAAGGATAGTAGTGATATCTGGGTAAGGCCATCTTGCCTGTTGATTCCACGGAGGGATCGTAAGACAGCTCCTCGTACTCAACCTCGGTAGAAACCTCGAACTCGGACTCGGCTCCCGGCTCTACTCAACACAAGAACACAACACGGCACAATATCAAACAAGGTGAAATGCACAAACAACATGATGCAAGTATGATGTGCGTGTGCATGTGGAAGCACTTGGGCCTAAGGAGAAGATGATGGAGAAGGCCTCATCTTGGAAACCAAGCATGCCACTGGATAGAGGGGGATATTTCGGTTGAAATCGATATAAAGATCGCCCGAAACGGACACACGGTTTGCAAATGGCAAGCAAAACAATATTCACACAAAACTGCAGTTTACAGCCACATGGCATCTTTGGAGCAAGAAATAATTATGCTACAGCACCCAAACATGGAGACAAAGGGCATGTATGTGAAGTAGACGTGATACTTAACAAGCATGAACTTAGAAAACACCCAAAAACCTACTAGAACACAATTAACGAAGCATGGCAAGTTGCAATAAATTTATCCAGACTTGGTCAAAATCTGGGAAGGCAAAAACATCATCACGATGCTGCCTTCGAAGGCACAAAACAAGATGCATATCAACTCCACTAAGTATGTAAAGATCATGGACATGTAGTAGACAGAGCATACATTAAACAACTCCATTGGGGCAACTCCATAGGAGGCATGGATCAATAACAACAAGCTTCACCAAATTGATCATGCCGATAAAAACCTGACAGGTAAAATTTATAGCAACTTGATAGCAAGAAATAAATAAGCTACAGCAGGCCATATGTGCAAGTAAGGGCATGGATGGATGGAGCATAACATGGGCAACAAGATATGACCATTGTCCACTCCAAAACAAGCATGGAATTGAGTGAGGCATCAAGCAAACATAGCATCAGGTTAAAGAGAATCCAGACTTAGCAGTTTTTTCACCAAGTATAAAACAGCAACATTGGCATGGCATGTTTACAAGCTTGTTTAAGTCACCTCAAGGCATATCATGGAAAATTAATTGCACCACAGCAAAGACCATATGATTGTGATTCTAAACCATATTGACATGTGGCACGAAGACAAACACATCACTATCAATGAGCAAGTCAAAATAGCATCTCACAACAAGTTTCAGCACTTAACAGCCACATGCACTTTTTCAAACAGAGATTAACATGGCAATATGACACCTAACATGAATGCTACAGCAACCATCATGTAGAGCACTTCACCATGAACATTTTGACATATCATATGCTCCATTTGGACCAACATGCACAAAGTTATCACATCTCAAACATGGCAACAAAATAACAAGTAACAGCAGTTTTAAACATATAGCACTCTTGCAACGATGATTAGGTCATCAAGATGAACTCAAACAAGCATGCCACAGTGGAACAAAATGAAGAGCACATCTCAACGAACATTTTGATATATTACACGCCCAAAACGGATCTACGAGCATGAAGTTATAGCCATGTAAAGGAGGTAACAAAATATGGAAAACTGGGGACTTAGCAGAATTTATACCTCACAAAAAGTCAACCTGGGACGGGGATGTCCCGGGACGGAGAGATCCGGCGGGGACGGGGGTGTTTGGTTCACGAGGGTGGTGGATCTGATCCACCCCCGGTGGATCTGGATCGGGCCCGGCCTCCAGGAGGCGGAGAAGACGACGGCGGCGGCGGCTCGCCGGAGCCGGGCCGGCGGCGAGGCGCGGCTCGGCCGGCGGGTGGAGGAGGAGGCGGGGCCGGCGGCGAGGCGGTGCCGGCCGGTGGCGGAGGCGGTTGGGCGCGGCCCGGTGGCGGCGAGGGTGCGGCCCGACGGCGGGGTCGCACCGCCGGGAGGCGGAGGTGAGCTCGCCAAAGCTGAGGGCGCCGGCGACCCGAGCGCGACGGCGGGAGCCTCGGGCGCGGGGCGAATGGCGGCGGAGGAGACAGGCCGCGGGGGCTCGCGCTGGGCCGCTGTGGGCCCGCGGTGGGAGGCGCGGCCGGTGGGGAGGCCACATGGCGCGCGGTGGCTGGCTCGGCGCGTCCTGGCGGACGTGTCCGACGGTCGGAGGAGCTGCGGGGCACGGTGAAAAAGAAAAAAAAAAGAAGAATTAGGGTTTCGCCCGAAAATGGAGGGGATGGAGCCTTTTTATAGGCATAGGGAGCTAGGAAGGTCCAAATGGGGAGCGGTTTTCGCCCACACGATCACGATCCGACGACCGAGAGGATGGGAGTGGTTGTGCTGGGTTAGTGGGCTGTTTTGGAGGGGGTCTTGGGCCAAAAGGAAGAGGTGCTTTTAGCCCACTAGGTTAACCGTTGGAGTACCAAACGAACTCCAAACGTGATGAAACTTGACAGGCGGCCTACACGTACGAAAATAACAACACACGACAAGTCTCACCTCCTTCCGGGAACGTTACACGGCCACACATGGAAGAAGGACTCGGGGTGCCACGGGCACGTGTGTGAGTGTCGGAACTCGAAACGGACAACGGGAAGAGGCGAGTGGGACCCAGTGCAAGTGACAACACGAATGCAATGCAATGCACATGATAACATGACATGGATGAAATGTACACACGCACATGACAAAACGAAGAAACCCGAAATGAAAGAAGAGCCTAGAATGGAATTGTTGAAGTCAATGTTTCATATATTGCCATAATTGGAAGCTGTTACATCTGGGGTGTTACAAACTCTCCTCTACTACAAAAAGATCTCGTCCCAAGATCTAGGACTGGAAGAAGGAAGGATACTCGGAACAAAGGTGATCTTCTCATTCCCACGTAGCTTCTCGGTCGGTATGGTGTGACCACTTAACTTTCAAGAACTTTTTTGACTTGTTGCGGGTCTTGGGCTCGGTTTCTTCAAGGATAGCAACAGGGTGCTCACGATAAGACAAGTCTTGTTGAAGATCAATCTCCTCGAACGGAATGGTGCGTTCAGGCGTCTTGAAGCACTTGAGGAGTTGAGACACGTGAAACACATCATGAACATTTGCAAAGTTGGATGGAAGCTCGAGTTGATAGGCTAGATCGCCTCTTTTGCCAAGAATCTTGAAAGGGCCCATGTATCTCGGAGCAAGCTTTCCTTTGATACTAAATCTTTGGGTTCCTTTCATAGGAGAAACACGGAGATAGACATGATCACCAATGTCGAAAGCCAAATCACGATGCTTGCCGTCAAAGTAGCTCTTTTGACGCGACTGAGCGGCTTTGAGATTCTCACGTATGACTTTGCACATTTCTTTGGCTTCTGAGATCAAGTCATTGCCAAGAAGTTGACGTTCACCAGTCTCGGACCAGTTAAGCGGGGTACGACACTATCTAGCATAGAGGATTTCAAAAGGAGCTTTGTCGGCACTTGCTTGGAAACTGTTATTGTAAGAGAACTCGGCAAATGGAAGACAATCTTCCCACTTCATGCCAAAAGAGATGACACAAGCTCTGAGCATGTCTTCGAGGATCTGGTTCACTCTTTCGACTTGACCACTAGTCTGAGGGTGAAACGCAATGCTGAAATGAATCTTAGTGCCCATGGCTGTCTGAAAGGAGTCCCGGAACTTGGATGTGAACAAACTTCCATGGTCTGAGGATATGACTTGAGGAATGCCATGCAACGAAACAATTCTGGAAGTGTACAACTCTGCCAACTGAGCTGCGTTGATGGATTCTTTGACGGGAAGGAAGTGAGCTACTTTGGTTAGCTTATCAATCACAACAAAGATAACATCATTCCCCTTCTTGGACTTGGGTGTCACATCCCTAGTTAGCACTTGCATTAGGACCTAGCTAGAGTGTGCATCATGTCTACTTTCAAAGAAACTTGAAATGGGATTAACAGAAACCCCAGCACCCCTCTCCTAACAACTAGGGTTTGATAAAATATTTTCCAATGTACCCAAAATGCCCTTCAAAAATGTTCATCATTTCTGCCTTGGTCTTAAACCTCTGCCAAAAATGGTGCACAATTTTCTAGGACACTCAAGGGCTTTGGATTAAATCATATGGTATTTGAATTTGGGCATTTAAATACTTAAAAATATTTTAAATGCTCAAATAATCATGAACTATAATGTTTCCTACTGTTCATATTATATACAGTGGGCATGACAAGTTTCATGAGTTATAAAAATGTTTAGGCATTTTTATTAATTGAACAAAGTTACAAAAGAAATAAAACAGAAAGAAAAAAATAGGAAGAACACTTATCTGAGCCCACTTACCTGCTGGCCCAGCCGGCCCGGCCCACCAGGGGCATCCCCGTCTTCTTCGCTGCGCCAGCGCATGAAGCAGCTCGGTGGCGAGCGCCGCCGATGCGCCGGCCACCTCCTGCCTGCCTGGCTGGCCCTCGACCCTCTGGATGGACTAGGACGACGCCACGAAGCCCCCTCGACCGTTTCCCCTCTCCCCCGTGTCTCTCCCCCTCCTCTCTCCCCTCCGCCGAGCTCCCCCGAGGGAGCTCGTTGCCGACGACCGCTGACACCACGCCCTACGCCACTCCCTCGCCTCCCCGACGCACCACTAGCTCCGCCGCATCGCCCCGAAGCTCCCCACCGACGCACACGACGCCAGAAGCCCCGCAACGCCCTCCTCGCCGTCGTCTTCAACCTTCGGCACCGGAGATCGCCGCCGCCCGTACGCCGTCGTCCGACCGTCCCCGAGCTCACTTCGACGCCCTCTGCGACCGCTGTGAGCTCACGCTTCGAACCCCTCTCTCCACGGCCTCGATTATGCCTTGTAGCCGCCGCCCCCTTGCTGACCGACGATCATCGCCGCCGGCCAACTCACCGCCGTGGCCATAGGCACCGTACTTCGTGGCTGAGCACGCCATTAGCTTCAGTAGGTCACCAGCAAGCTAAAGCGAACCTTAGCTCCTCCTACCGTGCACTACAACTCCATTCCGACCAACTCCGTGCGAGCAACGCCGCGGACGAGCTCGTCGCCGTCGACTCCGGCGACCTCTCGTCCAACCAGTGGCACCGTTGGATGCGGTGCATCACCAGGAGCACACCGAGCCCATCCGCGCGGCAAATGGCTGCCGGAATAAGGATTCCGACGAGTCACCGCCGTGCGAAATGGTCGCCGCCGGCCAAACTCCGGCGGGCTGACGTGGCCTGTTGTTTAGGAGCTAACAGTAATTATATTAACCACCACAGTCACTGACAGTGGGCCCCCTTAGTTTAGTCAAACCCAGTCAACCCTGGTTATGACCGGAGTTAGCTCCTCAGACACTGACATGAGGGACCCACCAGTCAGGTTTGACTTGGACTGGCCCTGTTGACTGGCTGACGTCAGCATGATGTCATGCTGACGCAGTAAAGGTTTTTCTGGGATTTTTAGGTTTAAAAATAATTCAGGAAATTCCAGAAAATACCCAAAACTTCTAAAAATCATATAAAATCAACCATAGCTCAGATGGAAAAGATTTATATATGAAAAATGATCAGAAAAATGCAATCTTTCCAATGGCACTGGTTTCATGCATGTTTGAACAAGTTAACTTGCTGTATACATCAAAAACATGATAATGCACTTATTTAAATAATAGTTTGAACTCCAATTTGAATCTTTGATTCAAATAGGTTCAAACCCTTCTGGTTTTAGCTGCATTAGCCAACACACATGCATCTTGACATGTCATGAACATGCATCATATTGTTGCATTTGTTTGTTAATGATTGTATCGCCGGTATTCTCTGTGTTAGGTCCTGCTCCCGAGGATACTGCTGCGTATCTAGTTGAAGAGCAGTACCCGACAACTACCTTGTCAGGCAAGCAATCATTGATCATTCCGATACAAACCCAATCTTCTCGCTCCTGCTCTCTTTTACTGCATTAAGGCAACAGCGTGTGAACTGCTACTTGCTGTGGTAGATGAACCCTATTCCCTTGCATGACCTGTCATTGCCACAGTAAATAGTTGAAACCCACTAGCATGTGTAGGAGTTGATTGAGCCATGTGATGTGTGATCCACCATGCTATTTGTTTATGTTGCCTGCTATGCTTAGAGTTGTGTCTGGTCTGGTTCATCTGGGTGATGGATCAGAGTGAAATGATCTTACCGATAAAGAGAAGGGAGTGTGGAATACGCTTGGTAAAGGTATCGATGAAAGGCCATGTAGGAGTACATGGTGGGTTGCTTCATTGGACTCGTCCATAGGACCCGAGATCTGTATGTGTGGTTCAAGTTACAGCTACTACCACACATTGGGATCCTTAATTGACCCTCTCGGCTTATTAATTACCCTTGATCTCTGTCCAGGAGTTGCAACTAGTTTCTGGTGTTTATAGCTTACTGGAGGTCGTGCACAACGCTGACCCTTGGGGTGGGTTGTGATGCGACAGGTACGTGGCATGGTGTACCGGTTGCCCGTTTGGTGACTCGGGAACCCTGTACACATCGTTTGGGGCCGTGAGCGACACCCCGGTCGGATCTCCCCACGGATGGAACCCAAATAGGCGATAAACCTGGACGAGAGACTTGAGTAGTTAGTTAGGTCGTGGCCGACACCCCCACTGGGCTTCCGCTTGAAGGTTGCCGAGTACACGCCGAGTAAACGGCGATAAGTGGTGAAAGCGTGTGTGAAGAGGTACACCCCTGCAGGGTTATCAATATATTCGAATAGTCGTTGTTTGTGGTACGAACTACTTGGTTACTCTTACAGTTCATAGACAAGTTGATGGATACTACTAAAAGCCTCAAGATAAGTGTGAGTGCCGTGGATGGCCCTTCCGAAGGATGACGGAAGAGGATCCTCGGTAGTGTATTGATGTGGTGAGTAGTGGACTCGTGTTCGTAATAACATCTTGCAATCTGTTGAGAGTTGTAGTATAGGATAGCCAAGGTCAAAGCTGGCATTCTGCTATGAACTCCACTACCCCCCTTTGATAATGTTGCATGTATGATAGGTTCTGTGGTAAGACTTGCTGAGTACCTTTGTACTCATGTTTGCTTAATAACTGTTGCAGAGGAGAACCCTGCCCCTGCTGATGGGTTCTACATAGACGTTGAGGTCGATGAGTAGCTTGACACCCAGACGGAGATCTGGAGCTTGTGAAGGGCCTTGTAGATAGTCAGGCTACACCAAGCCTGTTTTATTTTCTAAGTTGTCTGTACTCAGACATGTAGCTTCCGCTTGTGCTTGTATGACTGTATGACTTGAGTGTTGGGTCATGTGACCCCTACCTGTATGGATATGTTATGTATGGCTCTTGGAGCCTTTTAAATAAAGTACTTTGAGTCATAGAGTTCTGTTGTGATGCAATGTTGTATTTGCACATATTGAGCATATTGCGTGTATGATTGAAATGCTTGGTATGTGTGGGATCCGACACCTAGTTGTTTTCCTTTGGTAGCCTACCTTACAGGGAAATGCCTCCTAGTGTCTCCAATGAGCCTTGGTAACTTGCTACTGCTCGGAACACGTAGGCTGGCCGGCATGTGTCCTTCTTCGTTCATGTGTCTGTCCCTTAGGGGAAATGTCACGCGTTGTTCCTTTAAGTCCATGTAGCTTGCTACGACTTGGGTTCATACGTTGATGACCGACACGTTCGTTGCTGGGTCATGGATGCCTGTCTCTGTAATTTAGTGCCACTTTTGGTTTATAACTAGCCATGTCGGCCCGGGTTCTCTGTCATATGGATGCTAGCGACACTGTCATATACGTGTGCCAAAATGCGCAAACGGTCCCGGGCCAGGTAAGGTGGCACCCGTGGGGTTACCGTGCGTGAGGCCGCAAAGTGATATGACGTGTTACAGCTAGATTGGTGTGACTTAGGATCGGGGTCCTTGCAGGGTTGGCATCAGAGCTGGACTGCCTGTAGGTTTCTCAAGCCAAACTGGTCGATGTTGAGTCTAGAAAATTCTTAGTTATATGTAGGGGAATTGATTGTGGAAGGGAACGTAAGGCTCTTTTTACTCCTTTACCTTATGTCCTTCTGATCTGAGTCAGTCTATTCTTTCTACGGGGATTTAGGACTAGGCCTCTTATCCTTACTAGGTTCACGTGTTACTAATCCGTAGACTCTTAGGATTGCTGGTTTCAAGCCTCAGTTCAGTTTCTATCCTTTTACTATGATGATTGTTGGACCGGAACCTTGATATGGATTGTTGAGTGGCTATGCTATCATTTGTATGATGTCTCAAATCTTTGTTTGAGCATTTACAGTTGTTATGCTGCCCGATTTCTTCCAGAAACACTAATGCCTTTGCATTACTTCGTGTTTCAGATGCCTGGCCGCATCCCTCACCAAGTGGTTCGTTTGACTCGGTGCATTAATGTGCCCGGTCACACGGCCATGCTAGTCCGTGTGATGACTGAGACCGGTTATCGCTGGTATCCTGAATACACCGTGGAGGAACAGTACCGGGATTTCAATCAGAGTCAGTATTTCTGCACAGTCCGGATATACCCCTCATATCCTGGAGCTAATGATCCCATCCATTGGTCTTATGGACTCGGTATTACCATCGAGATGGCAGTGCAGGATGCCGCTTATTCGATGATGACCATTCTCTGTGCTAGGCATGCCCTGTTGCTGAACACTGAGTTCTGTTACATGCCAGCCTCACTTCCCGGAGAGGAAGGCTACTACACTGGTCTGTATACTGATGCTGCTCATGAAGAGCCACTGCTTCAGACTACTATTCAGATGTTGGAGGATAGGGACCGTGAGGTCCGTGCCCTCCGAATGGAGCTGTATAACACTCGAGCCGCCCACTGGACTACGTTGACACGGCTTGCACCTGCTGTGCACGCCGGATATCTGGACATGCGAGATTTGTACCCCGTGCGGACTCGTCTGCCTGATCGCATGGATTGGCGTGACGTTGGGGGTATTACACCTCCACGTGGGTGTCGGTTACCACCAGCATCGGGACCGAGACCACATCCATGTCCTTATGGTCCTCAGCCTTCGAGTGCTCGCGAGTTCCAAGATCCGTCTGTTCCACTTCCAGGCTACGGTGGTAATCTTTACGAGGATTACTACGCGAATGTCTGAGCTAGGCCGTGGTTGTAGTAGTATTGTAGTAGTTGTATTTCCACAGTCCTACGCGTCTTGTGGAATATGACTTAGTGTGTACTGAGTTCCGGAGGTGTAGTTAAATAATGTATAGGAGCTTGGAATGCCTCTGTTGGGATGTATCGTCTTTCACCGCAGTTGTACTTTAGCCTTGGCTTGTACTAAACTTTGTTTGGTGTGTATGACCACTAGTGTATATATAGCAGTTTCTATATTACCATGTCGTACGGATGAACATCCTTGCATTCCGTGTCATCCATTACATTCTGCACTTCTATGTCAAATTTTTGCCATCCTTGTCTAAACCGTTGTTTTGTTTTCCTAGGATGGTCAACACTCGCAACACTCCTGCTGCTCAGGAGCAGGGTGAGGCTAGTGGGGCTAGAGATGGGAATCTGCCCCAGCCACCCTCCTTGGCGGAAGTTATGCTTGAAGCAGAACGGAACAAGAGAGAGACTAACCGTCTGCTGGAACGCATAGAGCAGAACACTGGGTTCCGCCAGAGGAATGACGTGGTGTCAATCCACGATTTTATCAAGATGTGTCCACCGAAGTTCCATCACTCCACCGAACCTCTAGATGCTGATGACTGGCTACGTAGTATCACCCACAAGCTACACTCTGCCCGTGTGGCCGAAGCTGACAAGGTTATCTACGCCGCCTACCATCTTGAGGGCCCTGCCAGTCTTTGGTGGGAAAACTTTGAAGCTATGCGTCCTGCTGGCCAAGTCACTACCTGGGTTGAGTTCTGTGAGGCATTCCGTGAACACCACATTCCGGATGGTCTCATGGATCGCAAGCGGGAGGAATTCTGCAATTTCACCCAGTGCCGTTTAACTGTGGATGGCTATAGTCGCGAGTTTGGTAACCTGGCACGCTATGCACCTGAAGAAGTATCCACCGATGCCAAGAAACAGGCGAGGTTCCGCAAGGGACTCAGCCCTGAACTCCGTCGAGATCTACGTCTGCACGAGTGCACTTCCTTCCAGAAGTTGGTAAACAAAGCTATCAGTGCTGAAACATGCCAGACCGACTTCGAGGCCACCCGCAAGCATACTCGAGACTTTGGTTCCTCATCCGGCTCTGGCTCTCACAAGCGCCGTGTGTGGGTTCCTAACACTGCTCTGCCACCCAAGTATACACCGAGGCCATCCTATGAGGCGCCTCGCCCAACTCAACAGTTTGCACCTGCCAAGACCTATGGAGGTCCACCTTCCAACTTTGCTCCACGCACCACCACTGTGACATGTTTCAAGTGTGGAGAACCGGGACACTACATGCGTGATTGTCCCCAGAACCAGCCAGGAAAACCCGTTGGCCGTGGCAAGCCAACCGGCAAGGTGAAATATGTCAAGCCAATCCCCACTGCACGTGGTCATGTCAACTATGTTTCTGCCGAAGAAGCTTATGAGGATCCTAACGTCGTCCTTGGTACGCTTCTCGTCAACTGCCATCCGGCATCTGTTCTTTTCGATACTGGAGCATCCCATTCGTTCATAACTGAGAGCTATGCTCGATTGCACAACATGACTTTTTGTGACATGCCTACTTCCATGGTTATTCAAACTCCTGGTTCAAAGTGGCAAACCTCTAGGGTAAGCCATGGAAATGAAATCCTTGTCGATAGACTTGTTTTCCTTGCATCTCTAATCGCTCTCAAGTCCTCGGACATAAACATCATTTTGGGTATGGATTGGATGACAACTCATTACGCCAAAATTGATTGCTTTACTAGGACCGTTCAACTTACACATCCATCCGGCAAGATAGTCAATGTCTTGGCCCGAATGGCTGAACGTCAGCTCTATTCTCTTAATGCCAGCCCTCTACCAGAACTCGAAGATATCCCGGTAGTCCGTGACTTCCCGGATGTTTTTCCAGAAGAACTGCCAGGAATTCCACCTGACAGAGATGTCGAGTTCGGGATAGATCTTATCCCTGGAACTGTCCCAATCTCTAGGAGACCTTATAAGATGGCACCACTAGAATTAGCTGAGCTAAAGAAACAACTCGATGAGTCCTTGCAAAAAGGTTTCATCCGTCCTAGTTCTTCCCCTTGGGCTTGCCCCGTCCTCTTCGTCAAGAAGAAGGATGGAACGGAGCGGATGGTTGTAGATTACTGACCTGTTAATCTGGTCACCATAAAGAATAAGTATCCGCTTCCCAGGATCAACGACCTGTATGATCAGCTCGCTGGATCCTCAGTCTTCTCTAAGATGGATTTCAGGTTGGGCTACCATCAAATCAAAATCAAGAACGGGGACATTCCTAAAACGGCTTTCGTTACTCGTTATGGCCAATATGAGTACACCGTTATGTCCTTCGGATTAACCAATGCCCCAGCTACCTTTTCTCGGTTAATGAATTCTATATTCATGGAGTATTTGGATAAATTCGTCGTGGTATACCTCGATGATATACTCATTTTCTCCAAGAACAAGGAAGATCATGCCGAGCATTTAAGGCTGGTATTGACAAAACTTCGAGAGCACCGCCTTTATGCCAAATTCTCTAAATGTGAATTTTGGTTGCCAGAAGTAACCTATCTAGGTCATGTGATCTCTGGCAAGGGTATTGCTGTCAATCTCGAGCGAGTTCAAGCCGTACTTGATTGGACTCCCCCTGAATCGGTCAAGCAAGTTAGGAGTTTTCTTGGCTTAGCGAGCTATTGCCGACGTTTCGTCGAGAACTTCTCCAAGGTTGCTAAACCTCTAACTGAACTCCTCAAGAAAGATAAAAAGTTTGAGTGGACCCCACAGTGCGAGTCCAGTTTTCAGGAACTGAAAAGACGCCTGACATCTGCACCTGTACTGGTACCACCAGACTTTTCCAAGGATTTTATAATCTACTGCGACGCCTCGCGACAAGGACTAGGTTGCATTCTCATGCAAGATCGTCAAGTGATTGCATACGCATCCCGACAGTTGCGTCCAAACGAGGATAACTATCCTACTCATGATCTAGAGCTTGCAGCTGTAGTCCATGCACTCAAAACATGGCGACATTACCTTCTTGGTAATCGCTGTGAAATCTTCACCGATCATCAAAGTTTGAAGTATATCTTCACCCAACCGGATCTGAATCTCAGGCAAAGACGTTGGGTTGAGTTGCTCACAGATTACGACTTAGGAATCACTTACACTCCTGGAAAGGCCAATGTCATGGCTGATGCACTAAGTCGTAAGTCATATTGTAACAACTTAATGTTACAACAAGGTCAACCACTTCTCCACGAGGAATTTCGTAAGCTTAACCTTCACATTGTTCCTCGAGGATTCCTTTCCACCTTGGTGGCGAAAACTACCCTTATGGATCAAATCATAGTTGCCCAGCGGTATGGTAAAGGCATATCTCGGATCAAGGAGAACATTGCTAGCGGAGTTGCTAGAAGTTTCTCTATGGATGATCGAGGTGTAGTGTACTTCGAGAACCGCTTGGTGGTACCCAAGAAACCACAACTACGACAAATGATTCTTAAGGAGGCTCATGAATCTCCTCTCACGATTCATCCCGGTAGTACTAAAATGTATCAGGGTCTACAACAGAGATTCTGGTGGACTAGGATGAAGAGAGAAATCGCTCAATTCATTGCTAACTGCGACGTTTGTCGTCGAGTCAAAGCAGAGCATCAACGGCCTGCTGGCACCCTTCAACCTTTAGCTATTCCTGAATGGAAATGGGACAAAGTCGGTATGGACTTCATTACCGGGTTTCCCAGGACCAGGAAAGGGAATAATGCTATCTTCGTCGTTATCGACCGCCTCTGTAAAGTAGCTCATTTCCTGCCTGTTCGAGAGAGTATTACCGCTAGCCAGCTAGCAGACTTATATATCTCTCGAATAGTATAACTTCATGGTGTACCGTTGGAGATTAACTCGGACCGTGGAAGTCTTTTCACTTCATGATTTTGGGAAAGTTTCCAGAATGCTATGGGAACCCATCTCTTTTTCAGTACTGCCTTCCATCCCCAGTCAAGTGGTCAAGTGGAACGAGTCAATCAAATTCTGGAAGACATGCTTCGAGCCTCTGTCATTTCTTTCGGTATGGAATGGGAAAAGTGTCTTCCATTTGCCGAATTCGCTTATAACAATAGTTATCAAGCCAGCTTGGGCAAAGCTCCCTTCGAAGTTCTATATGGACGAAGGTGTCGAACACCTCTTAACTGGTCAGAGACCGGGGAAAGACAATTCTTTGGCCCGGATATGATCCAGGAAGCAGAGGAACAAGTTCGCATCGTTCGTGAGAGATTGAAAACAGCCCAGTCTCGCCAAAAGAGCCAATATGATAGTCATCATAAGGCTGTGACTTTTGAAGTCGGTGATAAGGCTTACCTTCGGGTTACTCCTCTTAAGGGAACCCATCGCTTCGGTATCAAAGGCAAATTGTCCCCTCGTTACATCGGTCCTTTTCGCATTCTTGCCAAACGGGGAGAAGTTGCCTACCAACTGGAACTACCTCCGCACCTCTCCAGAGTTCATGATGTTTTCCACGTTTCTCAACTCAGGCGTTGCTTCTCGGATCCTATCCGCGGAGTGGACCACGAAACGCTTGATCTCCAGGACAATCTCACATATCGAGAATACCCCGTTCGTATTCTTGATCAAACTGAGCGCACCACTCGACGCCACAATATCAAGTTTCTCAAGGTTCAATGGTCACATCATTCCGAAAGTGAAGCTACTTGGGAAAGGGAGGATCGTCTTCGACTTGAGTACCCCACCCTCTTTCCGGAGGAACCCGAATCTGGGGACGCGATTCTTTTAAGTGGGGGTGAGTTGTCACATCCCTAGTTAGCACTTGCATTAGGACCTAGCTAGAGTGTGCATCATGTCTACTTTCAAAGAAACTTGAAATGGGATTAACAGAAACCCCAGCACCCCTCTCCTAACAACTAGGGTTTGATAAAATATTTTCCAATGTACCCAAAATGCCCTTCAAAAATGTTCATCATTTCTGCCTTGGTCTTAAACCTCTGCCAAAAATGGTGCACAATTTTCTAGGACACTCAAGGGCTTTGGATTAAATCATATGGTATTTGAATTTGGGCATTTAAATACTTAAAAATATTTTAAATGCTCAAATAATCATGAACTATAATGTTTCCTACTGTTCATATTATATACAGTGGGCATGACAAGTTTCATGAGTTATAAAAATGTTTAGGCATTTTTATTAATTGAACAAAGTTACAAAAGAAATAAAACAGAAAGAAAAAAATAGGAAGAACACTTACCTGAGCCCACTTACCTGCTGGCCCAGCCGGCCCGGCCCACCAGGGGCATCCCCGTCTTCTTCGCTGCGCCAGCGCACGAAGCAGCTCGGTGGCGAGCGTCGCCGATGCGCCGGCCACCTCCTGCCTGCCTGGCTGGCCCTCGACCCTCTGGATGGACTAGGACGACGCCACGAAGCCCCCTCGACCGTTTCCCCTCTCCCCCGTGTCTCTCCCCCTCCTCTCTCCCCTCCGCCGAGCTCCCCCGAGCGAGCTCGTCGCCGACGACCGCTGACACCGCGCCCTACGCCACTCCCTCGCCTCCCCGACGCACCACTAGCTCCGCCGCATCGCCCCGAAGCTCCCCACCGACGCACACGACGCCAGAAGCCCCGCAACGCCCTCCTCGCCGTCGTCTTCAACCTTCGGCACCGGAGATTGCCGCCGCTCGTACGCCATCGTCCGACCATCCCCGAGCTCACTTCGACGCCCTCTGCGACCGCTGTGAGCTCACGCTTCGAACCCCTCTCTCCACGGCCTCGATTATGCCTTGTAGCCGCCGCCCCCTTGCTGACTGATGATCACTGCCGCCGGCCAACTCACCGCCGTGGCCATAGGCACCGTACTTCGTGGCTGAGCACGCCATTAGCTTCAGTAGGTCACCAGCAAGCTAAAGCGAACCTTAGCTCCTCCTACCGTGCACTACAACTCCATTCCGACCAACTCCGTGCGAGCACCGCCGCGGACGAGCTCGTCGCCGTCGACTCCGGCGACCTCTCGTCCAACCAGTGGCACCTTTGGATGCGGTGCATCACCAGGAGCACACCGAGCCCATCCGCGCGGCAAATGGCTGCCGGAATAAGGATTCCGACGAGTCACCGTCGTGCGAAATGGTCGCCGCCGGCCAAACTCCGGCGGGCTGACGTGGCCTGTTGTTTAGGAGCTAACAGTAATTATATTAACCACCACAGTCACTGATAGTGGGCCCCCTTTGTTTAGTCAAACCCAGTCAACCCTGGTTATGACCGGAATTAGCTCCTGAGACACTGACATGAGGGACCCACCAGTCAGGTTTGACTTGGACTGGCCCTGTTGACTGGCTGACGTCAGCATGATGTCATGCTGACGCAGTAAAGGTTTTTCTGGGATTTTTAGGTTTAAAAATAATTCAGGAAATTCCAGAAAATACCCAAAACTTCTAAAAATCATATAAAATCAACCATAGCTCAGATGGAAAAGATTTATATATGAAAAATGATCAGAAAAATCCAATCTTTCCAACGGCACTGGTTTCATATATGTTTGAGCAAGTTAACTTGATGTATACATCAAAAACATGATAATGCACTTATTTAAATAATAGTTTGAACTCCAATTTGAATCTTTGATTCAAATAGGTTCAAACCCTTCTGGTTTTAGCTGCATTAGCCAACACACATGCATCTTGCCATGTCATGAACATGCATCATATTGTTGCATTTGTTTGTTAATGATTGTATCGCTGGTATTCTCGGTGTTAGGTCCTGCTCCCGAGGATACAGCTGCGTATCCAGTTGAAGAGCAGTACCCGACAACTACCTTGTCAGGCAAGCAATCATTGATCATTCCGATACAAACCCAATCTTCTCGCTCCTGCTCTCTTTTACTGCATTAAGGCAACAGCGTGTGAACTGCTACTTGCTGCGGTAGATGAACCCTATTCCCTTGCATGACCTGTCATTGCCACAGTAAATAGTTGAAACCCACTAGCATGTGTAGGAGTTGATTGAGCCATGTGATGTGTGATCCACCATGCTATTTGTTTATGTTGCCTGCTATGCTTAGAGTTGTGTCTGGTCTGGTTCATCTGGGTGATGGATCAGAGTGAAATGATCTTACCGTTAAAGAGAAGGGAGTGTGGAATACGCTTGGTAAAGGTATCGATGAAAGGCCATGTAGGAGTACATGGTGGGTTGTTTCATTGGAATCGTCCATAGGACCTGAGATCTGTATGTGTGGTTCAAGTTACAGCTACTACCACACATTGGGATCCTTAATTGACCCTCTCGGCTTATTAATTACCCTTGATCTCTGTCCAGGAGTTGCAACTAGTTTCTGGTGTTTATAGCTTACTGGAGGTCGTGCACAACGCTGACCCTTGGGGTGGGTTGTGATGCGACAGGTACGTGGCACGGTGTACCGGTTGCCCGTTTGGTGACTCGGGAACCCTGTACACATCGTTTGGGGCCGTGAGCGACACCCCGGCCTGATCTCCCCACGGATGGAACCCAAATAGGCGATAAACCTGGACGAGAGACTTGAGTAGTTAGTCAGGTCGTGGCCGACACCCCCGCTGGGCTTCCGCTTGAAGGTTGCCGAGTACACGCCGAGTAAACGGCGATAAGTGGTGAAAGCGTGTGTGAAGAGGTACACCCCTGCAGGGTTATCAATCTATTCGAATAGCCCTTGTTCGTGGTACGAACTACTTGGTTACTCTTACAGTTCATAGACAAGTTGATGGATACTACTAAAAGCCTCAAGATAAGTGTGAGTGCCGTGGATGGCCCTTCCGAAGGATGACGGAAGAGGATCCTCGGTAGTGTATTGATGTGGTGAGTAGTGGACTCGTGTTCGTAATAACATCTTACAATCTGTTGAGAGTTGTAGTATAGGATAGCCAAGGTCAAAGCTGGCATTCTGCTATGAACTCCACTACCCCCCTTTGATAATGTTGCATGTATGATAGGTTCTGTGGTAAGACTTGCTGAGTACCTTTGTACTCATGTTTGCTTAATAACTGCTGCAGAGGAGAACCATGCCCCTGCTGATGGGTTCTACATAGACGTTGACGTCGACGAGTAGCTTGACACCCAGACGGAGATCTGGAGCTTGTGAAGGGCCTTGTAGATAGTCAGGCTACACCAAGCCTGTTTTATTTTCTAAGTTGTCTGTACTCAGACATGTAGCTTCCGCTTGTGCTTGTATGACTGTATGACTTGAATGTTGGGTCATGTGACCCCTACCTGTATGGATATGTTATGTATGGCTCTTGGAGCCTTTTAAATAAAGTACTTTGAGTCATAGAGTTCTGTTGTGATGCAATGTTGTATTTGCACATATTGAGCATATTGCGTGTATGATTGAAATGCTTGGTATGTGTGGGATCCGACACCTAGTTGTTTTCCTTTGGTAGCCTACCTTACAGGGAAATGCCTCCTAGTGTCTCCAATGAGCCTTGGTAGCTTGCTACTGCTCGGAACACGTAGGCTGGCCGGCATGTATCCTTCGTTCCTGTGTCTGTCCCTTAGGGGAAATGTCACGCGTTGTTCCTTTAAGTCCATGTAGCTTGCTACGACTTGGGTTCATACGTTGATGACCGACATGTTCGTTGCTGGGTCATGGATGCATGTCTCTGTAATTTAGTGCTACTTTTGGTTTATAACTAGCCATGTCGGCCCGGGTTCTTTGTCATATGGATGCTAGCGACACTGTCATATACGTGTGCCAAAATGCGCAAACGGTCTCGGGCCAGGTAAGGTGGCACCCGTGGGGTTACCGTGCGTGAGGCCGCAAAGTGATATGACGTGTTACAGCTAGATCTGTGTGACTTAGGATCGGGGTCTTGACAGCGGGAAACCCAGTGACCAAATCGATTTCAATGTGGTCGAATTTCCACTCGGGAATATGAAGAGGTTGGAGGAGACCGGCTGGACGTTGATGCTCTGCCTTCACTCTTTTGCAGACATCACATTCATTCACGAATTGGGCAATCTCCCTTTTGATGCGAGTCCACCAGTAAGATTGCTTGAGGTCTTGGTACATCTTAGAACTTCCAGGATGAATCGAGAGGAGGGAGTCATGTGCTTCGTTCATTATGAGCTTCCTGAGATCACCCTTGGGAACCACAATTCTGTCCTCAAAGAACAAGGTGTCTTTCTCGTCAACACGATAGCACTTGTATTTGGGAGTACCCTTAGCAATACCATGTTTCTCTTTCTGCACCATAGCATCACTTAGTTGGGCCTCACGGATCTGATCTTCCAAGGTAGGAGCAACTTGAAGGTTTGCAAGAAAGCCTTGCGGAACAATTTGGAGGTTGAGCTTCCTGAATGATTCACAAAGTTTAGGCTGGAACGGTTTGAGAAGGAGACTGGTGCAATATGCCTTTCTACTCAAGGAATCTGCAATGACATTGGCCTTGCCAGGTGTGTATTCAATGCTTGGATCATACTCTTGGATCATCTCAACCCAACGAGTCTGGCGAAGGTTCAAGTTTGGTTGTGTGAAGATGTACTTCAAGCTCTTGTGATCGGTGAACATGTCCACTTTTCTGCCCAACAGAAGGTGTCTCCACATGATCAAGGCATGTACCACTGCTGCTAGCTCGAGATGATGTGTGGGGTAGTTCTTATCATTTGGCTTCAACTGACGAGAAGTGTATGCCACAATCTTCTTGTCTTGCATGAGAACACCACCAAGTCCCTGTAAAGAAGCATCACAGAAGACTTCATAGGGCTTGGACTCATCCGGAGGAGTAAGAACCGGAGCAGAAATGAGCTTCTCTTTGAGTGTTTTGAATGCCACATGACAATCAGGAGTCCAGGAGTACTTGACATTCTTCTGCAACATGTTGGAAAGAGGCTTGGCAATCTTGGAGAAGTTCTCAACGAACCTTCTGCAATAGCTAGCGAGACCAAGGAAGCTTCGGAGTTGCTTGATGTTCTGCGGGGGTTCCTAGTTGACAATAGCTTCAACTTTCTCGGGGTTGACAGAAATACCCTCAGCAGAGATGATATGGCCAAGATATAATACCTTATCCAGCCAGAATTCACATTTGGAGAACTTCGCATAGAACTTGTGTTCACGGAGTCTGTCCAGAACCAAACGGAGGTGCTTGGCATGGTCTTCTTCATTCTTGGAGAATACCAAGATGTCATCCAGATAGACGAGAACAAATTCATTGGTGTAGGGGTTGAATATGAAGTGCATCATCCTCGAGAAGGTGGGTGGAGCATTTGCGAGGCCAAAAGACATGACCATGTATTCATAGGAGCCATAGCTTGTTCTGAATGCGGTCTTGTGAATATCTTCTTCATGGATAGAATCTGATGGTAACCCATCCGGAGATTGAGCTTTGAGAACACCTTTGCTCCTTTGAGCTGCTCGAACAATTCATTGATATTGGGGAGCGGATACTTATTCTTTATTGTCTTCTTGTTCAATGGCCGGTAATCAACGCAAAGGCGCTCCGTGCCATCCTTCTTCTTGACAAATAGAACACCACAGCCCCAAGGAGAAGTACTAGGCCTGATTAGACCCATACGCTCTTGCTCATCGAGTTGTTTCTTCCGCTCCTTCAACTCTTCAGGAGAAAGCTTGTACAGACGCCGACATGCTGGCTCGGTACCGGGCTCGAGTTCAATGATGAATTCAACTTGACGATACGAAGGCATGCCTGGAAGCTCTTTAGGGAAAACATCTTCGTATTCATTGACTACCGGAATAAGTGAAATGGCATTAATCTCGCCCTTGTCATTGAGAGAGGATAGCCTGATTGTGTTATCTCGAGCTGCGAAGATAATCACGTCTTCGTCAGGATGAGTAAGCTTGACTTCCTTATTTGCACAATCAATGTTTGCATCATGCTTGGAGAGCCAATCCATCCCAAGAATAAGATCAATGTCGGAGTTGCCGAGAACAACCGGAGAAACCAGGAAACTGTAATCACCCATATGAATAGTGACATCCGGAACCACCAAACTAGAGCTCATACGTTTGCCCAGAGAGACGATATCCAAAGGTATACTCAAATGTTAAGAGGTGAACTCATGCTTGTCAAAGAATGGTCTTGACATGAAGCAAAGTGATGCACCCGAATCAAATAACACTTTTGCCGGTTTAGAGTTAACTGGAAGATTACAGATTATCACATCAGAAGAATTCTCTGCTTGAGCTGCATTCATCAGGTTCACTCTTGCATGCTTGGGATTGTGCTTGACAATAGCATTGCTGACAGGTGGAGGAGGCGGAAGGCGCCTCTGGTTGGTGCACTTTTTGGAATAGTGGCCCTTCAGACCACACTTGTAGCAAGTGACCTCAGAAACTGGACGAGGAGGAGGAACACTTGGTCTTGGAGCCTGGAACTGTGACTTGGGCTGGTTGCTTGGGTTGGGTAGGTGGGAGAATCCACGGCCACCAGAGTGCTTGTTGTTGTATGGAGGACGGAGCACTGGAGGAGGCGGAAGCCAAAACTTCTGCTGCTTGGCAACCACTTGGGAAGAAGAGGAGGAGTTAACAGCATCTTTGATCCTCTTTTTGGAAGCTTCAACCTTGAGTTGGGCTGCCTCTTGCTTAAGAGCCATGTTATAAAATTGATCAAATTCATCCGGCTCGAACAAGGTGAGATCTAGTTGGAGTTCATCCTTCAGACCACCACGGAACTGATAAATCTTGCTCTTGGCATCTGGGATGTCTTGCTTGGCATAGCGTGCAAGATTCTGGAACTTGACATTGTATTGATAAACGGACATGGTTCCTTGCTTCAGGTTGCAGAATTGCTCACGCATGCCTTCGATGACACTAGTTGGACTGTGGTGAGAGCGGAAATCCTTGCAGAAGTCAGTCCACAAGATTTCACGTCCTTCTCTGGAATCTTTGTACTGTTGCCACCAATCAGCAGCTTGATCCTTGAGTTGGAAGGCGGCAAACTTGACATAATCCTCAGGTCTCATGTTACTGCACTCGAAATGCTTTTTGATGTCTGTTATCCAGTCCTCAGCATCTAGCGGTTCCACACAGTAACTGAACGCCTTGGGTTGGTTTGCCAGGAATTGGTTGAGGGTTGCAAAGTGAGGTTGATTGAACTGATTGCCTTGGCCTTGGTTCCCATGACCACCTTGATTTGCTTGGTTGGCTTGAATGTTCCGCATCATTTGCAAAAGCATCTGGGTGTTCTGGTTGGTCGCTTGCATAATTGCTCTCCAGGCCTCAGATGGAGGAGGAGGGGAAGGAGGACGATCAGGAACTTCTTCACCCTCTGGGTTAGCATCGCGAACCTTCTTAGGAGCCATCTTGAATGAGATGACAACTATTAGCCATTGATTGAAAGAAATAAGCTGAATCAACAGCTAGAATTGCAACATAAATCTTCACAAGAACATCCGAACAAAATGAACGAATGTAATCCACAGTTCAATGGTACAACAATCTTCTCGAGAAGCCACTTGGGAGAACAAAAGGTAAATAAAACAACAAGGTGCAGATAGAACAAATACAAGATAGAAGCTTCGTTCCACATGTTCGTGCTGAAAGCTCATGGAACGTGTTACAAAAGGGTTTTGCAATCCCCAGATCAGCATAGCCAAGGACCCTTTAAGATGCAACTCCCGATAGGAACAACGCCCATAAACCACTTCACTCAATGTTGAACCCCGAACTTCATATCATGCATTCGTTGGAAGAATGCCTACGAGCTACTAGATGAACCCACCTGTTAATTTCCGGAAGTTTCCAGTTATGCAATCAGGTGTTGGGGATACATGGGAAGCACCGCGCACTCAACTCTAATCCTACATCCAGCTGTATCCATCCTTCAACACATAACCAGTTATTTCCGGAAACCGTTTACCTCGGACCTTCGAAACACATCTGCTATACAAGCTATGGCAATACTCCCGAACTACCTCCCCAGTACTGGGTGATGTTGGGGTTATCTTGCCACTAACCGCATATAATAGTTTTCGATGTCGGCCGTCTTAAGTATTCCAGAACTGTTGTGATAGATTTGTGACGACAACACCTCGGAGCTCAACTCCCCGGGACACTGCCACAACCCCTAAATGACAGGAGGCATCGAGAACAATGTTCCCATCACAAAGACATCGAAACAATCCAAACAATACTCGTGTGGTCCTAAAAAACATTTAGTGAATTTTTGAAAGTATAAGAGACAGAGCAATCGTCAGGAGTCCTCACTAGAGTGAAAAAGGGATGAGGAGTAAAAAGAAATCCTACTCTCCTAGACTCAAAACATTTTCAAGTGTGTGCCTAGACTCAACGGTCAATGATTCGATCAATCAGTGGGGGATCCTAGGTCGGAGAACGCTCTGATTACCAACTTGGCATGCCCAGTATGAGATTATACCTCCCACGTGTCGAAGCACGACTTAAAGGCATAATATCAAACTGGAATGATCTCAAGAATGGTATCTTAGCACAACTCACGTAAAAGAGGGATGAAATTGCAAAAGAGTAGTTGGCTTACACTCGCCACGTCACACAATGCATTACATAAACATTCATCATTCAAATAACATCAGAGTCCGACTACGGACGAAGATCCAAATGAAAGATACCATAAATAAAGCCATACCAGGTCTGAATCGCCCCTAGTATAAGCCATTACTGATCGTCGGGATAAAACACGTAGTATCGCCCACGCTCTTCATCGAACTCCCAATACAGCTCTGTCCCATCTCCTGAGCAGTTCTCATCGGTACCTGCATCTGGTGTTGTGTAGAATCTGTGAGACACAAAGGACTCAGCAATCCCGTTCCCGGGTAGCAATACTATCAAAGCCTTAGGTGTGGAAAAGGCTTAAAAGGAGGTTGCAGCAGCACTAGCACTAGCTTACGTGTTTAGAGCGAGAAGAGAAAGTGCCAACGATCGACAAAGTGATCACGAAGTGATCCTATCTACTCATGGCCAAACATAACCCCACCGTGTTTACTTCCCGAACCCCTTCGGAAAATGACCGTCACGGTTACTCACGCTGGTAGTGTATTATGAACATGGTGTCAAGTTTTCTACAACCGGATATTAACAAATTCCCATCTGCCACATAACCGTAGTTACGGCTTTCGAAAGATCAAACCCTGCAGGGGTGTCCCAACTTAGCCCATCACAAGCTCACGATCTGCGGAGTCGCAACTCCAAGGTGGGAAGACCCGAGTATTCTCGGAATCCCATGCTCAAGATATTCCGACATAGGTAAAACTAATCCAGCAAGACCTCTCGGCGTGCCGACACCCTGACAGTAGCCGCGCGTATCTCGTCTCAGGCTACGACCGGATAGGTCAAGCTACGGGAGCCAGAACCTCGAGTTGCCTCAAGTCGGCCCCGAAGGCTGCCCAGTTTGGACCAACACTCATGAGGAGCACTGGCCCGGTTTGTGAAATTCAGTCCTCGGGGTCCGGAAAGTCCCTATGCAAGTTATTTAGTTATGGCAAATGTAAAACCAATGTCGGGCCTTGCTGGAAAAGCTTTAGCACTAAGCGAGTTATCAAGGGGGGCCCATAAACCCCAACCGTGTTAGGGACGCAAAATCAAGGAACATAACACCGGTTATACGGTTCCTAGGGTGGCATGAGTGGAACAAAACACCAAGCAAGAGGCTTAGCATTCCACCCATTGCCAAGTATATAGATGATTTAGTTCAACAGATTATATATTGTGATATCCCAACAATAACTTCAACATGAAGCAAGAATCTTCATATCTTCTCCTGCAACTAACAATGCTATAAGAGGGGCTAAGCGAGCTTAGGTAGCCAAACAACGGTTTGCTAGGTTGGGTGGTTAGAGAGGTTCATGGCAACAATAGGAGGCTGACAAACAAACATAGGCATCAAGGCAATAAGCTAAAGAGCGAGACATCTAGCATAGGCAAGGATAGTAGTGATATCTAGGTAAGGTCATCTTGCCTGTTGATTCCACGGAGGGATCATAAGATGACTCCTCGTACTCAACCTCGGTAGAAGCCTCGAACTCGGACTCGGCTCCCGGCTCTACTCAACACAAGAACACAACACGACACAATATCAAACAAGGTGCAATGCACAAACAACATGATGCAAGTATGATGTGTGTATGCATGTGGAAGCACTTGAGCCTAAGGAGAAGATGATGGAGAAGGCCTCATCTTGGAAAACCAATCATGCCACTTGATAGAGGGGGAGATTTCGGTTGAAATCGATATAAAGATCGCCCGAAATGGACACACGGTTTGCAAATGGCAAGCAAAACAATATTCACACAAAACTGTAGTTTATAGCCACATGACATCTTTGGAGCAAGAAATAATTATGCTACAGCACCCAAACATGGAGACAAAGGGCATGGATGTGAAGTAGACATGATACTTAACAAGCATGAACTTAGAACACACCTAAAAACCTACTGGAACACAATTAACCAAGCATGGCAAGTTGCAATAAATTTATCCAGACAGTCAAAATCTAGGAAGGCAAAAACATCATCACGATGCTGCCTTCGGAGGCACAAAACAACATGCATATCAACTCCACTAAGTATGTAAAGATCATGGACATGTAGTAGACATAGCATACATCAAACAACTCCATTAGAGCAACTCCATAGGAGGCATGGATCAATAACAACAAGCTTCACCAAATTGATCATGCTGATAAAAACCTGACAGGTAAAATTTATAACAACTTGAGAGCAAGAAATAAATAAGCTACAGCAGGCCATATGTGCAAGTAAGGGCATGGATGGATAGAGAATAACATGGGCAACAAGATATGACCATTGGCCACTCCAAAACAAGCATGGAATTGAGTGAGGCATCAAGCAAACATAGCATCAGGTTAAACAGATTCCAAACTTAGCAGTTTTTCACTAAGTATAAAACAACAACATTGGCATGGCATGTTTAAAAGCTTGTTTAAGTCACCTCAAGGCATATCATGGAAAATGGATTGCACCACAACAAATACCATATGATTGTGCTTCTAAAACATATTGACATGTGGCATGAAGACAAACACATCACTAGCAATGAGCAAGTCAAAACAGCATCACACAACAAGTTTCAGCACTTAACAGCCACATGCACTTTTGCAACAGAGATTAAGATGGCAATATGACACTTAACATGAATGATACAGCAACCGTCATGTAGAGCGCTTCACCATGAACATTTTGACATATCATATGCTCCATTTGGACCAACATGCACAAAGTTATCACATCTCAAACATGGCAACAAAATAACAAGTAACAACAGTTTTAAACATATAGCACTCTTGCAACGATGATTAGATCATCAAGATAAACTCAAACAAGCATGCCACAGTGGAATAAAATGAAGAGCACATCTCAACGAACATTTTGATATATTACACGCCCAAAACGGATCTACGAGCACGAAGTTACATCCATGCAAAGGAGGCAACAAAATATGGAAAACTGGGGACTTAGCAGAATTTATACCTCACAAAAAGTCAACCCGGGACGGGGATGTCTCGGGACGGAGAGATCCGGCGGGGACGGGGGTGTTTGGTTCGTGGGGGTGGTGGATCTGATCCACCCCGGTGGATCTGGATCAGGCCCGGCCTCCCGGAGGCGGAGAAGACGACAGCGGCGGCGGCTCGCCGGAGCCGGGCCGGCAGCGAGGCGCGGCTCGGCCGGCGGGTGGAGGAGGAGGCGGGGCCGGCGGCAAGGTGGTGCCGGCCGGCGGCGGAGGCGGTTGGGCGCGGCCCGGCGGGGATGAGGGTGTGGCCCGGCGGCTGGGTCGCACCGGCGGGAGGCGGCGGTGAGCTCGCCGGAGTTGAGGGCGCCGGCGACCCGAGCGCGGCGGCCGGATCCTCGGGCGCGGGGCGAAGGGCAGCGAAGGAGACGGGCCGCGGGGGCTCACGCTGGGCCGCGGCGGGCCTGCGGTGGGAGGCGCGGCCGGCGGGGAGGCCACGTGGCGCGCGGTGGCTGGCTGGGCGCGTCCGGGCGGACGTGTCCGGCGCTGTCCGGACGTGTCCGGCAGTCGGAGGAGCTGCGAGGCACTGTGAAAAAGGAAAAAAAGAGGAAGAATTAGGGTTTCGCCCGAAAATGGAGGGGATGGGGCCTTTTTATAGGCATAGGAAGCTAGGAAGGTCCAAATGGGGAGTGGTTTTCGCCCACACGATCACGATCCGATGGCCGAGAGGATGGGAGTGGTTGTGCTGGGTTAGTGGGCTGTTGTGGAGGGGGTCTTGGGCCAAAAGGAAGAGGTGCTTTTAGCCCACTAGGTTGACCGTTGGAGCACGAAACGAACTCCAAATGCGATGAAACTTGACAGGCGGCCTACATGTACCAAAACAACAACGCACGGTAAGTCTCACCTCATTCCGGAAACGTTACACGGCCACACACGAAAGAAGGACTCGAGGTGCCACGGGCACGTGTGTGAGTGTCGGAACTCGAAACAGACAACGGGAAGAGGCGAGTGGAACCCGGTGCAAGTGACAACATGAATGCAATGCAATGCACATGATAACATGACATGGATGAAATGCACACACGCACACGACAAAACGAAGAAACCCGAAATGAAAGAAGAGCCCATAATGGAATTGTTGAAGTAAACGTTTCATATATTGCCATAATTGGAAGGTGTTACATCTGGGGTGTTACACAAACTTAGGGGTCATACCTGACTCCTTACCTTCGTCGAGATCCCCATCTTCAGAGTTGTGTTTAATTCTTTCCAATAAATCCCATTTGAATTCAATAGTCTTCATCATATAAGAGCCAGAACAAGAAGTATCGAGCATGGAGCGATTATTAAGAGAAAGCCGAGCATAAAATTTTTGAATGATCATTTCTCTTGAGAGCTCATGATTGGGGCATGAATATAATATTGACTTAAGCCTCACCCAAGCTTGAGCTATGCTTTCTCCTTCACGAGGCCAGAAATTATAAATATAATTACGATCACGATGAACCTGGTGCATAGGGTAGAACTTCTGATGAAATTCCAACTTCAGACGATTATAGTTCCATGATCCCATATCATCACATAGCCTAAACCATGTCAATGCATCTCCCTTAAAAGATAAAGGGAAGACCTTCTTCTTGATAACATCCTCGGGCATACCTGCAAGCTTAAATAATCCACAAACTTCATCCACATAGATTAGATGTAAATCGGGATGCAACGTTCCAACTCCTGTAAAAGGGTTCTCAAGCAGTTTCTCCATCATACCCGAAGGAATCTCAAAGAGAACATTTTCAATAGGTGCAGTAGGTTGAGGAGCAACTCTTTGCTCTTCTGTTCGGGGTGAAGATACCACGAACAAGCCCCTCAAAGGATTTTGAGCCATAGTAATAAGTGACAATAAATTTCAGCATGCTATATAAATTTTTCCTTACCAAAGGCGCTTCACTCCCCGGCAACGGCGCCAGAAAAGAGTCTTGATGACCCACAAGTGTAGGGGATCTATCGTAGTCCTTTCGATAAGTAAGAGTGTCGAACCCAACGAGGAGCAGAAGGAAATGATAGGCAGTTTTCAGTAAGGTATTTTCTGCAAGCACTGAAACTATTGGTAACAGATAGTTTTGTGATAAGGTAATTGGTAGCAAGTGACAAAAGGTAAAAGTAAATAAGGTGCAGCAAGGTGGCCCAATCCTTTTTGTAGCAAAGGACAGGCCTGGACAAACTCTTATATAAAGGAAAGCGCTCCCGAGGACACATGGGAATTATCATCAAGCTAGTTTTCATCACGATCATCTGATTCGCGTTCTGTACTTTGATAATTTGGTATGTGGGTGGACCGATGCTTGGGTGTTGCCCTTACTTGGACGAGCCTCCCACTTATGATTAACCTCTAATGCAATAATCTGCAACTACAAAAGAAGTATTAACGTAAACCTAACCATAGCATGAAACATATGGATCCAAATCAGCCCCTTACGAAGCAACGCATAAACTAGGGTTTAAGCTTCTATTACTCTAGCAACCCATCATCTACTTATTACTTCCCAATGCCTTCCTCTAGGCCCAAATAATGGTGAAGTGTCATGTAGTCGACGTACACATGACACCACTAGAGGAGAGACAACATACATCTCATCAAAATATCAAACGAAGACCAAACTCACATGACTACTAATAGCAAGACTTCTCCCATGTCCTCAGGAACCAAAGTAACTACTCACAAGACATAATATTGTTCATGATCAGAGGGGTATTAATATGCATGAGGATATGAGCATATGATCTTCCACCAAATAAACCAACTAGCATCAACTACAAGGAGTAATCAACACTACTAGCAACCCACGGGTACCAATTTGAGGTTTGGGTACAAAGATTGGATACAAGAGATGAACTAGGGTTTGAGAGGAGATGGTGTTGGTGAAGATGTTGAGGAAGATAGCCCTCCCCAAGATGGGAGATTTGTTGGTGATGACGGTGGTGACGATTTCCCCCTCCCGGAGGGAAGTATCCCCGGCAGAACAGCTCTGTCGGAGCCCTAGATTGGTTTCCGCCTATGTTCCCCCTCGAGATGGCCGTGTCTGGTCCCGAAAGCCTCCTTATGAATTTTTTCAGGTCAAAACACCTCATATAGGAGAAGATGGGCATCAGGGGCCTTCCGGCTGGCCCACGAGGCAGGGGGCGCACCCTGGGAAGGGGGCGCGCCCCCCACCCTCGTGGACAGCCGGTGGCCCCCCTCGTGGACTTCTTCCGCCAGATATTTTTGATATTTTCTGAAATGGCATTCTGTTGAGTTTCACAGCTTTTGGAGTTGTGCAGAATAGGTTTCCAGAGTTTGCTCCTTTTCCAGCCCAGAATTCCAGCTGCCGGCATTCTCCCTCTTCATGTAAACCTTGTAAAATAAGAGAGAAAAGGCATAAGTATTGTGACAAAACACGTAAGAATAGCCCATAATGCGATAAATCTCAACATATAAGCATGATGCAAAATGGATGTATCAATCGTCGGGAAACGTTACATAGAAACGACCACGTTCTTCATCGAACTCCCAGTGAAGTTCTGATCCATCTCCTGCATCGTTCTCGGCTGTACCAGCATCTGGTGTGTGTTGTAATCTGTGAGTCACAAGGACTCAACAATCCCATTCCTGGGTATCAAAACTAACAAAGCCTTGAGGTGTGGAGAGGTAATAAAGTGTATGCGGCAAGCACTAAGCAACTAGCTTACGAGTTCAGAGCGAGAGGAGAATATGTGCCAACGGTCGCCAAATATGATCAATAAGTGATCCTAGCTACTCAAGTTCATGCATAACCCCACCGTGTTCACTTTCCGAAACCCCTTCGAAAAGAGACCATCACGGTACTCACACATGTAGTGTATTCTTAAGGATAGGGAGTCAAGTTATCTACAACCGAATATTAACAAATTCCCATCTGCCACCTAACCATGGGCACGGCTTTCAAAAGTTCAAAACACTGCAGGGGTGTCCCAACTTAGCCCATCACAAGCTCACGATCTGCGGAGTCGCAACTCCAAATTGGGAAGACCCGAGTATTCTTGGAATCCCGTGCTCAAGATATTTCGACAAAGGCAAAACTAATCCAGCAAGACCTCCCGGTGTGCCGACACCCTGATAGTAGCCGCGCGTATCTCGTCTCAGGCTACGACCGGATGAGACAGCCTACAGGAAAATACTGTAATGCCCAGGATGGGACTATATCTCCTACGTGTCGAGGCACGACTTAGAGACATAACCCCATGCTGGAATGATCGCAAGTCTGGTATCTTTGCACAACTCATGTAAAAGATGGGGATGGAAAACATAAAATAGTTGGCTTACACTCGCCACGTCACACAAATACAATACATGTCTCAAACATCATTCAATAAAACATCACAGCCCTCTAAGGGTAAAATCCAAATGACAAGATACCAAACATAATTTAAATCCACAGGTCGGATCGAATCCTAGTAGAAGTCTCCACTACTGATCATCAGGATAACGAACATAGTAACGACTACGCTCCTCGTCATACTCCCAGTCTAGCTCGGTGCCATCACCTGGATAGCTCACCATCGGACCTACATCTGGTGTGGTGAAGTAACTGTGAGCCACAGAGGACTCAGCAATCTCGTTCCCGGGTAACAAGACTATTTAAGCCTTGGGAGAGGATAAGGCTGAAGAAAAGAATAAGTGTCTGCAGCAGCAACTAGCACTAGCTTACGTGAAAGAGTGCGAGGAGAGAAGTGCCTCGATCGAGAGATGATCACGAAGTGATCCTAGCTAAAGCTCAACAAACATAACCCCACCGTGTTCAACTCCCGAATCCCTATTCGGAAATTGACAGTCACGGTACACACGCTGGTAGTGTATTAGAACAGTGTGTCCAGTTATCTACAACCGGATATTAACAAGCTCCCATCTGCCACATAACCGCGGTCACGGCTTTCGAAAGTTCATAACCCTGCTGGGGTGTTCCAACTTGGCCCATTACAAGCCCACGATCCGCGGAGTCGCAACTCCAAGGTGGGAAGACCCGAGTATTCTCGGAATCCCGTGCTCAAGATACTCCGAACTAAGGTAAGGCTAATCCAGCAAATCCTCCTGGCGTGTCGACACCCTGATAGTAGCCGCACGTATCTAAGTCTTAGGACACGACCGGATGGGTGATGCTACGGGTTTTTACCAAACCTCGAGTTTCCTTGAGGTGGCCCCGCAGGACCCCCAGTTCGGACCAACATTCATGTGGAGCACTGGCCCGGGGTTGTTGATTAAGAAAAAGGGTTAATTACTCCCTATGCAGGTTTATTAGTTATTAGGCAAATAGTACCAATGTTGGGACTTGCTGGAAAAGACTTAGCACTTAGCGGTTTATCGAGGGGGTCCCATAACCCCAACCGTGTGAGGAACGCATAATCAAGGAACATAACACCGGTTTAAACGGTTCCTAACGGCATGAGTGGAACAAATCACCAAGCAAAAGGCTTAGCCTTCCACCCTTGCCAATATATAGATGATTTCATTTTTAAGCATTTATATAGTGTGATATAATCCAACAAAACTTCAACATGAAGCAAGCATCTTCAATCTTCACCTGCAACTAGCAATGCTATAAGAAGGGCTGAGCGAGCTTACGTATAGCCATTCAATGGTTTGCATAGGTAGGGTGGTTAAACATGGTCATGGTTACAAGTAGGAGGCTGACATGAAAGACATGGGCATCGAGGCAAAACTATAGAGCGGAACTACTAGCAATAGGCAAAGATAGTAATGTTATCGGGGTTCGGTCATCTTGCCTGAAGAGTAGTCGTTCGGATCGTAAGAAGGGTCCTCGTGCTCAACCTCGTTGGAAACCTCGTGCTCGTACTCGTACTCGGTCTCAGCTTCCGGTTCTAAACAATACAATCACACAAGGCACGAATCAACAAGATGCAATGCGCACTCAAAATGATGGATGCATGATGGATGCACTAAGGGAGCACACGGAGCACGGAAAATAAGCATTCAAGCACAAGCTTCAAAACATGATAACAACAGGATATTATGAATCTACACGGAAAATCAATCAAGTTTCATATAAGACTCGCTGAAATCGGAGCTACGGGCTAAAAGTTATGCCCGAAACAAGAAATATGCACAAGCTGAAAATTACAGCCACATAGCAACTTCGGAGCACTAGAAAAATAAGCTACAGCACTCAAACACCATGGCAAAGAGCATGAACATAAACTAGAAATATCCTACAGCAAATAAGTCGAAAGGTTCACCCCCAAAGGAGCCACGGATCAATAGCAACAAGCTTGGACATATTGAACTTGACAATAAAATTCTGACAGCAGAATTTTATTGAAACTTTGGAGCAAAAGTTAAACATGCTACAGCCACTCAAATAAGCATGTGAGAACATGAATGGATAGCCAACAATATATACTACAAGGAACCATCAAGATCCACCCCAAAACTATCATGGTTTCTCCTAGAACAGCAAGCAAACATGGCATCGGAACAATAACAGATTCCAGACTTAGCGAAAATCCACTAAGTGTTAAAACAGCAGTTTCATCATGGCATCTATAAGAGCAAGTTTAATTCACCTCGAAACTAAACATGGCAAGTGGTAAGCACCACATCAAAGTACACATGATGGTGATTCCGAAACATACAAGCATGCATCATGGAGATAAACACAACGATAGCAATGAGCTCAACAAGAAGGCATTTCATAACAAGTGAAACAACATCACAGCCACATGGCACTTTGCAACGAAGATATACATGGCAAGAATAATTCTATCATGCAACCTAACACAAACAACATGTAGAGCATGGCAAGACGAACACGTGGACATGTCATTTGCATCAATCGGACAAACGAGCTAAAAGATATCACTATGCAAAGATGGCATAAAACAACACATAGAAGCAGTTTATAACGGGATGCACTCTTGCAACGAATATTTAGGCACCTAGATGACCTCTAACATGCATGGCACAATGAAATGAATCGTAGTGCTAGTCACCACGAACGTCTGGACATCTCATTTGCGCGAAACGGATCAACACACAAGAAGTTATTGCAGTTTGAAACTAGCATCAGAGACTAAACAAACAGGGACTTAGAAGGATTTGGAGAGTCAACCTCTCAGATCTGAACTGGCTGGAGAAGTGGATCGGGCCGGCGGGGAGGCTGCTGGCCCACCTGGCCTTGGCGGAGGAAGGGCACGGCGGGAGATCGGCCCGGCAGCTCGGCTCGGGCTGGCGCGGCCCGAGAGGAGGCCCGGCGGCTCGCGCTGCGGAGGGTGGAGCGGCTGGCGTGGGCCTTCGGGCGGTGCAGAGGGAAGTCCGGCCCAGCGGAGGAAGCTGGCGGGGCGGCGGCTCGGGCCTCGGTCGACGGCGGGAGAGGCCCAGGCGGGCGCTCGCCTGGATCTGGCGGCTGAGGAGCGATGGCCCAGGCCTCGGCGGAGCGGTGCGGGACGACGACGCGGGCGAAGCGGCTCGATGGAGAGGCCGAGGAAGGGCCCAGGCGGCTCGGGTCAACGCCCAGGGACAGATCTGATCGATCGATCGGAATCGATCCAGAGAACTGGCGCGGCGATGAAGGAAAAACGGCGGGGTCTTCGATGGAAACGGCGGGCGACTCCTCGCTCGCTCGAGGCGGCGGCTGGACAACGGCCAGGGCACTGAAATTGAGGCAGGGAGCTGAAAAAGAGGGGAGGTTAGGGGAGAAACTAGGGATGCCCAAAAATGGACATGGGGGGTCTAAATATAGCAGTTTTTGCTAGGGTTAGGGGTTTTGGGGGTTTTAGAGCCCTCCGATCGCGATACGACGGATCCGATCGCGAGGGGAGTTAGGATGGGCCAAGAGGAGGGAAGTGGGCTGTTGGAGGGGTGTCTTGGGCCTCAAAGTGGAGGCACTTTGAGCCCACGAGAATAACTGTTGGGGTAGCAAACGGACTCGAAACGTGACGAGATTTGACAGGCGGGTTACACACATCAAAACAACAACACACGACAAGTCTCGCGCCAAACCGGTAACGTTACACGGCCAAACACCAAAGTAGGCCTACGGGATGCCACGAACACGTGAGGGAGCTCCGGAACACGAAACGGACAACGGGAAGGAACGCGTGGAACCGGATGCAACCGACAACACAAATGCAATGCGATGCACATGACTATATGATATGAATGAATGCCACACACGCACACAACAAAACGACGAAAACCCAAAAGACAAAGAACCCGAAATGGAATAGATGAAGCCAGAGATATATTATATGCCCAAAAGGGAAAGTATTACATCCGGGGCATTACAAACTCTCCTCTACTACAAAAAGATCTCGTCCCGAGATCTAGGACTGGAAAAAGGAAGGGTACTCGGAACGAAGATGATATTCTCGTTCCCACGTAGCTTCTCGGTCGGTATGATGTGACCACTTGACTTTCAAGAATTTGATGGACTTGTTGCGGGTCTTGCGCTCGGTCTCCTCGAGAATAGCAACGGGGTGCTCTCGGTAGGACAAGTCTTGCTGAAGATCAATCTCTTCAAACGGAATCATGCGTTCAGGTGCCTTGAAGCATTTGCGGAGTTGAGACACATGGAACACATCATGAACATTGGCGAAGTTGGGAGGGAGCTCAAGTTGATAGGCTAGATCGCCTCTTTTGCCAAGGATCTTGAAAGGCCCGACGTATCTAGGAGCAAGCTTTCCTTTGATACCGAATCTTTGGGTGCCTTTCATCGGAGACACACGGAGATAAACATGATCACCAATGTTGAAAGCCAAATCACGATGCTTGCCGTCATAGTAGCTCTTCTGACGCGACTGAGCGGCCTTGAGGTTCTCACGTACGACTTTGCACATTTCTTCGGCTTCTGAGATCAAGTCATTGCCAAGAAGTTGACGTTCGCCTGTTTCAGACCAGTTGAGAGGGGTACGGCACTTTCTGCCATAGAGGATTTCAAACGGAGCTTTGCCTGCACTTGCTTGAAAGTTGTTGTTGTAAGAGAACTCGGCAAATGGAAGGCAGTCTTCCCATTTCATGCCAAAAGATATGACACAGGCTCTGAGCATGTCTTCTAGAATCTGATTCACTCGCTCGACTTGATCACTAGTCTGAGGGTGAAAAGCAGTGCTGAACCTGATCTTAGTGGCCATGGCGGACTGAAAGGAGTCCCAGAACTTGGATGTGAACAAACTTCCACGGTCTGAGGAGATAACTTGAGGAATGCCATGTAAGGACACAATTCTGGAAGTGTACAGCTCTGCCAATTGAGCTGCATTGATTGATTCTTTGACTGGAAGGAAGTGAGCGACTTTGGTAAGCTTGTCAATCACCACGAAGATAGAATCATTCCCTCTTTTGGACTTAGGAAAGCCAGTGACGAAGTCCATTTCAATGTGGTCGAACTTCCACTCAGGAATAGGAAGAGGTTGGAGAAGACCGGCTGGACGTTGATGTTCTGCTTTCACTCTTCTGCAGACATCACATTCATTCACGAATTGGGCAATCTCCCTTTTCATGCGTGTCCACCAGTAAGATTTCTTGAGATCTTGGTACATCTTGGAACTGCCAGGATGAATGGAAAGGAGAGAATCATGTGCTTCTTCCATTATGAGCTTCCTGAGATCACCTTTGGGAACAACGAGTCTGTCCTCGAAGAACAAGGTATCTCTCTCATCAACACAAAAGCACTTGTATTTAGGAGTGCCCTTTGCAATACCATGTTTCACCTTCTGCACCATGGCATCACTGAGTTGGGCCTCACGGACCTGATGTTCCAAGGTAGGAGCAACTTGAAGATTTGCAAGAAAACCCTGCGGAACAACTTGGAGGTTGAGTTTCCTGAATGCTTCACAAAGCTCAGGCTGGAACGGCTTGATAAGAAGGTTGTTGCAATATGCCTTTCTGCTCAAAGCATCTGCAATCACATTTGCCTTGCCAGGAGTGTATTCGATGCTGGGATTATACTCTTGGATCATTTCAACCCAACGAGTCTGGCGGAGGTTCAGATTCGGCTATGTGAATATGTACTTCAAGCTCTTGTGATCCGTGAAGATGTCGACTTTTCTGCCCAACAACAGATGTCTCCACGTAATCAAAGCATGTACCACAGCTGCTAGCTCGAGATCATGTGTGGGACAGTTCTATTCACTTGGCTTCAGCTGACGAGAAGTGTATGCCATAATTCTCTTATCTTGCATAAGCACACCACCAAGTCCTTGAAGAGAAGCATCACAGAATACTTCATAGGGCTTGGACTCATCTGGAGGAGTAAGAACTGGAGCAGAGACGAGCTTTTCTTTGAGAGTTTTGAATGCCACTTCACATTCTGGAGACCAAAAGTATTTGACATTCTTCTGAAGCAAGTTGGAAAGAGGCTTGGCAATCTTGGAGAAGTTCTCAACGAACCTTCTACAATAGCTGGCAAGACCCAGAAAACTGCGGAATTGCTTGACGTTCTGAGGAGCTTCCCAGTTGACAATTGCTTCAACTTTCTCGGGATTTACCGCAATACCGTCAGCTGAGATGATATGGCCCAGGTACAAAACCTTATCGAGCCAAAATTCGCACTTGGAGAACTTGGCATAGAACTTATGCTCTTGGAGTCGATCAAGAACCAGACGTAAGTGCTTTTCGTGATCTTCTTCATTCTTGGAAAACACCAGAATATCATCCAGATACACAAGCACAAACTCGCCAGTATAGGGGTTGAAGATGTAGTGCATCATCCTCGAGAAGGTAGGAGGAGCATTGGCGAGACCAAAGGACATGACGGTATACTCGTATGAGCCGTAGCTCGTTCTGAAGGCAGTCTTGGGAATGTCTTGCTCGCGAATGCGAATTTGGTGATAGCCCATTCGGAGATCGAGCTTAGAGAACACTTTAGCTCATTTGAGCTGCTCGAAGAGTTCGTTGATGTTGGGGAGCGGATACTTGTTCTTTATTGTCTTCTTGTTCAATAGCCGGTAATCAACACAGAGACTCTCCGTGCCATCTTTCTTCTTGACAAATAAGACACCACAGCCCCAAGGAGACGTACTAGGCCTGATGAGACCCATACGCTCCTGTTCATCAAGCTGCTTCTTCAATTCCTTCAACTCTTCGGGAGAGAGCTTGTACGGACGCCGGCATGCTGGCTCAGTACCCGGCTCGAGTTCAATGACAAATTCCACCTGACGGTGTGGAGGCATGCCTGGAAGTTCTTCAGGAAAGACGTCTTGGTATTCGTTAACCACCGGAATTTGAGATATGGCATTAATTTCGCCCTTATCATTGAGAGAGAAAAGCCTGATAGTATTATCCCTTGAGGCGAAGATAATCACATCTTCATCAGGATGAGTCATCTTGACTTCTTTCTATGCACAATCAATGTGAGCATCATGCTGAGAAAGCCAATCCATCCCGAGGATGAGGTCAATGTCGGAATTACCAAGAACCACCGGAGAGGCCAGAAATCGATAATCACCCATGTGAATGGACACATTCGGAGCATATATACTGGAATGCATTCGTCTCCCCGGAGAAACAACTGATAACTCCCTTGGCAAACTTATGATGTCAACATTATACTTGGATGCAAATGGTTGAGACATGAAAGAGCATGAAGCACCCGAATCAAATAACACTTTAGCAGGAAAAGAGTTCACTGGAAGGTTACCCAAAATGACATCAGAAGAATTCTACGCTTGCGCTGCACTCATCAGATTGACCCTTGCAGACTTTGGATCATGCTTGACAATAGCTGAACTCACAGGTGGAGGAGGTGGAAGACGCTTCGGGTTGGGGCATCTGTTGGCATAGTGACCTTTCTGAGTGCACTTGTTGCAAGTCACTTCTGAGAGAGGACGGAAATGAGAACCACTTGACTTGGAGCCTTGAGAGTGAAACTGATTCTTCGACTGGTTGCTCGGGTTGGGTGGGTGGGAGAAACCACGTCCACCGGAGTTCTTGTTGCTGTTGGAGTTGTTGTAAGGAGCTCGAATCACTGGAGGATGAGGAAGCCAAAATTTCGCTTGCTTCGAGACCATCTGAGACGATGAGGAAAAGTGAACGGCATCTCGAATCCTCTTTTTAGAAGCCTCCATCTTAAGCTGAGCTGCCTCTTGTTTCAAAGCCATGTTATAGAATTTGTCGAATTCATCGGGCTCGAACAAGGTGAGAGCAAGTTGAAGTTCATCTTTGAGACCTCCACGGAACTGGTAGATTTTGCTCTTAGCATCAGGAATGTCTTGCTAAGCATAGCGGGCGAGGTTTTGGAACTTGACATTATACTGGTAGACTGTCATAGAGCCCTGCTTCAGGTTGCGGAATTGCTCACGCATACCCTCGATGACACTTGTTGGAATGTGGTGCGAGCAAAAGTACTTGCAGAAATCCTCCCAAGAGATCACACGACCTGGCCTGGAGTCTTTGTACTGCTGCCACCAGTCAGCTGCTTGGTCTTTAAGTTGGAAGGCTGCAAACTTCACATAGTCCTCTTCCTTCACGTTACTGCACTCAAAATGCTTCTTTATGTCGGTTAACCAATCTTCAGCATCAAGAGGGTCGACACAGTAACTGAAAGCTTTTGGATTATTGGCCAAGAACTGGTTGAGAGTAGCATGGTGCTGTTGGTTGAAGAAGTTGCCTTGATTCCCTGGAACACCCTGATTAGCTTGATTAGCTTGCATCTGCTGCATCATCTGCATCAACATCTGGGTGTTCTGAGTTGTAGTCTGCATAATCGCTCTCCAAGCCTCAGACGGAGGAGGAGGGGAAGGAGGACGGTCTGGGACCTCTTCACCCTCTGGGTTAGCGTTGGGAACCCTTTTCGGAGCCATCCTGAAAGAGATGACCACGAAATCAGCAATTGATTGACAGAAGGTATAAGCTGAATCAATGGAATGAATTGCAACAAGTCTTCACAATAATCATTCGAACAATAGGAACGAATGAAATCATTCGAACAAGAGGAACGAATGAAATTCTCAGTTAAATGATAACATCAATCTTCACGAGAAGCCACATAGGCGACAAAGGTAAATAAGAAAAACAACAAGGTACAGACGGGAACAAACACAAGATAGGAGCTTCATTCTAACATCTTTGTGCTGAAAGCATATGAACGTGTTACGAAAGGGTTTTGCAATCCCTGGATCAGCATAGCCAAGGACCCTTTAAGATGCAACTCCCGATCGGAACATCAGTCATAAACCACTTCACTCAATGTAGAACCCCGAACTCGCTAACCTGCATTCGTTGGAAGAATGCCTACGATCTACTGGATAAACCCACCTATTAATTTCCGAAAGATTCCAGTTATGCAATCAGGTGTTGGGGATACAGGGGAAGCACCGCGCAATCAACTCTAAACCTACATCCAGCTGTATCCATCCTTCAACACATAACCAGTCTTTCTCGGAAACTGTTTACCTCGGACCTTCGAAAAGCATCCACTATAACAAGCTATGGCAATACTCCCGAACTACCTCCCCAGTACTGGGTGATGTCGGGGTTATCTTGCCACTAACCGTATAGGAGAGATTTTCGATGTCGGCCGTCTTAAGTATTTAGTACTGCCGCGATATGCTTGTGACGACAATACCCCGAAGCTCAACTCCCCGGGACACTGCCACAACCCCTAATGTCAGGAGGCATCGAGAACAATATTCTCGTCACAAGAACATCGAAACAATCCCAGAATACTCGCGAGATTCCTAAAAAAAAATTGGTGCAATTTTTGAAGATAGAAGAGATAAGAGTAGTCGTCAGGAGTCCTCACCAGAGAGAAAGGAGATGAGAAGCAAAGAAATCCTACTCTCCGATATAAATATAGGACTCAAAATGTTTTCAGTGTGTGCCTAGACTCGACCGTCAACGATTCGATCAATCAGTGGGGGCTCCTAGGTCGGAGAAGGCTCTGAATACCAACTTGTAATGCCCAGGATGGGACTATATCTCCTACGTGTCGAGGCACGACTTAGAGACATAACCCCATGCTGGAATGATCGCAAGTCTGGTATCTTTGCACAACTCATGTAAAAGATGGGGATGGAAAACATAAAATAGTTGGCTTACACTCGCCACGTCACACAAATACAATACATGTCTCAAACATCATTCAATAAAACATCACAGCCCTCTAAGGGTAAAATCCAAATGACAAGATACCAAACATAATTTAAATCCACAGGTCGGATCGAATCCTAGTAGAAGTCTCCACTACTGATCATCAGGATAACGAACATAGTAACGACTACGCTCCTCGTCATACTCCTAGTCTAGCTCGGTGCCATCACCTGGATAGCTCACCATCAGACCTGCATCTGGTGTGGTGAAGTAACTGTGAGCCACAGAGGACTCAGCAATCCCGTTCCCGGGTAACAAGACTATTTAAGCCTTGGGAGAGGATAAGGCTGAAGAAAAGAATAAGTGTCTGCAGCAGCAACTAGCACTAGCTTACATGAAAGAGTGCGAGGAGAGAAGTGCCTCGGTCGAGAGATGATCACAAAGTGATCCTAGCTAAAGCTCAACAAACATAACCCCACCGTGTTCAACTCCTGAATCCCTATTCGGAAATTGACAGTCACGGTACACACGCTGGTAGTGTATTAGAACAGTGTGTCAAGTTATCTACAACCGGATATTAACAAGCTCCCATCTGCCACATAACCGCGGGCACGGCTTTCGAAAGTTCATAACCCTGCAGGGGTGTTCCAACTTGGCCCATTACAAGCCCACGATCCGCGGAGTCGCAACTCCAAGGTGGGAAGACCCGAGTATTCTCGGAATCCCGTGCTCAAGATACTCCGAACTAAGGTAAGGCTAATCCAGCAAATCCTCCCGGCGTGTCGACACCCTGATAGTAGCCGCACGTATCTAAGTCTCAGGACACGACCGGATGGGTGATGCTACGGGTTTTTACCAAACCTCGAGTTTCCTTGAGGTGGCCCTGCAGGACCCCCAGTTCGGACCAACACTCATGTGGAGCACTGGCCCGGGGTTGTTGATTAAGAAAGAGGGTTAATTACTCCCTATGCAGGTTTATTAGTTATTAGGCAAATAGTACCAATGTTGGGACTTGCTGGACAAGACTTAGCACTTAGCGGTTTATCGAGGGGGTCCCATAAACCCCAACCGCGTGAGGAACGCATAATCAAGGAACATAACACCAGTTTAAACGGTTCCTAACGGCATGAGTGGAACAAATCACCAAGCAAAAGGCTTAGCCTTCCACCCTTGACAATATATAGATGATTTCATTTTTAAGCATTTATATAGTGTGATATAATCCAACAAAACTTCAACATGAAGCAAGCATCTTCAATCTTCACCTGCAACTAGCAATGCTATAAGAAGGGCTGAGCGAGCTTACGTATAGCCAATCAATGGTTTGCATAGGTAGGGTGGTTAAACATGGTCATGATTACAAGTAGGAGGTTGACATGAAAGACATGGGCATCGAGGCAAAACTATAGAGCGGAACTACTAGCAATAGGCAAAGATAGTAATGTTATCGGGGTTCGGTCATCTTGCCTGAAGAGTAGTCGTTCGGATCGTAAGAAGGGTCCTCGTGCTCAACCTCGTTGGAAACCTCGTGCTCGTACTCGTACTCGGTCTCAGCTTCCGGCTCTAAACAATACAATCACACAAGGCACGAATCAACAAGATGCAATGCGCACTCAAAATGATGGATGCATGATGGATGCACTAAGGGAGCACACGGAGCACGGAAAATAAGCATTCAAGCACAAGCTTCAAAACATGATAACAACAGGATATTATGAATCTACACGGAAAATCAATCAAGTTTCATATAAGACTCGCTGAAATCGGAGCTACGGGCTAAAAGTTATGCCCGAAACAAGAAATATGCACAAGCTGAAAATTACAGCCACATAGCAACTTCGGAGCACTAGAAAAATAATCTACAGCACTCAAACACCATGGCAAAGAGCATGAACATAAACTAGACATATCCTACAGAAAATAAGTCCAAAGGTGCACCCCCAAAGGAGCCACGGATCAATAGCAACAAGCTTGGACATATTGAACTTGACAATAAAATTCTGACAGCAGAATTTTATTGAAACTTTGGAGCAAAAGTTAAACATGCTACAGCCACTCAAATAAGCATGTGAGAACATGAATGGATAGCCAACAATATATACTACAATGAACCATCAAGATCCACCCCAAAACTATCTTGGTTTCTCCTAGAACAGCAAGCAAACATGGCATCGAAACAATAACAGATTCCAGACTTAGCGAAAATCCACTAAGTGTTAAAACAACAGTTTCATCATGGCATCTATAAGAGCAAGTTTAAGTCACCTCGAAACTAAACATGGCAAGTGGTAAGCACCACATCAAAGTACACATGATGGTGATTCCGAAACATACAAGCATGCATCATGGAGATAAACACAACGATAGCAATGAGCTCAACAAGAAGGCATTTCATAACAACTGAAACAACATCACAGCCACATGGCACTTTGCAATGAAGATATACATGGCAAGAATAATTCTATCATGCAACCTAACACAAACAACATGTAGAGCATGGCAAGACGAACATGTGGACATGTCATTTGCATCAATCGGACAAACGAGCTAAAAGATATCACTATGCAAAGATGGCATAAAACAACACATAGCAGAAGTTTATAACGGGATGCACTCTTGCAAAGAATATTTAGGCACCTAGATGACCTCTAACATGCATGGCACAATGGAAGGAATCGTAGTGCTAGTCACCACGAACGTCTGGACATCTCATTTGCGCGAAACGGATCAACACACAAGAAGTTATTGCAGTTTGAAACTAGCATCAGAGACTAAACAAACAGGGACTTGGAAGGATTTGAGGAGTCAACCTCTCAGATCTGAACTGGCTGGAGAAGTGGATCGGGCCGGCGGGGAGGCTGCTGGCCCACCTGGCCTTGGCGGAGGAAGGGCCCGGCGGGAGATCGGCCCGGCAGCTCAGCTCGGGCTGGCGCGGCCCGAGAGGAGGCCCGGCGGCTCGCGCTGCGAAGGGTGGAGCGGCTGGCGTGGGCCTTCGGGCGGCGCAGAGGGAAGGCCGGCCCAGCGGAGGAAGCTGGCGGGGCGGCGGCTCGGGCCTCGGTCGACGGCGGGAGAGGCCCAGGCGGGCGCTCGCCTGGATCTGGCGGCTGAGGAGCGATGGCCCAGGCCTCGGCGGAGCGGTGCGGGACGACGACGCGGGCGAAGCGGCTCGATGGAGAGGCCGAGGAAGGGCCCAGGCGGCTCGGGTCAACGCCCAGGGATAGATCTGATCGATCGATCGGAATCGATCCAGAGAACTGGCGCGGCGATGAAGGAAAAACGGCGGGGTCTTCGATGGAAACGGCGGGCGACTCCTCGCTCGCTCGAGGCGGCGGCTGGACAACGGCTAGGGCACTGAAATTGAGGCAGGGAGATGAAAAAGAGGGGAGATTAGGGGAGAAGCTAGGGATGCCCAAAAATGGACATAGGGGGGTCTAAATATAGCAGTTTTTGCTAGGGTTAGGGGTTTTGGGGGTTTTAGAGCCCTCCGATCGCGATCCGACGGATCCGATCGCGAGGGGAGTTAGGATGGGCCAAGAGGAGGGAAGTGGGCTGTTGGAGGGGTGTCTTGGGCCTCAAAGTGGAGGCACTTTGAGCCCACGAGAATAACTGTTGGGGTAGCAAACGGACTCGAAACGCGACGAGATTTGACAGGCGGGTTACACACATCAAAACAACAACACACGACAAGTCTCGCGCCAAACCGGTAACGTTACACGGCCAAACACCAAAGTAGGCCTACGGGACGCCACGAACACGTGAGGGAGCTCCGGAACACGAAACGGACAACGGGAAGGAACGCGTGGAACCGGATGCAACCGACAACACAAATGCAATGCGATGCACATGACTATATGATATGAATGAATGCCACACACGCACACAACAAAACGACGAAAACCCAAAAGACAAAGAACCCGAAATGGAATAGATGAAGCCAGAGATATATTATATGCCCAAAAGGGAAAGTATTACATCCGGGGCATTACTAATACCAGCCCTCGGGTTTGCCCAAGGTGGCCCTGCAGTCCGCCCAGTTGGACCAACACTCATGAGGAGCACTGGCCCGGGTTGTTGATTAAGAACTCGGGTTAATTAATCCATATGCAAGTTTTAGTTGTTAGGCAAATGTAAGTTGGGTATTGCTGGAAAAGCTTTAAGCAATGCGAATTATCAAGGGGGGCCCATAAACCCCAACCGTGTTAGGAACACAAAATCAAGGAACATAACACCGGTTTATCGGTTCCTAAGGTGGCATGAGTGGAACAAAACACCAATCAGAAGGCCAAGCCTTCCACACATTACCAATATATATGTGCATTAATTTGATTAAGATATATATATTGTGTTATCCCAATAAACAAGTCCGAACATGGAGCAATCTTCAAACTTCACCTGCAACTAACAACGCTATACGTGGGGCTGAGCAAAAGCGTACTTAGCCAATCAACGGTTTGCTAGGAAGGCGGTTAGAGTGTTTCATGGCAACATAGGAGGCTGACAAAACAAGAATAGGCATCGAGGCATAGCTAAAGTGCGAGACAACTAGCAAGTCAAAGATAGAGGTGATATCGGGGAATGGTCATCTTTCCTTTTATCTCGCAAGAAGAAGAACGAGTCCATGAAGTAGTCGAACAAACCCTCACAACTACGGAACGAAACCGAAGCTAACGAGAGAAGCATATTGGAAAGAAGCAAACAACATGGTAAACACACAAGCTTAAACATGGCATATGATGCACAACCAAGTATGATGCATGTCCGGATTAAATATGCATGGCATGGCAAAGTTCTCAAACAACACTACAAATTAAGTGGAGCTCAACATGCAACGAGTTGCATATTGACAAACACCACATCGAAACATTTAGTTTGCTCTCGTTATGAACCCAACAAGTTTAAATGTTTTTAACATGGCAAGAGGTGAAGCATGAGAAAACTACACTGCCTAGGCATTTTAAATGAGGCCGGAAATAACAACAACAATACCGGAAAATCCCCATGTGCATATTATGAATTTGGTACTATTCTGGATAAAATAATATTTTATTGTTATTAAACAGCAAAATAAGGTGCACCATGTTAATCTACTCATTTTTCTACCCCAAATACATATAAAGTTTGTTAAATTTGGAGCTACAGTTGTTTAGTTATGAATTAAACCAATTTAACAAGTTATTTACACAAATTAATACAACCAGCAATTTTACACATTTTAACATGGATGAAAGTTGGAAATAATTAATCTACACCAAATTCTAAGCATTTTTCATATATGAAGTTTTTACATATGATGCACACTTTGAGATTTATGATATGCATGAAGACTAGGGACTGAACTGCAAAACTACAGTTTTCTGGAAAATAGAGAAATTCATCCTCGAAGGAAAAAACATCACGGGCCAAAAGTGAGATCTGGCCCAGGTCGCGGGGGGGTGCTGCTCACCATGCGTGCTTGTCCCGGTTGGTAAGGGCGGACCGAAGCAGGCCGGCTGCGCGTGCTGGGCCTTGGGCGCAGCCACTGGAGGGCTTCGCCGAGCTGGGCCGGTGGAAGGAGGGCAGGCCATCGCAGCGGCTCGGGTCAACGTGGGCGAGCAGAGGCGCTAGCTGCTTGCATCTTCTCCTACTCGATGCAGGAGCAGGGGAGGCCGACGATGGCGCCAAAACCGACGAGGCTCCGGCGAGGCGGCCTCAGCGGGGACCGGCCGGAACAGAACTGGTCGGCGGGATCCGGCGGATCTAAGGAGGGGGGATGGAGCTCCAGCAACGCGGACGGGAGCTTTAGGCGGCCATGGCGATCTCCTGTGGGCAAAAGGGAAGACATAGCAAAGAGATTAAAGAGCGAGAGACGGTGAGATGGAGGGCAGGGCGCGAGACGGCAACCTGTCGACGCATTCCGGCGAGGCGGCGAGGAGGCGAGGAAGTAGCCAGGGTCGAGCGAGAGGACCTGCGGGTCAGCGTGGCGGAGCTGCTCGGACTAGAGGTGCGGCTCGATGCGGTCGACGCGATGCAGGAGAAAACAGAGGCCTCGGGCAGAGGAGCGGTTTGGGCCGAGGCAGAGCACGGCCAGCGCTTGGGATGAGCAGGGAACAGGCGCTGCTGGTTGGTTTGATTTGGAAAACAAGGAAAGGGGGCTCGGTAGATTGGGATGGATCCTGAGGTGCGAGGGCAGTGGGTGGCGGCGGCAGTGAGGACGATGAGACAGTAGGCCGAGAGACTAGGGTTGCCCGGTGTATATATACGGTAGGTGGTCAAGGCTGGGGCTATTTGGTCCGTACGATCGTAATCGGACGGTCCGAGAAAATAGTCTAGAGGAGTCCAAATAAGAAAACGGAGATGTTTTAGGGATGTTTGGGGATGATCCGGACCCATTGGTAAGGACAGAGCGGTTCGGGTTTGAGGCAATTTCGGACACACATGAGGGCTCTGTGCAATGTGCAGAGAGGGGAACATTTAGACGAGAGGGGAAATCGAAGATGAAGGGGTCTGACGAAAGGCCACGGGGACAAGGGGGGTTTCGTTGGTCTCGGAGAAAGAGAGAAGAGAGCGGTCCGGTTAGTCTGGGAGAAGGTCAACAAAGACAAGCGGTCTCGTGACAGGTCAACGAAGAAGAAGCGAGAAGCGACAACTACGAACGACTAAGAGTTTTATGAAAACATATGGATGCAAACTGCCGATGCAATGCAAATGATGACATGATGAATGCAACAAACAAACAAAACACGACGAAACTCAGAATAGCTGGAAGTCTTCTAGAGCGTCTGTCTTGGGGCGTCACAACTCTCCCACACTAATATAGGATCTCAACCAGATATCCTGGAGAAGGCACCGGATAGAAGAGAAAAAAAAAGAGGTAAAACAAAGTTGCTTCTTCGACAAACGAGTGAAACCACGAACTTGAGATGTTGACCAAATTGAAAGAAGAATACAACGAAGATGAACAAAGATAAAAACACTCCATTAGCAAAGATGAACAAGGAACGCCGGCGATAATGAAGAGCTTAGGTGACAAGAAGGACATTGAGGCCACTCCAATTAAAACAAGATAGAGAAGGAATAAGAACGAAAGAATTTGGACAGCATTCCGGCTGAAAATGGAAGGAATTGGCTTGAACTTGAGAAGATGGGATGATGCTTGATGAAATCAACAACAGACTGCCTCCGGAACAATTGAAAGAATGACACACGGGGTAAGAAGGATTTCAGATAGCACTCCGACTGAAAATAGAGGCAAAACTTGATAAGGTGAGAGAATTTGAATGGAGCACATGACACTCGGGATAAATGGATAAACAAGGGAAAGAACATGATCTTGACAAAATGAGATGATGGTCAACGAGAGCAATATCACAATGCCACCGAAACGAACGAATAAAAACTAGATCAATGAAAGAAAGGAACGGAGAAGAAAATGAAAACTTCTCCCACAATTGAATTTGAAAAGCACACCTAGAAAGAATGATTAAATGAAGTTGTTGGAAAAATCAACAACAAAAAATAAGCTTGTTGTGGACTTGTGGAAAACATCCCAAAATTATATGGCGACAACCAGCCACTAACGGAAAACAATTGGTTGGATTCAGGTTAACAAGGAGACAAAAAAATTATTTCACCGAGAGGATAAATGAAGAACTTGGGTCATTTATAAGCACCATAAATAGCAAATATCCTTAGGGAAAGCTTATAGGTGAAATACAACCCAAGATTACTCCAACTTAGAGATTGAAGGGTCGAACGATCTCCTCAAGAAAGAGAAATGATGGTTTTAAATATCTCATTCTTGTTAACTTGTGAATCATGAAACACGAAGGAAATTGCCAAGAATGACATAACACCACCTCGAACAATAAGGTAGAAAGAATTGCACTTCGGAATGCAAAAAGAAGAATACTTGAACTCCAACAAGAATCTTGATGAAGACTTCGAGGATGAATTAAATCATGATGAACCACCATGAAGAACTCCAGTAACAAAAGGATAAGAAGTGAAGGATGAAAAGAATACGATTGAAGCCTTGCAACGATTAGATGAAGCTTCGTGACGAGATGGCCGAGAAACTTTGAACTCCGACGAAGAAAAGATGAAAGCACATGTGACCAGAATTTATTCATCATGAACAAACTCCGAAGGAAGGAATTAATCAACTTGATGAAAAGAATAAGAATTACGCTATGCTTATCCTCCATCAATTAAATTGATGAGAAGCAATGGATATGCATACTAGTTATTCCCATTGCAAAGAATTAAAGAGAGATCTCGCACAATCTTGAGAAAGTATTCAACGAATCACCCGTAGGATTTCAGAAAGAACGAATGAATTGATATGATGACAAAGGAAAAATGAATTTTTGAACGAACCACCATAAGAATATGGAGACGAACAAAGAGGCATCAATTAAGAATAGTTGGAGGGCGAAGTTGAAAACTGAGAACGAAGAAATCTTCTGAAATGATGGCCTTCGAAGGATCAAAATGGAAAACAATTCCTAAAATACTTCGGATAGGTAAGGAGAAGAATTTTTGACAAATGACATAATTCAAGAGGATAACATGAATCTAGAACCACAAATCTTTGGAAGAGCGGGTAAGGATTCAAGAGGAACTCTTCTTAGGTCTTCAAAACGTGAGAATGACAATGAGATACAACACCATGAATTGTTGAGACACTCTAGAAAGAATGAAAATATAAAGGTTGAAGCAACAATGAATGAAAGCGATCTTAGAGAAGGCATATGACCGATGGAATCCATACTTATGTCACACTTTGAAAACAATTTGAGAATACCTTCGAAAAAATTAGAAGAGTCAGGTAAGATCCTCGGAATAAACCTGTGGGTTAGGGCCCACTCAAAAGAAACACCATCGGGAAAAGATTACTTGAAAGAGAGATTGGTTAAATTAAATGGCTTGAATGAGATACCTCGAAATAGCTTGAATGGATTAAGAATGGAAACGCAAATCTTCCAAGATAATTTCAGCACTCTGGAGAAGAATTAGAGAGTTGAATAAGCAAGAGAGACTTCGGATAAGAAATTTCAACATGGGAAAACATGTGAAACAAAAAGGAAGAGATATGATCATGACCAAAGCTTGAATTACATCCACCGGCAGAATTTGAGAACAAAAGAATGATGAACTTGAAGCTTCCCGAGCATCTTTACGAGAAAACACCGGGTAAGAATATTCACTGTTCAAGAATTCACCCGATTAATCATTTAACGGGCCAGTTAATCGCTACTCACCGCATGGCCAAATCGAATAACACCTAGTCATCGAGTTAACTTATCGGGCCGATTATATGGCCAGTTAGACCGATTAATCAGTTGTCATGCCGATTAATCCCTGCCGGTTCATTAATGGGTGGGCAAACAAATCCCAAATTTTTGACTCGTAACCCCTTCCATCCCCATCTCGCTCCTTAATAGCTAGGATTAATAATTGTACCTCCTCTCTATGATTTTCATATGTCTAAGGAAGCATGTTTTAGTATACTACCTACCTGTGATCTTGGGAGTATGGTATAATACATAAAAAATCTTGATATATGTTGGCAAGTTCCTATTCAGTCTACCGATTAATGGTCGACCGATTAATCCAGTTAATAGGCCGATTCACCGATTAATCGCTACTCCTAAACCGACCGAGCAGCTACCAGTTAACGATTTCTTGAACATTGAGAATATTGAAGGAAAGAATGAAGAACTTCAAATGAATAAAATGGATACTTGATTAAGAATTCTGACTCCACAAAGAAAAGGGTGGGAGGGTGGGGGAAAACAAAGAAAACTTGGGATGAATGAAACAGACACCATTGAGAAAAACCAAGACTTGGTCTTGCACATATTAAAAGGGATCGGGTTAACTTGAAGAGAAGCACGCCGGTTGAAAAGAATTTACATGACAATCTCGACGATTAAGAAGGACTAGCACTCCCATAGAAATATGAGAACACCGCTTAGGAGACGTATGGAATCAACACTTGGTATCGAAGCAACTCGAATACCACAACTCAAAACAAAACAAAGGATTGATATGTTGCAACATAATCTTAACAATATCATTCGAATAGAGAATTGAACGATTGAATTCCATAGCTTAATGGTACATCAACTTGTCGAGAAGCCACTTGGGAGAACAAAATGATAGAATAAAACAACAAGGTAACAGATCGAACAAATACATAATAGAGGTTTCGTCCCACATGTTCGTGCTGAAGCCCCATGGCATGTGTTACAAAGGGCCTTGCAATCCCCGGATCAGCATAGCCAAGGATCCTTTAAGATGCAACCCCCTAGTGTAACAACACCCATGATAACCTCTACACTAGATGTTGAACCCCAACCTCATATCATGCACCCGTTGGAAGATTACCTAAGAGCTACTTGAATGCCGCCTATTAATTCCCGAAGCTTTCCGGTTATGCAATCTGGTGTTGGGATATAGGGGAAGAACAATATCTCACACAACTAGCAATACCTACATCTAGCTATATCCATCCGTCAACACATAACCAGGCACCTTCGGAAACCGTTTACCTCGGACCTTCGAAACGCATCCGCTATACTAGCTGTGGCAATACTCCCGAACTATCCCGCCAGTACTGGGTGACGTTGGGGTTATCTCACCAGCACACAAGCATAGAAGAGTTTTCGATGTCGGCCGCCTCTGGTATTCTAGAACTGTCACGATACACAATGGGATGACAATACCTCGGAGCTCAACTCCTCGGGACTCAGCCTAAACACACGGGAGGCACCAAGACAGAATTCTCGTCACAAAGATATCGGAACAATCCAAACAATACCCGCGTGATCCTAAAAAAAATTGGTGAATAATTGAGGATAGTGCTGTTAAAACAACGTCAGGAATCCTCATCAGAGCGACGAAGGGGATGAGGAGTAAAAAGAAATCCTACTCTCCGATATATATATATATATATATATATATATATATATATATATATATATATATATAGGAATCAAAACATTTTGTGTGTGTGCCTAGACTCAACCATCAGCGGTTTGATCAATTAGGGGGCTCCTAGGTCGGAGAAGGCTCTGATACCAAATATAATGCCCAGGATGCGACTATATCTCATATGTGTCGAGGCACGACTTAGAGACATAAGCGCATTCTGGAATGATCGCAAGCGTGGTATCTTTGCACAACTCATGTAAAAGTGAAGGAAATATGCCCTAGAGGCAATAATAAAGTTATTATTTATTTCCTTATATCATGATAAATGTTTATTATTCATGCTAGAATTGTATTAACCGGAAACTTAATACATGTGTGAATACATAGACAAAACAGAGTGTCCCTAGTATGCCTCTACTAGACTAGCTCATTGATGAAAGATGGTTATGTTTCCTAGCCATAGACATGAGTTGTCATTTTATCAACGGGATCACATCATTAGGAGAATGATCTGATGGACAAGACCCATCCGTTAGCTTAGCACTATGATCGTTTAAGTTTTACTGCTATTGCTTTCTTCATGACTTATACATGTTCCTATGACTATGAGATTATGCAACTCCCGAATACCGGAGGAACACTTTGTGTGCTACCAAACGTCACAACGTAACTGGGTGATTATAAAGGTACTCTACAGGTGTCTCCGAAGGTACTTGTTGGGTTGGCGTATTTCGAGATTAGGATTTGTCACTCCGATTGTCGGAGAGGTATCTCTGGGCCCACTCGGTAATGCACATCACTATAAGCCTTGCAAGCATTGCAGCTAATGAGTTAGTTGCGGGATGATGTATTACGGAACGAGTAAAGAGACTTGTTGGTAACGACATTGAACTAGGTATTGACATACCGACGATCGAATCTCGGGCATGTAACATACCGATGACAAAGGGAACAATGTATGTTGTTATGCAGTTTGACCGATAAAGATCTTCGTAGAATATGTGGGAGCCAATATGAGCATCCAGGTTCCGCTATTGGTTATTGACCGGAGACGTGTCTCGGTCATGTCTACATAGTTCTCGAACCCGTAGGGTCCGCACGCTTAAGGTTTCGATGATAGTTTTATTATGAGTTTATGAGTTTTGATGTACCGAAGGAGTTCGGAGTCCCGGATGAGATCGGGGACATGACGAGGAGTCTCAAAATGGTCGAGACGTAAAAATCGATATATTGGACGACTATATTCGGACATCGGAAAGGTTCCGAGTGATTCGGGTATTTTCGGAGTACCGGGGAGTTACGGGAATAGAGGAGAGAGGCCAAAAGGAAGGAGGCGTGCACCCCCCTTCTGGTCCGAATTGGACAAGGGGTGCAGCCCCCTTTTCCTTCTCCCTCTCCCCCTCTTTCCTTCTCTCCTACTCCGGAAAGGAAAGGGGAATCCTACTAGGACTTGGGAGTCCTAGTAGGACTCTCCACACTTGGTGCGCCCCCTCTAGGGCCGGCCTCTCCCTCCCTCCTTTATATACGGGGGCAGGGGGGCACCTCTAGACACAACAATTGATCTCTTGATCTCTTAGCCGTGTGCGGTGCCCCCCTCCATCATAGTTCTCCTCGATAAATATTGTAGCGGTGCTTAGGCGAAGCCCTGCGACGGTAGAACATCAAGATCGTCACCACGCCGTCGTGCTGACGGAACTCTCCCTCGACACTCGGCTGGATCGGAGTTCGAGGGACGTCATCGAGCTGAACGTGTGCTAGAACTCGGAGGTGCCGTAGTTTCGGTGCTTGATCGGTCGGGCCGTGAAGACGTATGACTACATCAACCGCGTTGTTCTAACGCTTCCGCTTTCGGTCTACGAGGGTACGTAGACTCACTCTCCCCTCTCGTTGCTATGCATCTGGTAGATAGATCTTGCGTGATCGTAGGAAAATTTTAAAATACTACGTTCCCCAACAAAAAGAACATGGATAAAAGAGTAAAATAGTTGGCTTACACTCAACACGTCACATAATGAATACAATAACATACATTCATCCAAATAACACAGGGTCCGACTACAGACGAAATCCAAACGAGAAAAGATACCACAACCACAAGTCCTGATCACCCCTAGTAGGAACCACTACTGATCGTCGGGAAACGATACATAGAAATGACCACGTTCATCATTGAACTCCCAGTCAAGTTCTGATCCATCTCCTGCATCGTTCTCGGCTGTACCTGCATCTGGTGTGTGTTGTAATCTGTGAGTCACAAGGACTTAGCAATCCCATTCCCGGGTATCTAAACTAACAAAGACTTTAGGTGTGGAGAGGTAATAAAGTGTTTGCAGCAAGCACTAAGCAACTAGCTTACGAGTTCAGAGCGAGAGGAGAATATGTGCCAACGGTCGCCAAAGATAATCAATAAGTGATCCTAGCTACTCACGTTCATGCATAACCCCATCGTGTTCACTTTTCGAAACCTCTTCGAAAAGAGACCATCATGGTACTCACACAGGTAGTGTATTTTTAAGGATAGGGTGTCAAGTTATCTACAACCGGATATTAACAAATTCCCATTTGCCACATAACCGCGGGCATGACTTTCGAAAGTTCAAAACCCTGCAGGGGTGTCCCAACTTAGCCCATCACAAGCTCATGATCTGCGGAGTCGCAACTCCAAATTGGGAAGACCCGAGTATTCTCGAAATCCCGTGCTCAAGATATTTCGGCAAAGGCAAAACTAATCTAGCAAGACCTCCCGGTGTGCCGACAACCTGATAGTAGCCGCACGTATCTCGTCTCAGGCCACGACCGGATGGGACAGCCTACAGGAAAATACCAGCCCTCGGGTTTCCCCAAGGTGGCCCTGCAGTCCGCCAAGTTGGACCAACACTCATGAGGAGCACTGGCCCGGGTTGTTGATTAAGAACTCGGGTTAATGACCCCCAATGCAAGTTTTAGTTGTTAGGCAAATGTAGTACCAAAGTTGGGTCTTGCTGGAAAAGCTTTAAGTAATGCGAATTATCAATGGGGGCCCATAAACCCCAACCGTGTTAGGAACGCAAAATCAAGGAACATAACACCGGTTTATCGGGTCCTAAGGTGGCATGAGTGGAACAAAACACCAAGCAGAAGGCCAAGCCTTCCACCCATTACCAATATATATGTGCATTAATTTGATTAAGATATATATATATATATATATATATATATATATATATATATATATATATATATATATATATATATATATATATATATATTGTGTTATCCCAATAAACAAGTCCGAACATGGAGCAATCTTCAAACTTCACCTGCAACTAACAACGCTATAAGAGGGGCTGAGCAAAAGCGTACTTAGCCAATCAACGGTTTGCTAAGAAGGCGGTTAGAGTGTTCATGGCAACATAGGAGGCTGACAAAACAGGAATAGGCATCGAGGCATAGCTAAAGAGCGAGACAACTAGCAAGGCAAAGATAGAGGTGATATTGGGGAATGGTCATATTTCCTGTTATCCCACAAGAAGAAGAACGAGTCCATGAAGTTGTCGAACAAACCCTCACAACTCTGGAATAAAACCGAAACTAACGAGAGAAGCATACCGGAAAGAAGCAAACAACATGGTAAACACACAAGCTTAAACATGGCATATGATGCACAACCAAGTATGATGCATGTCCGGTTTAAATATGCATGGCATGTCAAAGTTCTCAAACAAACTACAAATTAAGTGGAGCTGAACATGCAACGAGTTGCGACAAAACACCACATCCAAACATTTAGTTTGCTCTCGTTATGAACCCAACAAGTTTAAATGTTTTTAACATGGCAAGAGGTGAAGCATGAGCAAACTACACTACCTAGGCATTTTAAATGAGGCCGGAAATAACAACAACAATTCCAGAAAATCCCCATGTGCATATTATGAATTTGGTACTGTTCTGCCTAAAACAATATTTTATTATTATTAAACATCAAAATAGAGTGCACCATGTTAATCTACTCATTTTTCTACCCCAAATACATATAAAGTTTGTTAAATTTGGAGCTACGGTTATTTAGTTATGAAGTAAACCAATTTAACAAGTTATTTACACAAATTAATGCAACGAGCAATTTTACACATTTTAACATGGATGAAAGTTAGAAATAATTAATCTACACCAAATTCTAAGCATTTTTTATATATGAAGTTTTTACATATGATGCACAGTTTGAGATTTATGATATGCATGAAGACTAGGGACTGAACTGCAAAACTGCAGTTTTCTGGATAATAGAGAAATTCGTCCTGGAAGGAAAAAAACATCACAGACCAAAAGTCAGATCTGGCCCTGGTCGCGGGGGGTGCTGCTCACCATGCGGGCTTGGCCCGGTTGGTAAGGGTGGACCGAAGCAGGCCGACTGCACGTGTTGGGCCTTGGGTGCAGCCGCTGGCGGGCTTCAGTGAGCTGGGCCGGTGGAAGGAGGGCAGGCTGTCGCAGCGGCTCGGGTCAACAAGGGCGAGAAGAGGCGCTGGTTGCGTGCGTCTTCTCCTACTCGATGCAGGAGCAGGGGAGGCAGGCGATGGCACGAAAACCGGCGAGGGCTCGAGCGAGGTGGCCTCGGCGGGGACCGGCCAGAACATAACTGGACGGCGGGGTCCGGCGGATCTGGGCACGGGGATGGAGCTCCAGCGGCGCGGATGGGAGTTTCAGGCGGCCATGGCGATCTCCTGTGGGCGAAAGGGAAGACAGAGTAGATAGATTAGAGAGTGAGAGACGGTGAGATAGAGGGCAGGGCGCGAGACGGCGACCTGGCTACGCACTCCGGCGAGGAGGCTCGTCGGCGAGGAGGCGAGGAAGAAGCCGGGGTCAAGCGAGAGGACCTGCGGGTCAGCGCGGCGGAGCTGCTCGGACTCGAGGTGTGGCTCGATGCGGTCGACGCGGTGCAGGGGAAAATAGAGGCCTTGGGCAAAGGAGCAGCTTGGGCAGAGGCAGAGCACGGCGAGCGCTCGGGGTGAGTAGGGAACATGCGCTGGTGGTTGGTTTGATTTGGAAAATGAGGAAAGGGGGCTCGGTAGATCGGGATGGATCCCGAGGTGCGAGGGCAGTGGGTGGCGGCGGCAACGAGGAGGATGGGACAGTAGGCCGAGAGACTAGGGTTGCCCAGTGTATATATACGGTAGGTGGTCAAGGCTGGGGCTATTTGGTCCCTATGATCGTAATCGGACGGTCCGAGAAAATAGGCTAGAGGAGTCCAAATAAGAAAACGAAGATGTTTTAGGGATGTTTGGGGATGATCCAGACCCATCGGTAATGACAGAGCGGTTCGGGTTCGAGGCAATTTCGGACACACACGAGGGCTCTATGCAATGTGCAGAGAGGGGAACATTTAGACGAGAGGGGAAATCAAAGACGAAGGGGTCTGACGAAAGGCCACGGGACAAGGGGGTTTCATTGGTCTCGGAGAAAGAGAGAAGAGAGTGGTCCGGCTAGTCTGGGAGAAGGTCAACAAGGACAAGCGGTCTGGCGACAGGTCAACGGAGAAGAAGTGAGAAGCGGCAACTACGAATGACTATGAGTTTTATGAAAATATACGGATGCAAATTACCGATGCAATGCAAATGATGACATGATGAATGCAACAAACAAATAAAACACACGACGAAACTGAGAATAGATGGAAGTCTTCTGGAGCGTCAGTCTTGGGGCGTCACAAGAGTAGTAAGATTTCTATGCAAGTAGATCATGAAAAGAATGCTTTATGTGCTGGTTATATGGTTGAATTCATTCATGATGCTACTGAAAATTATTATGAGAGAGGATCATATGCTTCTACATATTGCAATAATATCAAGTTTCCTCTCTATGTGCTTAAAATCTTGAAGTTATGCCCGTTTTCCCTTCCTATGCTAGTTGATTATCGTTCCCATAAGTTGTTTGCTCACAAAATCCCTATGCATAGGAAGTGGGTTAGGCTTAAATTTGCTAGTTATATTCTTCATGATGCTCTCTTTATGTTTCAATTCTTATCTTTTATGCGAGCTTCATTGAAATCATCATGCCTAGCTAAAAGGCATTAAAGAAAAGCGCTTGTCGGGAGACAACCCAATACTTACCCCTACTGTTTTTGTGTGTTCACATGATTAAGCTACTGTAGTAATCATGTTTGATAGCTTTTGTTTAAATAAAGTGCAAGTAGAACCTTTGGGAAGACTTGGGTGACGTCTTTGCGATCTTGCTGTAAAAAACAAAAAAAATTGCGCTCACAAGATTAGCTGCCATTTTTTTACTGGAGAGTGATTTTAAGTTGATTATTTACGCATAAGTTTAATAGAAAAATTCTTCATGTCCACCAATTTATTTCAGAATTTTTTGAGTTACACAAGTAGTCGAAAGTTACAGATTCCTACAGATTGTTCTATTTTTGACATATTCTGTTTTTTATGTGTTGTTTGATTATTTTGATGAATCAATGAGTAGTATCGGAGGGTATGAACCATAGAGAAGTTTGAATACAATAGATATTACACCAATATGAATTTAGAATGAGTTCACAATAGTACCTAAGTGGTGGTTTTATTTTCTTATACTAACAGAGCTTATGAGTTTTCTGTTTAGTTTTGTGTTGTGAAGGTTTCAAGTTTTTGGTAAAGATTTGATTGACTATAGAATAAGGGGTGGCAAGAGCCCAAGCTAGGGGATGCCCGAGGCACCCCTATGTAAAATTCAAGGACAACCAAAAGCCTAAGCCTGGGAATGCCCCAGGAAGGCATCCCCTCTTTCGTCTTCGTCTATCGGTAACTTTACTTGAGGCTATATTTTTATTCACCACATGATATGTGTTTTGCTTGGAGCGTCAATTTATTTTATTTAGTTTTGCTTGCTTTTGTAATAATATCCCAAGATCTGAAATTCTTAAATGTTAGAGAGTCTTCACATAGTTACATAATTATTCAACTACTCATTGATCTTCACTTATATCTTTCGGAGTAGTTTGTCATTTGCTCTAATGCTCCACTTATATCTTTTAAGAGCACATCGGTGGTTTTATTTTGAAGAAATAGATGAACTCTCAGGCTTAACTCATACTATTTTGGGAGTCTTTTAGAACAGCATGGTAATTTGCTTAGGCTATGAATTTAGTCCTAATATGATGGGCATCCAAGAGGGATATAATAAAAACTTTCATATAAAGTTCATTGAATAGTATGAGAAGTTTGATACTTGGTGATTGTTTTGAGATATGAGGATGGTGATATTAGAGTCATGCTAGCAGAGTAGTTGTGAATTTGAGAAATACTTGTGTTGAGGTTTGCAAGTCCCGTAGCATGCACGTATGGTAACCGTTGTGTGACAAATTTGAATCATGAAGTATTTCTGTGATTGTCATCCTTTGTGTGGAGGTCGGGATCGCGCGATGGTTAACTCCAACCAACCCTTCCCCTAGGAGCATGCGTGTAGTACTTTGTTTTGATGACTTGTAGATTTTTGCAATAAGTATGTGAGTTCTTTATGACTAATGTTGAGTCCATGGATTATACGCACTCTCACCCTTCCACCATTGCTAGCCTCTCTTGTATCACGGAACTTTCGCCGGTACCATACACCCACCATATACCTTCCTCAAAACAACCACCATACCTACCTATTATGGCATTTCCATAGCCATTCCGAGATATATTGCCATGCAACTTTCCACTGTTCCGTTTATTATGACACGCTTCATCATTGTCATATTGTCATGCATGATCATGTAGTTGACATCGTATTTGTGGCTAGGCCACCATGCATAATTTTTCATACATGTCACTCTTGATTCATTGCACATCCCGGTACACCGCCGGAGGCATTCATATAGAGTCATACTTTGTTCTAGTATCGAGTTGTCAGTAAATAAAAGTGTGATGATCATCATTATTAGAGCATTGTCCCAAAGAAAAAAAAGAAAAAAAGAAGAAAGGCCAAAGAAAAAAAAGGAAGGCCCAAAAAAAAGAAAAAGAAAAAAGGGACAATGCTACTATCTTTTTCCACACCTGTGCTTCAAAGTAGCACCATGATCTTCATGATAGAGTCCCTTGTCTTGTCACTTTCATATACTAGTGGGAATTTTCATTATAGAACTTGGCTTGTATATTCCAACGATGGGCTTCCTCAAATGCCATAGGTCTTCGTGAGCAAGCAAGTTGGATGCACACCCACTTAGTTTCTTTTGTTGAGCTTTCATACATTTATAGCTCTAGTGCATCCATTGCATTGCAATCCCTACTCACTCACATTGATATCTATAGATGGGCATCTCCATAGCCCATTGATATGACTAGTTGATGTGAGACCATCTTCCTCCTTTTTGTCTTCTCCACAACCACCACTCTATTCCACCTATAGTGCTATATCCATGGCTCATGCTCATGTATTGCGTGAAAGTTGAAAAAGTTTGAAAAAATTAAAGTATGAAACAATTGCTTGGCTAAAACCGGGGTTGTGCATGATTTGGGTATTTTGTGTGACGGAGATGGAGCATAACCAAACTATATGATTTTGTAGGGATGAACATTATTTGGCCATGTTATTTTGAGAAGACATAATTGCTTTGTTAGTATGCTTAAAGTATTATTATTCTTATGTCAATATTAAACTTTTGTCTTGAATCTTACAGATCTGAAAATTCATGCCACAATAAAGAAAATTACATTGAGAATTATGTTAGGTAGCGTTCCACATCAAAAATTCCGTTTTTATCATTTACCTACTCGAGGACGAGAAGGAATTAAGCTTGGGGATGCTTGATACGTCTCCAATATAATTTTTTATTGTTCCATGCTATTATATTATCCTTCTAAGAAGTTTAGTGGGTTTTTATGATTTTTGGGACTGACCTATTAACCCAGAGCCCAGTGCTAGTTTTTGTTTTTCCCTTGTTTTTGAGTATCGAAGAAAAGGAATACCAAACGGATCCCAATTGAGCTGAAACTCAACAGAGGTTGTTTTTGGACCAGAAGAAGCCCAAGGAGTACCGGAGATGGACCAAAAGAGTCCCGGGCTGCCCACGAGGGTGGGGGGCGCGCCCACCCCCTGGGCGCGCCCCCTACCTCGTGGACATCCCAGAGATCCCCTTTACTTGTTCCCAACTCCAACACCCCCTATATATACAGAAACCTCCAGAAAATAACCTAGATCGGGAGTTTCGCTGCCGCAAGCCTCTGGAGCCACCAAAAACCAATCTAGACCCATTCCGGCACCCTGTCGGAGGGGGGAATCCCTCTCCGGTGGCCATCTTCATCATCTCGGTGCTCTCCATGACGAGGAGGGAGTAGTTCACCCTCAGGGCTGAGGGTGTGTATCAGTAGTTATGTGTTTGATCTCTCTCTCTCTCGTGTTCTTGAGATGGCACGATCTTGATGTATTGCGAGCTTTGATACTATAGTTGAATCTTATGATGTTTCTCCCCCTCTACTTTCTTATAATGGATTGAGTTTTCCCTTTGTAGTTATCTTATCGGATTGAGTCTTTCAGGATTTGAGAACACTTGATGTTTGCATGTGCTTATCTATGGTGAAAATGGGATATCACGTGATCTACTTGATGTATGTTTTCGTGATCAACTTGTGGGTTCAGTGACCTTGTGAACTTATGCATAGGGGTTGGCACACGTTTTCGTCTTGACTCTCCGGTAGAAACTTTGGGGCACTCTTTGAAGTTCTTTGTGTTGGTTGAATAGATGAATTTGAGATTGTGTGATGCATATCGTATAATCATGCCCACGGATACTTGAGGTGACAATGGAGTATCTAGGTGACATTAGGGTTTTGGTTGATGTGTGTCTGAAGGTGTTATTCTAGTACGAACTCTAGGATAGATCGAACGAAAATAATAGCTTTGTGTTATTTTAATACGGACTCTTGAATAGATCGATCACAAAGAATAGCTTTGGGGTGGTTTCGCACCCTACAATAATCTCTTCATTTGTTCTTCGCTATTAGGGACTTTGGGGTGACTCTTTGTTGCATGTTGAGGGATAGTTATATGATCCAGTTTTCTTATTATTGTTGAGATAACTTGCACTAGTGAAAGCATGAACCCTATGCCTTGTTTCAAAGCATTGCAATACCGTTTGTGCTCACTTTTATATATCATTAGTTAACTTGCTGTTTTTATATTTTCATAATACAAAAACCTATATCTACCATCCATATTGCACTTGTATCACCATCTCTTCGCCGAACTAGTGCACCTATACAATTTACCATTGTATTGGGTGTGTTGGGGACGCAAGAGACTCTTTGTTATTTGGTTGGAGGGTTGCTTGAGAGAGACCATCTTCATCCTACGCCTCCCACGGATTGATAAACCTTAGGTCATCCACTTGACGGAAATTTGCTACTGTCCTACAAACCTCTACACTTGGAGGCCCATTAGTGTCTACAAGAAGAAGGTTGCATAGTAGACATCACTGATCCAGGGAAAGGAACCCTTACGGAACTATTCTCTCTGTAAGATGTTTCTTACGTTAAATAGTTATATAACATAACTCCTCGAACACAGTTTGTCTGTTTTCAAGCAACTATGACCGGATTGCCTGGTTTCCGAACATACCATGTGTTTACCACATGTATAATATTCAGAAACACTCCAGCCCTTGGGTTTATGGAGGTTAAAGCGGAAGGTCGGCCATGGCAATCTTTTTATAATTTCGGCCGGAGATAAGTTTGATGTTAAAGTACATCGATACACAAAATCAAATGACTACTCTTTCTCTATTCCCTCAATAAGGCTGTCTAGTTTACAGTCCTGGTTGGGAAACTTGGCAGCTATCTTCACTTGGTCATATACCAAGCTCACGGGAATTTCTTGTCCATCCGATCCTCGAGGTCCCACGCGGGCCATATGATTCGGATCAAGGCTGGTGTAGCGTGTCTTCACCATGGCCCAGGCTTCTCGAGCACCCATGCAACATGCCGACGCTTTCCACAGTTCGAAGCGGCATCGAGCCCCTTTGAACAAGTTTGCCAAGTCCTCCATAGTCTCTGGAGGGGAATCGCCCGGCCATAAAGCCTTGGCCATATTCTTCATGGCCTTCCGAGCTCACTCGTGTACTCTAGGAAGCTCTTGTAGCACGTCGCCCTGAAAACCGGACACTTCCCCTTCGGGCTGCCCAGTTAACAAACCTGCAGGAATAGTTCTCTGAAGAACATTGAAAATAAGGGACTAAGGAGAGCTACGTTTAAGGACATACTGAATATGCCGCCTTTAAGCTTCCGGATCTCTTCCAAGGCATCTAAGAGTTGGGCTCTTACGCCCTTTAGCTCCTATTCTAGCCTTACATTTTTATCCCGCGCTTGGTTTCTTTTATGTATGGCTTGTGTCAATACGCGTTTCCCAGGAGCCGTTTCATCTTCGGCATATTTTTATCCGCCAGAGCAGCCCTTAGCTTCTTATCCCATTGGTCGGCCGGCCCTGTTGGTGCATTTTAACCAATATGTACTTAGAGAATATTGATTGGCACAAATATCATACTGTTCAGACACTATTGTTCTTACCATCAGTATCCTTTTCGGATTTCTTCGAATTCTCCAATTCGGTGGTTACAGCCGTCAGCTGGGCCCGGCATTCTTCGAGCTCCTTGGATATGATGTTATTCTTGTTTTGGAGCGCCTGCAAAACACAACGATCCTCAAATCAGTTAGACCAACTGCTTTAAGTCTCGGGGGCTACTGGCATGGGAACACTAAATTATCACTTACCCGCATATCCTTTGAAAGTTGGTGAGTGACTCCAGCGAGTCCGTCCTAAGCGGCTCGGATATAAGCATCCGTAGAACTGAGGGCGTTAAACGCCTCCTCAGAAAAGGCTGGGTCACGCATGGCTGTTTTTCGCAGTCAGTGAACCATCGCGACCTCCGCTTCGTAATTAGTGATAGACATTTCGTCTGAATCCTCTTGGAGAGGATAATCCGGCACTGCATCTGCATTTACCCTTGTCCTTGTAGACGGGTCGGATGTCGTATTGGACTGAGCTTGATCTGCAGGATTTCCGGACATAGTCCGGTGTATGTTCCTCCTAAAAGGAGAAACAAGGCAGAAAGTTGTAATACCGGCTTCACCACCTAGTATATGTTAAAACAAACATACCTCTTCGAAGGATCGGTGGTGTTTACGATCCTCTTTCGCTTTAAGGCCTCACCCGATGCAAGCGTCACCCTCTGGGATGATGGTCTTCGCACAGTTCGGCGTGAGGAGCGACGCCCCTTTTGAGCATAAAAAAGTGCGATGGGTAAGGCATGCTGGGAATCTTCTCTGTAAGGAGGTATGCCCTAGTTACTTACGTGAGAGGAAGGAATGAGGCCGGGATAATCGGCTACGATAGCCACCACGGCGCCGTCACGACTGGCTTGATAGAAAAATCCATCTTCTAGCTCTATGCCTATGTCCGGATCTTCATTGTATCCAGGGCCCGCGTTTCGGAAGTGGCCCTCTGGCTGTGGGGCGGGACTATTAATCCCCTCGGCCACCTTCCTCCACTCCTATTGGGAATAACCGAATTTAGTTCGGTCAATACATCATACAATAAAAAACGGGCAAAAATAGTGGTCAAGAGAAAGACTTACCCAGTCAGGAGGATTGTACATAGAGAAACCCTCGCGACACTTCAAGCGAAGAAAGTCTTGCTTCTCTCCCTTGTAAAGACCTTCTAGGAGGGTGGCTAGAGCGGCAGGGTCATTCAGACCCAGGCGTAAGCAGCGTGACACATCATCCTGGCCATTATAATGCCACATAGGAAATCCTCTAGCTTGGAGCGGCTGCATGCATCGCTTTATTGAGATCGCCATCACTTCAATTATTGACAGCCCAGAACTGGCAAGCAATCTGATCTTGCTGGCCAGTCTTTTGACCTCCGCACTCTCTTCTCCTGTGGGACTGCGGGGACGCCAGTTGAAAAGCTTCTTTGGAGGAGCATTGGAATATTTGGGGAGACCTTGCCGAACTGGATCCGGCAAGGCAATGTCCTTGATATAAAACCACTCCGAAGGCCACTCTTCGGATGCCTTCTTTGGAATGCCGGACAGATAGCCTGTTCCTGCTATGCGCCATACTTCGGCGCCTCCAACCTCAAATATGGATCCCTCCTCGGAGCGAGGGACAAGGCAGACGAACTTCCGCCACAGCTCAAAACGTGGCTCGCAGGCCAGAAATAGTTCGCATAAAGCGACGAATCCCGCAATGTGCAGGATAGACCCCGGCGTGAGATCATGCAGTTCAAGACCATAGAACTCCAGGAGCCCCCTAAGGAAGGGGTGGATGTGGAATCCTACGCCTCTTAGAAGGAAGGAGACAAAGCATACCCGCTCTCAGCTGGAGGGGTTGGGAAAACTCTCTGCCAGGGATTGATTGTCGATGGAAGTTAATCCGGCCAGGACGGGGACTAGATCCTCGGGAGGGAGATATCCCTGCGCTTGAAGCTTTCTCAGATGCGCATAAGATACGGAGAAACTTTCCCAATCGCCCGTTCGGGGGCCGTGAGGGCGCGAGGAAGAGCTGGGAACGTCGGCCATGTTTGAAGACTTTTTACAGGCACTAGGGATTTTTCCGTGTGGAATGGAATGGAATGGCATCTGAGATCTAGTCTCTTTATATAGGCGCCTTCCCTACACAATCAAGGAGGTAATTGCGAAAATACCAAGACGGTTCGCATTCGTTGGACACGTGGAGGCAAAGGCGACGGCGGCGAGGAATCGACGGGATACAATATTAAATGAAGTTGAACTATCATCCAGAAGGACTCACCTTGCAAGACCAAAGACATGAAGCCGGACACAATCTCATCCTTGAAGGCAAGTCCGGGGGCTATTGAGGGAGTCCTGGGTTCAGGGGTCCTCAGGCGTCCGGGTCGATGAAGTTGGGCCGTATTGATGGGCCACGAAGATAGAACTAGAAGACCTTCCCCCGTGTTCGGTTAGGACTCCTATGTACGTACAAAGGCAGGCATGATATCCGGATGTAGCTACTACTTCCTCCCCAAGTCACCTTTGTAACCCTAGGCCCCCTTCGGCGTGTATATAAGCCGGATAGTTTAGTCTGTAGAGGCTAACGACAGAATCATAACATCCTCATAGGCTAGGCTTTAGGGTTTAGCCATTACGATCTTGAGGTAGATCAACTCTTCTAATCATATTCATCAAGATCAATCTAGCAGGAAGTAGGGTATTACCTCGATCGAGAGGGCCTGAACCTGGGTAAACATCGTGTCCCCAGTCTCCTGTTACCATCATTCCTTAGACCCGAGATCTGCCAGTTTTGACACCAACAGTGAGCACAACCCACCAGGGCGTGCCTGCGGGGCGTGGCGTGCCCAGGAGGGCTGTGCCCACCTGGTGGGCCCCCTCTGGTGGTTATCAGCTCCAGTATTTTTTATATATTCCATAAAAAATCTTCGTGAAGTTTCAGCTTGTTTGGAGTTGTGCAGAATAGGTGGTCGGACGTAGCTTTTTCAGGTCCAGATTTCCAGTTGCCGGAATTCTCCCCCTTGGTAAATTCTTGCAAATTATGAGAGAAAAGGCATTAGAATTACTCCAAAAAGCATTATTATGCATAATAACAACATAAATAACAGCAAGAAAACAAGATGCAAAATGGACGTATCATTCATCCCGATCCAATCCATCAACCGGACTCCACCCAACTCCCCTCGATCCCCACCAAGCTGCTGCCCAGGCAAGCACGACCATGGCCGCGCTCCCTAAAGCTTTGCATGACCCCAAGCTGCTCCGCCTCCGGTGTTGCCCCGCTCATCTTGGCCTCCTCTATGATCGGAGCTCTATTAGCCGTGCGCCTGCTCCTCATCCCAGTGGAGCCCTGTCCTCCCGAGCTCTCCCGCAGGCAGTCCCGCGCTCGATCTAGACGGGATCAAGGTGACCACCTCGTGCATGCCGAGTCCAATTGCCGGACCAGCACCACCACCAGGCTGCACCTCTCCTTCTCTTTTCCTCCTTCCCCTGGTTCTCTCTCTCTTTAATCTGCTGGCCATTGTTCTGATTCTCCGTTGCCATTGTGGTTTGCAGAGGCCGAAGATGACGCCACCATGCGAGCCTTGCTCAAGCTCCATCCGCACTGGATCCACTTCCTCGGGCCTCCCCCATGTGACCTTCGCTGCCCTTGCCCGTTCCTGGTCGGATCCCGCCGGCAGGGCCTCGACCCCGCCACCGACTCCCCAAGTTCCGGTGCCGCTGCCGTTCCCCTACCATGGTGCCAGGAGCCTTCTCTACATCATACAACTGTTGATGCTGCTCTGTCTTGCCTCCTCGCGCCCCTGCCTCGCGTGGACTACCTCGCTGCATTGACCTCTCCTCTCGCCAAGGCCTCGTTCGCCCAACCTCTCAGCCGCATGGGCCTCTCGTGAGGAAGCCCACCAGTTCCCTTCTCTCTGCCTCTAAATCTAGCCGGAGTGCTCCTACTTGCCCAATTGCGGATTCAGGCCATCTCATATTTGTTTTCCCTGGATGATTTTGCCATTTATCCAGGAACTATAGTTTTCAGAAAACCCCTCAATGTTCATGCATATAATAACTAATAAACCGTGCGTCGGATTAAAATGATTTATTTATGTAAAATGCTTAGAATTTTGTTTAGTTTCACAATAACCAACTTACATTCATGTTTAAAATGTTTAAAATTGTTGTTTGCATTAGTTTGCATAAATGACATGCTAAAATGATTTATTCCATAACTTAATAACCGTAGCTCGGAATATAATAAACTTTATATGCAAATGGGGTAAAAAATGCATACATTAACACGGTGCACTTACTTTTGTTGTTTAACAACTCTAAAATATGGTTTTAGGTAGAACAGTACCAAATTCGAAATATCACATGGGGATTTTCCTGACTTGTTGTTTGTTGTTTCCGGACTCATTTAAATTGCCTACATAGGTAGTTTTGTTATGCTTCACCTCTTGCCATGTTAACCGACAATTAATCTTGTCTTCTACACAAATGAGAGTGAATCAAATAATTGCATGTGGTGTTTCGTCAATATGCAACGCGTTGCATATTGAGCTCCACTTAATTTGTAGTATTGTTTGTTGCACTTTGCCATTCCATGCATATTTAAAACAGACATGTGTTATACATGTTTTTGCATCATGCCATGTTTATGCTTATGTGTTTACCATGTTGTCTGCTTCTTTCCAGTGTTGCTTCTTCTCGATGGTTCTGGTTATGTTGCGATCATGAGGATTCGTTCGACTACGCCTTTCGTCTACTTCATGGACTCGGTCTTCTTCCTAGCGGTATTTCAAGCAAGATGATCATTACCTTGGATACCACTACTATATTTGCTTTGTTAGTTGTCTCGATGCTATCACTGTGTCGCGCAACCTACCACTTGTTCGTCAAGCCTCCCAAATTGCCATGAAATAGCCTCTAATCTTTTCCACCATCCCAGCAAGCAGTTTTTTGGATATGTTACCGCTTTGCTTAGCCCCTCTTATAGTGTTGCTAGTTGCACGTGTAGTGCAGGTTGTTCCATGTTGGGACATGGATATCTTGGGATATCACAATATCTCTTATTTAAATAATGCATATATATATTTATATATTTGGTAACGGTGGAAGGCTTAGCCATTTGCTTGGTGTTTTGTTCCACTCATGCCGCCTTAGTTTTCGTTATACCGGTGTTATGTTCCTTGATTTTGTGTTCCTAACACGGTCGAGATTTATGGGCCCCCCTAGATAGTTCGCTTTGAATAAAACTCTTCCAGCAAGGCCCAACATTGGTTTTACCATTTGCCTACTAACAACTATTATTTGCATATGGAGTAATTACTCCGACGATTCTTAATCAACAAACCGGGCCAGCGCTCCTCATGAGTGTTGGTCCAAACCAGGTAGACTGTGGGGCCGCCACGAGGAAACTCGAAGATTTGGTTTTACTCGTAGGATGTCCCATCTGATCATGGCCTGAGACGAGATACGCACGGCTCCTATCGGGGTGTCGACACGTCGGGAGGTCTTGCTGGATTTGTTTTACCATTGTCAAAATATCTTCTGCGGCGGGGTTCCGAGCTTGATCAGGTTGTTCCGAGATGGAGATTTACCTCTGCGGATCGTGAGAGTTTGTTATGGACTAAGTTGGGACATGATACGTCTCCAACGTATTTATAATTTTTGATTGTTCCATGCTATTATATTATTTGTTTTGGATGTTTAATGGGCTTTAGTATACACTTTTATATTATTTTTGGGACTAACATACTAACCCAAGGCCCAATGCAAATTGTTGTTTTTTGCCTATTTCAGTGTTTCACAGAAAAGGAATATCAAACGGAGTCCAAATGGAATGAAAACTGCTGGAGAGTCATTTTTGGAACAAATGCAACACAGAAGACTTGGAGTACACGTTAGGGAAGAAATGAGGCGGCCACGAGGGGGGAGGGCACGCCCAGGGGGTAGGCGCGCCCCCCACCATCGTGGGCCCCCTATTACTCCACCGACGTGCATCTTCCTCCTATATATACCCATATACCCTAAAAACATCAGAGAGCACCACGAAACCCTAATTCCACCGCCGCAACCTTCTGTACCCGTGAGATCCCATCTTGGGGCCTGTTCCACAGCTCCACCGGAGGGGGAATCGATCACGGAGGGCTTCTACATCAACACCATAGCCTCTCCGATGAGTTGTGAGTAGTTTACCACAGACCTTCGAGTCCATAGTTATTAGCTAGATGGCTTCTTCTCTCTCTTTGGATCTCAATACAAAGTTCTCCTCGATCTTCTTGGAGATCTATTCAATGTAATTCTTTTTGCGGTGTGTTTGTCGAGATCCGATGAATTGTGGGTTTATGATCAAGATTATCTATGAACAATATTTGATTCTTCTTTGAATTTTCTTATGCATGATTAAAATATATGTGCAAGTCTCTTCAAATTATCGGTTTGGTTTGGCCTACTAGATTGGTAGTTCTTGCAATGGGAGAAGTGCTTAGCTTTGGGTTCAATCTTGCGGTGTCCTTTCCCAGTGACAGCAGGGGCAGCAAGGCACGTATTGTATTGTTTCCATCGAGGATAAAAAGATGGGGTTTACATCATATTGCATGAGTTTATCCCTCTACATCATGTCATCTTGCTGAAGGCGTTACTCTGTTCTTATGAACTTAATACTCTAGATGCATGCTGGATAGCGGTCGATGTGTAGAGTAATAGTAGTAGATGTAGAATCGTTTCGGTCTACTTGTCACGGATGTGATGCCTATATACATGATCATGCCTAGATATTCTCATAACTATGTGCTTTTCTATCAATTCCTCGACAATAATTTGTTCACCCATCGTAGAAATCTGCTATCTTGAGAGAAGCCACTAGTGAAACCTATGGCCCCCGGGTCTATCTTCTACCATATCAATCTTCCAACAACTATTTATCTTTACTTTACTTTTACTTTTCAATCTTTACTTTCAATATATACAACAAAAATACCAAAAATATTATCCTATTATCTCTATAAGATCTCACTTTTGTAAGTGGCCGAGAAGGGATTGACAACCCCTTTATTGCGTCGGTTGCAAGATTCTTATTTGTTTGTGCAGGTACGAGGAACTTGCGTGTAGTCTCCTACTGGATTGATACATTCGTTCTCAAAAACTGAGGGAAATACTTACGCTACTATGCTGCATCACCCTTTCCTCTTCAAGGGAAAACCAACGCATGCTCAAGAGATAGCAAGAAGGATTTATGGCGCCGATGCCGGGGAGATCTACACACAAGTTATATACCAAGTACCCATCACAAACTCGTATCCCTCCCATTACATTATTTGTCATTTGCCTCTCATTTTCTTCTCCCCCACTTCACCATTGCCTTTTTCTGTTCGCCTTTTTGTTTGCTTGTATGCCATGTGCCTTCTATTAGGTTGCATCTTCGCTTGCTAAATTATGGATCCTCATCCACTTGCTAATCTTTTTAAGATATCCAATTCTGATGAACCAATTGCTAGTGAGCTGCGTGCACTAAATCATCTTTATGAGGTTTTGCTTGAAATTCGTGAATCTAAAAATTGTGATGAAGTGTTGAAAGAAGAAAATTATGAAGTGATTCACGATAGCTCTTTTAATGAAAAACATGATTGCAATGATACTATTGTAAATTCTATTAATGACAATTGTGTTAATGATATGCAAAACCCTAAGCTTGGGGATGCTAGTATTTCTATGTCCACTACTTGTTGCAATGATCATGATTGGGGTGATTCTTCTTATGATCTTGAGAATTTATTTAAACCCCATGATGAATGTAAGATTGATAATAGTGTTCGCAATAATATTAAAAGTGGGTTTTGAAGAGTGTCAACTTTAGATCCCACATATTTGGAGAATGTTCAGTGTTATGAATTTTTTGATAAAAGTGGGTTTGGAGAGGTCATGACATTAGTTAATGTTGATCCCACTATTTTGGAAGAGTGTCAACTTTGCATGCATGTGGATCATGTTGAGAATCTTTTTTGTGATAGCTATTTTTCAGAATTTTCTGATGATCCTACATGTAATTATTATGAGAGAGGAAAATATGGTCGTAGAAATTTGCATGTTACTAAATTACCTCTCGTTATGTTGAGATTGATATTGTTTCTTTCTTCTTCCTTGCATATGCTAGATATTGCTTGTCTTGCTGATTTGTTTTATTATAAAATGCCTATGCATAGGAAGTATGTTATACTTAGATGTGATTTTCACATGCTATATGATGCTCTCTTTGTGCTTCAATTCTTATCTTTCATGTGAGCATCATTGAATTCTCAAGCCTATCTTAATGGTTATAACGATAGCGCTTGTTGGGAGGCAACCCAATTTTATTTTATTTGCTTTTACTTCTGTTTAGTAATAAATAATGCATCTAGCTTCTGTTTAGATGTGGTTTTGTGTTTTAATTAGTGTTTGTGCCAAGTAGAACCTTTGGGAAGACTTGGGTGAAGTCTTTGCGATCATGCTGTAAAAAAATAGAAACTTTTACGCTCACGAAATTAGCTACCATTTTTTATTGGAGAGTGCTTTTAGGTTGATTCTTTTTGCAGATGATTAATAGACAAATTCCTCACGTCCACCAATTTATTTCAGAATTGTTAGAGTTACAGAAGTATTTGAAAGTTACATATTACTAAAGACTGTTCTATTTTTGACAGATTCTGTTTTTCGTGTGTTGTTTGCTTATTTCCATGAATCTACGAGTAGTGTCAGGGGGTATGAACAATAGAGAAGTTGGAATACAATAGGTTTAACACCAATATACTAAAGAATGAGTTCAATACAGTACCTTTAAGTGGTGGTTTGTTTTCTTATACTAACGGATCTCACGAGATTTTCTGTTAAGTTTTGTGTTGTGAAGTTTTCAAGTTTTTGGGTAAGGATTTTATGAACTATGAAACAAAGAGTAGCAAGAGCCTAAGCTTAGGGATGCCCAAGGCACCCCAAGGTAAAATTCAAGGACAAACAAAATCCTAAGCTTGGGGATGCCCCGGGAAGGCATCCCCTCTTTCGTCTTCGTCTATCGGTAACTTTACTTGAGACTATATTTTTATTCACCACATGATATGTGTTTTGCTTGGAGCGTAATGTATTATTTGAGTCTTTGCTTTTTAATTTACCACAATCATCCTTGCTGTACACACCTTTTGAGAGAGAATCTCATTAATCGGAATTTATTAGAATACTCTATGTGCTTCACCTATATTATTTTGAGAGTCCTTTAGAACATCATGGTAATTTGCTTTGGTTATAAAATTAGTCCTAATATGATAGACATCCAATATGGGTATAATAAAAACTTTAATATAAAGTGCATTGAATACTATGAGAAGTTTGATACTTGATGGTTGTTTTGAGATATGAGGATGGTGATATTATAGTCATGCTAGTGGGGTAATTGTGAATTCAAAACACTTGTGTTAAAGTTTGTGATTCACGTAGCATGCACGTATGGTGAACCGTTATGTGATGAAGTTGGAGCATGATTTATTTATTGATTGTCATCCTTTGTGTGGAGGTCGGGATCGCGCGATGGTTAACTCCTACCAACCCTTCCCCTAGGAGCATGCGTTTAGTACTTTGTTTTGATGACTTGTAGATTTTTGCAATAAGTATATGAGTTCTTTATGACTAATGTTGAGTCCATGGATTATACGCACTCTCACCCTTCCACCATTGCTAGCTTCTCTAGTACCGCGCAACTTTCGCCGGTACGATACACCCACCATATACCTTCCTCAAAACAGCCACCATACCTACCTATCATGGCATTTCCATAGCCATTCCGAGATATATTGCCATGCAACTTTCCACTGTTCCATTTATTATGACACGCTTCATCATTGTCATATTGTCATGCATGATCATGTAGTTGACATCGTATTTGTGGCTAGGACACCATGCATAATTCTTTCATACATGTCACTCTTGATTCATTGCACATCCCGGTACACCGCCGGAGGCATTCACATAGAGTCATATTTTGTTCTAGCTTCGAGTTGTAATCTTTGAGTTGTAAGTAAATAAAAGTGTGATGATCTTCATTACTAGAGCATTGTCCCAGTGAGGAAATCCGACTACAAATGAAATCAAACGAAAAAGAAGAATGACATCCACCCAGTTAATCCCAGGCTCACGACCCAGAACATACCCCTTGATCGAAGAAGAAGAAGCAGAAGAAGAACTCCAAAACAAGCAAGCAACTTACTCGCGTGAACATCTCATTACCTGTACCTGCAACGATTGTTGTAGTAATCTGTTAGCCACGAGGACTCAGCAATCCCATTACCATGGGTATCAAGACTAGCAAAGCTTAATGGGTATGGAAAGGTTAAGTGGTGAGGTTGCAGCAAGCACTAAGCATTGTATGGTGGCTTACTTATGAGTACAAGAATAAGAAGAGCAACTACGCATAACGGTCGCAAACTAATAATGATCAAGAAGTGATCCTAAACTACTTACGAGTCAAACATAACCCCACCGTGTTCTCTTCTCGAACTCCCTTGAAAAGAGACAGTCACGGTTACACACCCGGGAGGTGTATTTTATTTGAAGCTTAGTGTCAAGTTCTCTACAGCCAGATATTATAAATTTCCAATCTGCCACATAATTGCAGGCACGACTTTCCGAAAGATTAAACCCTGTAGGGGTGTCCTACTACCTCTTGAGCATGCGTTGGTTTTCCCTTGAAGAGGAAAGGGTGATGCAGCAAAGTAGCGTAAGTGTTTCCCACAGGTTTTGAGAACCAAGGTATCAATCCAGTAGGAGACTACACGCAAGTTCCTCGTACCTGCACAAACAAATAAGAACCTTGCAACCAACGCGGTAAAGGGGTTGTCAATCCCTTCTCGGCCACTTGCAAAAGTGAGATCTGATAGAGATAATAGGATAATATTTTTGATGTTTTTGTTGTATAGATTGAAAGTAAAGATTGCAAAGTAAAAGTAAAGTAAAGATAAATAGTTGCTGGAAGATTGATATGATAGAAGATAGACCCAGGGGCCATAGGTTTCACTAGTGGCTTCTCTCAAGATAGCAGATTTCTACGTTGGGTGAACAAATTACTATCGAGCAATTGATAGAAAAGCGCATAGTTATGAGAGTATCTAGGCATGATCATGTATATAGGCATCACGTTCGTGACAAGTAGACCGAAACGATTCTGCATCTACTACTATTACTCCACACATCGACCGGTATCCAGCATGCATCTAGAGTATTAAGTTCATAAGAACAGAGTAACGCCTTAAGCAAGATGACATGATGTAGAGGGATAAACTCATGAAGTATGATGTAAACCCCATCTTTTTATCCTCGATGGCAACAATACGATACGTGCCTTGCTGCCCCTGCTGTCACTTGGAAAGAACACCACAAGATTGAACCCAAAGCTAAGCACTTGTCCCATTGTAAGAACTACCAATCTAGTAGGCCAAACCAAACCGATAATTCGAAGAGACTTGCAAAGATATTTTAATCATGCATAAGAGAATTCAGAGAAGAATCAAATATTGTTCATAGATAATCTTGATCATAAACCCACAATTCATCGAATCTCGACAAACACACCGCAAAAAGAATTACATCGAATAGATCTCCAAGAAGATCGAGGAGAACTTTGTATTGAGATCCAAAGAGAGAGAAGAATCCATCTAGCTAATAACTATGGACCTGAAGGTCTGTGGTAAACTACTCATAACTCATCGAAGAGGCTATGGTGTTGATGTAGAAGCCCTCCGTGATCGATTCTCCCTCCGGTGGAGCTCCGAAACAGGCCCCAAGATGGGATCTCATGGGTACAGAAGGTTGCGGCGGTGGAATTAGGGTTTCGTGGTGCTCTCGGATGTTTTCAGGGTATATGGGTATATATAGGAGGAAGAGGCACGCCAGTGGAGCAACTGGGGGCCCACGAGGGTGGGGGCGCGCCTACCCCCTGGGCGTGCCCTCCCCCCTCGTGGCCGCCATGTTTCTTCCCTGACGTGTACTCCAAGTCTTCTGTGTTGCATTTGTTCCAAAAACGACTCTCCCAAAGGTTTCATTCCGTTTGGACTCCATTTGATATTCGTGGACTCCATTTGATATTCATTTTCTACGAAACACTGAAATAGGCAAAAAAAACAGCAATTTGCACTGGGCCTTAGGTTAGTAGGTTAGTCCCAAAAATAATATAAAAGTGTATAATAAAGCCCATTAAACATCCAAAACAAATAATATAATAGCATGGAACAATCAAAAATTATAGATATGTTGGAGACGTATCAAGCATCCCCAAGCTTAATTCCCGCTCGTCCTCGAGTAGGTAAATGATAAGAACATAATTTTTCATGTGGAATGCTACCCAACATAATTCTCAATGTAATTTTCTTATTGTGGCATGAATGTTCAGATCTGAAAGATTCAAGACAAAAGTTTAGTATTGACATAAGAATAATAATACTTCAAGCATACTAACAAAGCAATCATGTCTTCTCAAAATAACATGGCCAAAGAAAGTTATCCCTACAAAATCATATAGTCTGGCTATGCTCTATCTTCATTACACAAAATATTTAAATCATGCACAACCCCGGTTTTAGCCAAGCAATTGTTTCATACTCCAATTTTTCAAAATTTTCAACTTTCACGCAATACATGAGCGTGAGCCATGGATATAGCACTATTGGTGGAAAGGAGTGGTGGTTGTGGAGAAGACAAAAAGAGGAAGATAGTCTCACATCAACTAGGCGTATCAATGGGCTATGGAGATGTCGATCAATAGATATCAATGTGAGTGAATAGGGATTGCCATGCAACAGATGCACTAGAGCTATAAGTGTATGAAAGCTCAACTAAAGAAACTAAGTGGGTGTGCATCCAACTCGCTTGCTCACGAAGACCTAGGGCATTTTGAGGAATCCCATCATAGGAATATACAAGCCAATTCTATAATGAAAATTCCCACTAGTATATGAAAGTGACAACACAGGAGACTCTCTATCATGAAGATCATGGTGCTACTTTGAAGCACAAGTGTGGAAAAAGGATAGTACCATTGCCCCTTCTCTCTTTTTCTTCTCTTTTTTTTCTTTTTTTCTTTTTCTTTTTTTCCTTTTCTCTCTTTTTTCTGTTGGGCCTTTTCTCTTTTTTTATGGCCTCTTTTTTTTCGTCCGGAGTCTCATCCCGACTTGTGGGGGATTCATAGTCTCCATCATCCTTTCCTCACTGGGACAATGCTCTAGTAATGAAGATCATCACACTTTTATTTACTTACAACTCAAATATTACAACTCGAAGCTAGAACAAAATATGACTCTATGTGAATGCCTCCGGCGGTGTATCGGGATGTGCAATGAATCAAAAGTGACATGTATGAAAGAATTATACATTAATCAAGAGTGCCATCGTTTGATTTCATCTATAGTCGGATCGTGCTCTTTATTATTGATGTATTATTGTATTCATGTTGTAACTTGTGGCGAGTGTAAGCCTTTATCTCGTATTCTCATCTATTCAGTACATGGTATGTTGTAATGATATCCACCTTGCTAAGCGCTCAAAATGCAGTTGTGCCCCAATCATGAATTCATCACGTGATTGGGATATAATCGCATCTTGGCGCTACGAGTTGGTATAAGAGCCTTACCGACCGCAGGAGCCCCCTTGATTGATCGAACCATTGTTGTTGTTGAGTCTAGTTATATATCGGAGAGCAGGAATTCTTTTTTCTCCTTATCCTCTTCGTCGCTCTGATGAGGATTTGTGACGTAGGAGTTTTGATTCCACTAATCCTCCCCTTCAATTTTTTATTATTATTTAGGATCACGCTGGTATTGTTGGGATCGGTCCGATATCATTGTGACGAGAACATTGTTCTTGGTTCCTCCTGGCATTTAGGGGTTGTGACAGTGTCTCGGAGAGCTGAGCTCCGAGGTGTTGTTGTCACAGTATTTATCATTTCAGTTCTGGGATACCAGAGGCCCCCGACATTGAAAATGCTTCTATACTCTTTGTGGTGAGAGTAGTTTGGTGCCACCCAGTACTGGGGAGACCGTTTAGATGTATTGCCACAACTAGTATATCAGATGTTTTTCGAAGGTCTGATGTACAGGAGTTTATGAGGTTTTCTTGGTTATGTGTTGACGGATGGATACAGTTGGAGCGTAGAATTCTGCTAGGAGTTGTGTGAGATATTTGTGGCTGCTTGTATCTCCTACACTAGATTGCATAACCAGAAAGTTTCGGGAGTTCCTAGGTGGGAATTCAAGTAGTTACCCAGGATATCTTCCGACAAATGCATGATATTAAGTTGGGGTCCAACGTCTAGTGGTTCGCTTGTCATGGGTTGATTTTACAGTGGTCTCGTTGCGTCTTAAAGAGTCCTTGGATGTGCCAACTCGGGGGCGCTTCGTTGTCATTCGTGATGTCCGCTGTAACGTCGTGCCCGAGGGGCCTCATCCCGAAAACGTTGGACGAATCTCTATCATATGTTTGTTCCAGCTTATTCTGCAAGCCAACTCCTTTGATTTGTTTTGAGTTGTGGTATTCGGGTTAGTTCAATGTCAAGTGTTGATTCCATATCATTCCTAAGAGGTGTTCTCATATTTCTATGTGAGTGCTAATCCTGCTTGATCTTTGAGATTGTCATCTCAACTCTATTTCCAACCGGTGTGCTTCTCTTCAAGTTAAGATTATCATTTTCCCCATTTGCAAGATCAACTCTCAGCCATTATCAACGGTGTTCATTTTGCCCATCTCAAGTTGTCTTTGTTTTTCCCACCCTCCCACCCTTTTTCTTCAGGGAGACTGAAATCTCAAATCAAGTATCTTTTTATTCATGAGAAGTCTCTTCGTTCTTTTCCTTCAACGTTCTTATCCGGTGATTTCTCGTGAAGATGCTCAGGAGTTTCAAGTTCATCATTCTTCACTCTCATATTCTTTTCCGGTGGACCAAATTCAAGCTTCGGTGTTGATCATATCACTTCCTTTTGTTTCACATGTTTTCCCATGTTGGAATTTCTTATCCAAGGCTCTCTTATTTTTACCTCTCTATGTTCATATCCGGAGTGTGAAAGATATCTCAGAAGATTCGTGTTTCCATTTGTAGGATCGAAAGCATGTCTAGAGGGGGGTGATTAGACTACTTGACCAAATAAAAACTTTACCTTTTCCCGATTTTATGTTTTGACAGTTTTTAGCAATTTAGCACAAGTCAATCAATCTTCCTACACATGCAATTCTAGAGTTGTAGCAGCAGAAAATAAATCATTGCATATGAAGGTAAAGGGAGGGGTTTGGAGAGTGCAAACGCAAGTATAGACACATATGTTTTTGGCATGGTTCCGACAGGTGGTGCTATCGTACATCCATGTTGATGGAGACTTCAACCCACGAAGGGTAATGGCTGTGAGAGTCCACAGAGGGCTCCACCCACGAAGGGTCCACAAAGAAGCAACCTTATCTATCCCACCATGGCCATCGCCCACGAAGGACTTGCCTCGCTAGGGTAGATCTTCACGAAGTAGGCGATCTCCTTGCCCTTACAAACTCCTTGGTTCAACTCCACAATCTTTGGCAGAGGCTCCCAAGTGACACCTAACCAATCTAGGAGACACCACTCCCCAAAAGGTAATAGATGGTGTGTTGATGATGAACTCCTTGATCTTGTGCTTCAAATGATAGTCTCCCCAACACTCAACTTTCACTCACAGAGTTGGATATATGGTGGAAAGAAGATTTGAGTGGAAAGCAACTTGGGAAGGCTAGAGATCAAGATTCATATGGTAGGATTGGAATATATTGGTCTCAACACATGTGTAGCTGGTTCTCTCTCACAAAATGAGTAATGGAAGTGTAGGCTTGTTCTGATGGCTCTCTCAACGAACGAAGAGTGGGTGGAGGGGCATATTAAGCATCCACACAAAATCTAACCGTTACACACAATTCACCAAACTCGGTGGGACCGAATCATGAAACTCGGTCGGACCGATTCAGTTTAAAATGTGAACGTTAGGCCTTTCGGTGGGACCGATATGATCAACTCGGTGGGACCAATTTCATTAGGGTTAGGGCATAACGTAATCTCGGTGAGACCGATCACATCAACTCGGTGAGACGGATTACTGTAATAGGCAAACAAAGAGTTGGTCAGGCAAACTCGGTGGGACCGATTCGCTCATTTCGGTGAGATAAATGTTACGAAAGGGAGACAGGGAGTTTGCATTGCGAACTCGGTGGGACCGATCGCTCATTTCGGTGAGACAAAACGTTACGAAGGGAAATAGAGAGTTTGCAATCCCATCTCGGTGAGACCGAAATCCCTATCGGTGAGACCGAACTGATTAGGGTTTTGGCAGTGGCTTTGTCAAATGAACTCGGTGGTGTCGGATAGATCAGATCGGTGCGGCCGAGTTTGACTTTTGGTTTAGGACATATATGGATGTGAGAAAGTGGTTGAGGACTTTTGGAGAATATCACTAAGCATTTTGAGCAAGTAAGCCATTAAGCAACACCTCATCCCCTTTTAATAGTATTGGCTTTTCCTATGGACTCAATGTGATCTTGGATCACTAAAATGAAAATGTAGAGCCTTGAGCTTGAGGCAATATGTGTCAGTAGCATTTTGAGGGGTCCACATTCCTAGTCCATGCCATGCCAATCATTGAACTTTCTGAAATGGTCATCTTGAAAGAGCACTAGTTCAATGAGCTATATGTTTCTAGCAATTACCAAAACCACCCAGAGACAGTTGCACTTTCAATCTCCCCCTTTTTGGTAATTGATGACACCATATAGATCAAAGCTTCGACAAATGATAATAAGATTGAAATACATCGTCGCTTTGAGAAGTATGTGATAAGCAAGAGCTCCCCCTAAATTTGTGCATTATTTAACATTTGATTTTTAATGCAAATGCACAATCGATTAGGATCATGAGTTACTCTTCCATGTCACATACATCGTGGTGGAGCGCTCAAAATGATAGAAAGTAAAATATGCACTCATCACCAAGCAAAGTGAATGATCACAAATGAGAGATAGATAATAGCATCATTTAAGCAAGCATTAAGGTATGATATGATCAAACACATGATCATACAAGTATCTCACACACATAACCATAGAGTAAATTGTAGCACCCAACAATCAAACAAAGTAGCAAGCAAAAACCAAAGAAAGCAAAAATAAGAAAAGCTCTCTCTCTCTCTCTCTCTCTCTCAAAGCCTATGATCTTTCTCCCCCTTTGGCAACAAGTTACCAAAAAGCTTGAAAATGCATAGTGCTATGTGTCTTTCTAGGCTTGATCTTCGTGAGAAGGCGTTGAGAGGACTCCAAGGACGAATGCATCTATGGAGTTGATGGAGCTGGTGGAGTGGCAACTGGAGGTGGCACTGATGTTGTGGCTGCAGGTGCTGAAGTAGTAGCTCTAGTGTCAGCTATGGGCACGACAGCGGATCTCTGCCCTCTTGGCACTCTCTGAAATTCATTTGTCGTGTCTATATCCTCAGCCTCTTCCTTGAGCTTCTCAGTAGTAGCTTGGATCTCCGTGATCTTCACATCTAGATCATAGAATTTTTGCCTCAATGATCCTCTCCAGACTTGCTTGATTCTGAGTCAAGTTGGCGAAACTCTTCTCAATCCTCAGAGTGGCCTCAAGCAGATGATTGAGTTGATCTTGCTTGGCCTTAGGAGCTCCAGAAGCACTTGCTTGATTGGTTGCTTTTGCTTGAGAAATCTTCTATTGGCCCTCAACTGAAGTAGGATGAGATGCATCCATGACAACTTCATTGTCCTCAAACTCTGGCCTAAGACGAAGATGCCTCTTGTCAAGAAGATATGTCCCTTTCTCCATCCTGGAGCTGATTAGCATCTGAAAGTGAGGGGCATATCCACAAGACCTTTTCTGGTAAACTGTTGTCCTCTTGATTGTCTCTACAATCAGACTCATGACCTTGAACTTCTCAGGAACGTCAAACATGTGGAGCAAGTTGATGGAGTGACCTCGGATCATTCTATGATCTCCTGACTTGGGCAGCAAAGTGTGCCTCAGTATAGTGTTGATTGTGGTCAATCCAGACAATAGATGATATATGGAGCCAAACTTGTGAGTTTTCACTTCTTTGTCAGGAATTGGCTTGTACATATTTGTCATAGAGTTTGGATCCATCCTGGACTTGGCATATACATCAGTGTCATTCTCATTCTCCTTGGGGGCATTGATCAAACTGGCCCAGTCAGCCACAGTTGATTGGTACCTTGTACCCTCAGTCATCCATACAATCCTACCATATGGATAGAAATGAGCAGTGGAGTAGAATTGCATGATCACCTCATCGTTCCATCGAGTCAGTTTCTTTCCCACAAATTTATCAACTTCATTTTGCCTGAATCTCTCATGGACACCTGGAAAGAAGTCAGCATGTTTATCGATGTACTTCCAGTCAACCCATTTCATGTCGCAGACAATGGGCTTCTTGTCCAATGGCACTATCTCATAGAAGTCCTGTTGTTCCTTGGTGTGAAACCTGTAATCCACAATAGTCTTCCTCCTTGTGGCATATGGATCAGTCTGTCTCCATCTTCTCAGACATGTATCCTTTGTCAGTTTCATGTTCTCGGCAACAAGATGGGCATGATTATGATCTGGAATCTTTGGCTTGAGTCTTCTTAGCATCATAGACCCATCATCATTTGAAGATTCTTGATCTGAATCTTCCTCTCCCTCAGGAACATCTGGCACTGGGGCCTTGTTCTTCTCAGCTGCTGGAATGTCTCTAGTGGACCTCTTGGGTGCAGTAGCTTTGGGGGCAGATTTGGGCTTAGATAGAGCAGCCCTGGCTTTGATGGCATCCCCATCAGCTTCTGAGTCTTTGTAGCTGGTGCAACAGGTTCTTCAGTATCTTCTTCAGCTTCATCATCATCATCATCTCTCATAGATGGCTAGCCAACCACTCTGGATGTGGTCTTTCTAGCTCTCTTCTTTGTTCCTGCTGGCTCATCATCTCTGGTTTCAAGAGTGAATACCATTGTTTCTTGAGTTGATGGTCTGGACTTTGACATTGGAGCTCTCTTGGCAGGGGCCTTCTTGTTCAGTCCAGGCTTTGTTGAAGCAACTGTGACATACTCCTTCTTGGTCACTTTCTTCTTTGAAGTGGCCTAATCAACCACAAAATCCTCATCTTCACTGTCAGAAGTTTTCTTCTTCCTTGACTTGGTAGCAGCCTTTGGAAGGTTACTTGGACTGCTCCTGCTACTCTCATAGTAGCTGCTATTTGAGGGATTAGAGCCCTCACTCAACTATGCTTGCTCCTCTGACCTGTTCTGGCTGTCACTTTGATTAGACATGGCTGACACTGTGAATAGATGTAGATGAGATAGAGTGGATGATCATCACAAAGTGCAGAGTTTTTGTAAAACAAATGAGTCAAAATCTTAGTTTTGGGTTTCTACAGAAAGCATTTCAGATCTACCGATTTGCTAAACTCGGTGACACTGAAGCAACTTTGGAGTCTAAACTAGTGAAATCGGTCAGACCGAGACATAGTTCCATGACCCCGAGTTTGCTAGGGTTTCACTGAGAATCGAACTCGGTCACATCGATTTCCAAGTTTCGGTCAGACCGAACCTTACATGTGCAATGGCCTAAGCCAAATCAGTGGGACCGATTTCTACAACTCGGTCTGTCCGAGATGAGTTCGGCGGAAACCTAACTCTAAAACTTTGAATCAAAACTAATCTAAACGGAGTTTTCGCTGGACAGGAAGATCTGATATGTGGACAGAACCATGGCATTGACTTTGTGCTTAGAATCGGATGTAAAGATTGCACAAAAGTTGATCTCATACCCTAACTTGGCGGTGAGCTCGCTACGGCGGCAACGACGGGGTTGAATTCCATTGACGATGGAGGAGACCAGCGGCGGGAGGTAGCTGGCGGTGAGAAGATGATCCAGAGACCCGAGGCGATAAGGCTGGTTAGGCGCAGGCGAAAGATTTCAGAAAACATTCCAAGTTTCGGCTCGTGGGTATATATAACTAGACTTGTCGGTGTGACCGAGTGGAACGACTCAATGGCACCGAGATGCAAAACTGTTGGCAGTTAATGCAACTCGGTGAGACCAAATTGTTATAATCGGTTGCACCAAGATTGAAAACCTAGATCAACTCAGCGAACTCGGTTAGTCCAAAAATCATGAATCGGTCAGACCAAAGTGCACAGAGAGGTTTTGGAAGTTTGAGTCTATGACGAATCAGGAACTCCAGGTGCTCCTCACACAAAGTGTTCGAATCTGACTTGATCAAATTTTGTGATGTAGCATGAATAGAGTTTGAGGACAAGAAAAGCATAGATAGCTAGAGGAGGTCCTTAGGCATTCTTGTCCATCCATTTGGCAAAAGATAAAGAGCCAAACAATCAAAGCAACAAATGGATGTCCTCGAATGAGAAAAATATGCATTCAACATGCTCACACAATAAGATAGCAAATGAAACATGTGGCAAAGCATGCACAACCATTCTAGCATCGAAATAGCAATTAGCGATGACTAGGTCATCTATATATGAGTATATTGACTTAGGAGTCAAATGAGAACATTTGATCATAGGTCATACTCATCGTTTAAGCACAAGTGGGGTTGCCACTTTTACATAAAGCATTGTTGTGTTCACACCATTAGAGTTGCTTTAGCTCAATATTTAGAGTAAAGCTCCCCTAGATGTGATATCCCCCCTTAAGAGGGATGAACTAACCTTGGGTTTTGTCGATGATGACTTCATGTAGGTGTTGAAGATGTAGATGCTCAAAGTTGATGTAGATCATTTGGAGCAATCCATTGGAATGAGTTGCACTTTCAATACCTACATGGGTTAGTCCCACAAGGAACAAACAAAGATATCCATGGACATAGAGTGAATTGCACACAAAATGATGTCCATGAAAGCATTAGGTTACCTTGTCCCTTGTCTTACCAACAAGAGGGTTTGTGACTCCTTGAACTAGTGCAAGATGTGAAAGTTGTTGCACTTGTCATTGCCAATATGAATAAGAGTGAAGTACGTTGGCGGAGTCACCCTCAAGAACTCTCTAGTTCTTCTTATAGGGATCCACACCATCTTGATGGGAATCCTTGGAGTTGTAGATGTACTTGACGAAGTAGAACTTGAGGTAGTCTTGGGAACCCACTTGATCAAGGACTTAGGAGCTTCTTCAAATGCATAAATCTCTTCTTGAAGCTTGTCCTTGCCCTTTAGCTTGAGGTCTTGTGGTGGAAGATCATCTTGGGCTTATGTCCCCTTGAAGGAAGTAGTATCATACTTCACTTGTTGAGGAACAAACTTGTTCTTGGGGTATTCATCTTCTTCCCACTCAACTTCATTGGCATTGAACTTTCATTCAAAACCAACACCTTGATTCTTCCGGTGCCTTCCTTGCTTGCGTACAATTTCCTCGAATTGCTTACTTCCGGCAAGGCTCTTATAAACACCTTTCTCTATAACTCCCTTAGGTCCTTTAGCCATGAAGCATCTTCCAATTCCTTCATTTGGTGAGTCAAATATGTCGTAGGAGTTGGATGACACAAGAGCAATTCTGGCAACACCTTCATCTTGAGTATCTTCTGAGTTGGAGTGATAGCTTCTCTCGGAGTAGTTATCGGAGTCGGAACCAGATACCCATTCACCAACATGAGCTTGATGTCTTCGTCTTGTATAGCTCCTTGATGATTTGTCTTTCCTTTCCGAATCCTTGCTTCTTCGAGAGAGTCTTCGTTCATAACGGTCATCTCTACTCCTTCTCTCTCTTGGTGGTGATTCTTCTCTTCTACTTCTCCTTTTAGGTGAGTCTACTCTTCTTTTGTGGGGAGTCGTACACTCATTGGAGTAGTACCCGGGTCTTCCACAGTTGTAGCAATTGCGTTCACGACTAGAAGATCTTTTGTCATTGTAGGACCTTGACTTGGAACTTCTTTCTTTGCTTCTTTTCTTGTAGAACTTGTTGAAGTTCTTCACCATTAAGCTCAATTCTTCATTGAAGACTTGTTTCTCACTTGATTATGTAGGAGCATCACATGAGGCTTTGTAAGCACCACTAGACTTGTTGTGAAGCTCTTCTTTATCCTTGAGTGACATCTCATGAGCAACAATTCTTCCGATGACTTCCGTTGGCTTGAGATCTTTGTAATTTGGCATCATTTGTATCAATGTGCACACTGTGTCATATTTTCCATCCATGTCTCGTAGGATTTTCTTGATGAATCTATCGGTCATTTATTCGCTTCCTAAGCCGGCAATCTCATTTGTGATGAGAGCAAGCCTAGAGTACATTTCAGCGACACCTTCACCATCCTTCATCCTGAACTTGTCAAGTTGACTTTGAACCGCATCCAACTTGGATTCCTTGACGGAGTCGGTACCTTCGTGCATATCAGTCAAAGTATCCCAAATTTCCTTTGCATTCTCAAGACGGATGATTTTGTTGAATTCTTTGGGGCACAATCCGTTGAAGAGGATATCGCAAGCTTGAGCATTGTATTGCAACATCTTCAATTCTTCAGCGGAGGCTTCACGGTTTGGTTCCTTCCCATCGAAGAATTCACCTTGCAAACCAATACACACAATGTCCAAGAATACGCATTTTCATCTTATGCTTCCAACTAGCAAAATTAATACCATCAAAGTAAGGACTTCTACGGTGGTAACTTCCCTCGCTAGACGCCATACTCTCCTAGGTTATGAAACCAAGGCTATGATCTCCAAAGCTATGGAAATCAAGGCAAATGGAGACCAAAGCTCTGATACCACTTGTAGGATCGAAAGTATGTCTAGAGGGGGGGTGATTAGACTACTCGACCAAATAAAAACTTAACCTTTTCCCAAATTTATGTTTTGACAGTTTTTAGCAATTTAGCACAAATCAAGCAATCTTCCTGCACATGCAATTCTAGAGTTGTAGCAGCGGAAAGTAAATCATTGCATATGAAGGTAAATGGAGGGTTTTGGAGAGTGCAAACGCAAGTGTAGACACAAATGTTTTTGTCGTGGTTCTGATAGGTGGTGCTATCGTACATCCACGTTGATGGAGACTGTAACCCACGAAGGGTAACGGCTGCGCGAGTCCACAGAGGGCTCCACCCACAGAGGGTCCACAAAGAAGCAACCTTGTCTATCCCACCATGGCCATCGCCCAAGAAGGACTTGCCTCACTAGGGTAGATCTTCACGAAGTAGGCGATCTACTTGCCCTTACAAACTCTTTGGTTCCACTCCACATTTTTTATCGGAGGCTCCCAAGTGACACCTAACCAATCTAGGAGACACCACTCTCCAAAAGGTAATAGATGGTGTGTTGATGATGAACTCCTTGCTATTGTGCTTCAAATGATAGTCTCCCCAACACTCAACTCTCTCTCTCTCACACAGATTTGGATATATGGTGGAAAGAAGATTTGAGTGGAAAGCAACTTGGGAAGGCTAGAGATCAAGATTCATATGGTAGGATTGTAATATATTGGTCTCAACACATGAGTAGTTGGTTCTCTCTCAGAAAAATGAGTAATGGAAGTGTAGGCTTGTTCTAATGGCTCTCTCCACGAATGAAGAGTGGGTGGAGGGGTATATATAGCCTCCACACAAAATCTAACCGTTACACACAATTCACCATACTTGGTGGGACCGAATCATGAAACTTGGCCAGACCGATTCAGTTCAAAATGTGAACGTTATGCCTTTTGGTGGGACCGATGTGATCAACTCGGTGGGACCGATTTCATCAGGGTTAGGGCATAGCGTAATCTCGGTGAGACCGATCACACAACTCGGTGGGATCGATTGCTGTAATAGGCAAACAGAGAGTTGGTCAGGGAAACTCGATGGGACCGATTCGCTCATTTCGGTGAGACCAAAATGTTACGAAAGGGAAACAGAGAGTTTGCATTGCGAACTCGGTGGGACCGATCGTTCATTTCGGTGAGACCGAAATGTTACGAAGGGAAACAGAGAGTTTGCAATCCCATCTCGGTGAGACCGAAATCCCTATCGATGAGACTGAACTGATTAGGGTTTTGGCAGTGGCTTTGTCAAATGAACTCGATGGCGCCGGATAGATCAGATCGGTGGGGCCGAGTTTGACTTTTGGTTTAGGACATATGTGGATGTGAGAAAGTGGTTGAGGGCTTTTGGAGCATATCACTAAGCATTTTGAGCAAGTAAGCCATTAAGCAACACCTCATCCCCTTTTAATAGTATGGGCTTTTTCTATGGACTCAATGTGATCTTGGATCACTAAAATGAAAATGTAGAGTTTTGAGCTTGAGCCAATACGTGTCCTTAGCATTTTGAGGGGTCCACATTCCTAGTCCATGCCATGCCAATCATTGAACTTTCTGAAATGATCATCTTGAAAGAGCATTAGTTCAATGAGCTATATGTTGTTAGGAATTACCAAAACCACCCAGGGGTAGTTGTACTTTCACCATTCTTAATCTCTTCAAGCTATTTTGAGGTTGTTATCTCATTCAAGCCATTTAATTCAACCGGTTCAATATCTCTCTAAAAAACGTTCAACGTTTTTTTATTTTGAGTGGGTCCATAACCTAGAAGTCTTTTCCGAGGATCTTACCTGACTCTTCTAATTTTTCCAGAGTTATTCTCAAAATCTTTTCAAAGTGTCATGCAAGAATGAATCCCACCAGTCATATGTCTTCTCCAAGATCACTTCCAAATTCTTTCCATCATTGGTTTAAGTTTAACCTTTACATTCTTCATTCTTCCGGAGTATCCCACAAATTCTTCATTGTATTTCTTGTTGTCATTCTCTGCTTCAAGACTGACGAAGAGATTTCCTCCAAATCATTTTCATGAGTTGTTTATTTTCGATTCTCCGACGGCCATCATTCCAGAAGAACCATTCATTCTCAACTTTCAGCTCTCGTTCTCCAAATCTTACCGGTGCTTCGTTCAAGTATCCTCTAGTCAGCTTGTGATCTCTTCGTTCTTATATATATATATATATATATATATATATATATATATATATATATATATATATATATATATATATATATATATATATAGGACTCATTTTCTGTACTCCTGGGAGTATGTACTCCCATCCTCAATATACCTCATATACGCATTAATTATACCTCTTTATCATTCTCAATATACTTCATTAAATATTCTAAGATACCGCAATACGAGTTTTGTTGAAAAAATATCATTTGCGACGTACTTTTTGTAATATACCTTTTTCACGTACAAACACATCAGTATATACATAAACATTTAAAAATATGTAGACTCGCATGAATTTTTTCATGAAACTCATTTTGGGGTATCTAATAATTACTAATTAAGTATATTAAAAATAATAAAGAGGTATAAAAGATTCATCTATGTGGTATATGAGGAACGGGAGTACGTACTCCCAGGAGTATACAACCATTTTCCTATATATATATATATATATATATATATATATATATATATATATATATATATATATATATATATATATATATATATATATATATATATATTGCTTCAAGTAACTTTGCTCATTTTCCAATTCTCCCGGAGGTTCGTTCTCTTTTCTTCGTTCGTTTTCAATTCTTACAGTGGTTCATTGAACAATCCTCTCACTATATTATCATATCATTTCACTCGTTCTTTCCAAAATCCTACCAGTAATTCATTCAATACTTTCTCAAGATTGTGCGACATCTCTCTTTAATTCTTTGCAACGAGAATAATTAGTATGCTAAATACATGGCTTCTCATTGATTTAAGTTGATGAAGGATAAGCATAACATAATTTCTTATTCTTGTTTTCCTCGAGGTTATCAATTCCTTCTTCTGGAGTTTTTTCATGATGAATAAACTCTCTGTTCTAAGTGCTCCATCTTTCTTTTTCCGGAGTTACAAACTATATCAATTATCTTGTCACGAAGCTCCATCTGAATCATTGCAAGGCTTCATCTTATTCTTTTCAACTTTTCTTTCATTTCAATCATCGTGCTATCTATCCGGAGTTCCTCAAGTGTTTCTTCATGGTGGTTCGTCAAGGATTCCTTTCTTTCTCAAATTACTCTTCAAGATTTTTCTCGAAGTTAAGATCCATCAAGCTATACTCTGAAATAAATATGGTGTTCAACGCGTGTTTTGTTTTGAGGAGTTCAAGCATATGTCATCTTCCATCTTGATTTTCAATTCTTTCTACCTTATCTGTTGAGGTGGTGTATGTCATTCTTGACAATTTCCCTTCATGTTTCATGATTCACAAGTTGTCAGAAATGAGATATTGTAAAACCATATTTTCTCTTCGATCATGATTTGTTTCAACCCATAATAATTTCGTCGTTGGAGTATCTTGGTATGGATTTCACCTAAAGCCTCCCATTAGGAGTGTTGCTATTTGTGGTGCTTATCAATGATCCAATTTTCTCCTTCTCGTCTCGGTGAAGACGTTTTGCTTCTCTTCGTTGATCTCAATCAATCAATTGTCTTCCGTTAGTGGCCGGTTGTGACATCATAATTCTAAGATGTTTTCCATAAGCCCACAACAAGCTCATTCTTTTATTGTTGTTTTTTCAACAACTCCGTTCAATCCTTCTTTGTAAGGATGCTTTTCAATTCAATTGTGGTAGAAGTTGTCATTTTCTTCTATGTTCTTTTCTTTCTAATGATCTAGCTTCTATTATTTCGTTCCGGAGGCATTGTGATGTGGCTCTCTTCGACCCATCTTCCCTTTTTGTTACGATCATGTTCTTTGCCTTTCTGGTCCATTTAAACGGAGTGTTGTATTCTCTTTTCATGTTCTTTTCATCTTGTCAAGTCTTGCCTCTCTTTTCAACATGAGTGCTGCCCAAATCCTTTCTCTTCCCTTGCTTCTCTTTTCAACCGGAGTGTTTTCAAATTCTTTCATGATCCTTGAGCTTTTGGTTCATGTCTTCGCAACCATCAAGTTCTCGTGGCGTCCCTTGTTCTTTTTTTCTGGAGTGTTTCCAACTACGTTAATCTTTGTTCTATTCTTTCCTTGAAATTGTTTAGCCTCTCAAGGTTCTCCTCGTGTTCCTTCGTTCTCTTTTCAACCAAAATGATTTCAATTTCGTTTGTCTTCGTTGTGCTTCTTCTTTCAAGTTTTTACAACCTTCCAAGGTTTGTGTTTTCACTCGTTTGTCAAAAAAGCAACTTAGTATTACTTCTTCTCTCCGTATTCATCCATAGATCTCGGGGTGAGATCTCTCGTAAGTGGGGGAGAGTTGTAACGACCCGAGACCGTCGCTCCAGAAGCCTTCCATGTTTTTCGTTGTTGCCTTGTGATTTATTTTTGCTTGTTGCATTTCATCATGCCATCATGCGCATCACATCCGCATGTTTTCATAAAACTCATAGTCGTTCGTAGTTGCCCCTTCTCGCTTGTCTCCATTGACCTTTTGTCAGGCCCCTTTGTCTTTCCCGGCCTCTCTTAGACCCCTCGCAACCTAGTCCAAAACTTACTCGAACCCGAACCGCTCTGTCGTTACCGATGGATCCAGATCATCCCCAAACATTCCCAAAATATTTTTGATTTCTTACTTGGATGTCCATAGCCTATTTTCTCGACCGTTCAATTTAAATGGAAGGGCCCAAAAATCTGACCCCTACCTACTTAAGCAGGCAACCCTAGTACTAGAATCTAGAGAGATGTCCCATTGATCCCTCTATGCCGCCGCCACTGTCTTCCTCGAGATCTCATCCTGATCCAATCCCACCAACCGGACTCCACGCCAACTCCCCTGAGTCCCCACCAAGCTGCTGCCCGAGCAAGCACGGCCATGGCCGCGCTCACCGAAGCTCTGCACCACCCCAAGCTGCTCGGCCTCCGGTGTCGTCCCGCTCGTCCCGGCCTCCTCTATGCCCGGAGCTCTCTTAGTCGTGCGCCTCCTCCTCGTCCTAGCGGAGCCCCGTCCTCCCGAGCTCTCCTGCAAGCAACCCCGCGCTCGATCCAGGCGGGATTGAGGCAACCACCTCGTGCACGGCGAGTCCAATCACCGGACCAGCACCACCACCAGGCTACACCTCTCCTTATCTCTTCCTCCTTCCAATGGTTCTTCTCTCTCTCTCTCTCTCTCTCTCTCTCTCTCTCTCTCTATTCTGCTAGCCATTGTTCTGATTCTCTGTTTCCGCCGTGATTTGCAGAGGCCAAAGTTGACGCCGCCGTGCGAGCCTTTCTCAAGCTCCATCCGCGCCGTATCCACCTCCTTTGGCCTCCCCTATGTGACCTTCGCCGCCCTTCCTCGTTCCCGGCCGGATCCCACCGGCAGGGCCTCGTCCCCACCACCGATACCCCAAGTTCCGTCTGTTAGCAACCCAGTGATATCTCTCTCGATCTATTGCAGAATCTCACGAATCTGGTGGCAATTAGGATTAAAATCAATGGATACACGAATTGGGGAAGAAGGAAAAGGGCAAGAGAGCCGCCGTCGGTTTCGCCGTGATCCACTGGATGACTTGCGCTCTTGTGCGTGTGACCTTAAGAAGCTGGTGCCTGGGTTAGGTCACACCCACTCCGGTCCTTGGTTCCGTGGGTTGGGCTTCCTTTGCCTTGCGGGCCGGGGCCCGAGCGAAGCTGTGTTCTGGGCGAGGGAAGGGCCTGGGGTGGTAGTGGGCCTGACATCCCCTCCTTCTGGAGAGGAGGCTTGACCTCAAGCCTCAGCCGCCGGAAAGCGTGCTTGCAGCTCCCTCTTGTCTTCTCAGGTGTCGTCGATCTTGGTGCGATCCGACCAGCGCACAAGCACTTGCTCGACCATGGCTGCTTGCTTGCGCTTCCAGCGAGTGTCGAGGATGGCTTGAGGCACAGCTGGAACATCAGAGAGAACAGGGAGTACTCGTTCGACTGGCGTACCTGGAAGCACCGCTTGGCGCAGCATGGAAACATGAAAGACAGGGTGCACTGTGGCTTGCGGAGGCAGTTCTAGGTTATACGCCACCTCGTTGATCTTGCTGATGATGGGAAAAGGACCATAGAACCGAAATGAGAGCTTGTGATTAGCTCGTTTCGCCACCGACGTATGGACATAAGGCTGAAGTTTCAGGAACACCATGTCGCCTACTTCCAAACTGCGCTCAGATCGCTTCCGATCAGCTTGTTGCTTCATGCGAAGCCACACACGCTGCAAGTGTTGTTGCAATAAGTCCTGAATGACAGTGCGCTCGTCCAACCAGGAGTGAAGTGACGGAACTGAGCACACTGTAGTGGTAGTAATCCCCCAATGCCGGGGTTCAAGCCCAAACATGGCTTTGAAAAGGAGTCATGCCAATGGAAGAGTGGGGGGAAGAATTGTACCAGAACTGAGCGAGGAGAAGCCAATGACCCCATCGCTTTGGACAAGCATGAGTAAAGCAACGGAGGAAGGTTTCGAGGCATTGGTTCACTCGTTCAGATTGCCCGTCCGTCTGGGGATGGTTGGCGGTGCTCAAGCGCAGTTCAGTGCCAGCATAGCGAAACAACTCTTGCTAGAAGTGGCTTGTGAAAACCGGATCCCGGTCAGAGACAATGGCTTGAGGAAATCCATGAATTGGGTAGATGCGTTGCATGAACAGCAGAGCCACGCGAGAAGCGGTGTATGGGTGGGCAAGAGGCAGAAAATGAGCAAACTTAGTCATCCGATCGACCAAAACCCAGATGCAGTTATGCTGACCTGATTGGGGCAGTCCATCGATGAAGTCCATTGTGATCATATCCCACGAGGCATGTGGCACTGGAAGAGGTTGCAACAGCCCCGGTGACGCCACCCTTTCAGTTTTGGCCTGCTGACATACTTGACAGCACTTGACATATTGCTCGATGTGAGTATTCATCTTTGGCCAAGAAAACAGTCTGCGAATACGCTTATAGGTTACTAGAAACCCGGAATACCCTCCGACTGGACTGTCATGGAAGGTTGTCATAATTTTCTGTTGTAGCTCTGTGCTGCCTCCAAGCCATATACGATCTCATAAACGAATGATGCCCTACGCAAGGGTGAACCAATTTTTGGGGTCGGGTCTGATTGCCAATTGTTCCAGGAGCTTTTGAGCTTGCGGGTTGCAGTTATAGCTCATGAGCACATCTCAAGCCATGCTGGCTGACAAGAGGAGATCCCAAGCAGCGTTTCTGCCTTGGGCAGCCTGGAAAGAGCATCAGCCGCCCTGTTCTCCGACCCCTTGTTGTAGACAATGCGATACTGCAACCCGAGGAGCTTAGTGAAGGCCCGTTGCTGCCATGGGGTAATCAACCGCTGTTCCTGCAAGTGAACCAAGCTGCGCTGATCTGTTTTGATCACAAATTCTGCCGAATGCAAATAGGGACGCCACTAGTCGACTGCCGCAATGATTGCGAGATACTCCTTCTCATATGTGGACAGCCCGCGGTATTTCTGACAGAGTGACTTGCTCATGAATGCAATGGGATGCCCGTCTTGCTGTAAGATAGCACCGATGCCCACGTCACAAGCATCTGTCTCAATGGTGAATGGTTTCTGAAAATTGAGCAGTGCCAGCACCGGGGCCGAGATCAATCCCTGCTTGAGCACCTCGAAGCTCTGTTCGGTGTTGTTTGTCCAGACGAACAGAGAGCCTTTCTTAAAAAGATTGAACAAAGGTCGAGCCAGCACCCCAAACTGACGCACGAATCGCCGATAGTAACCTGCCAAAGCCAAAAACTGTCGAACTTCCTTGACATTTGTTGGAGTTGGCCAGTCGCGAATCGCCTGAATCTTGGTAGGGTCCGTGGAAACCCCTTCTGCGCTAATGACATGCCCCAGATAAGAGATGCGCTGCTGACCAAATGCACACTTGCTCATCTTCACCTTCCATTGATCACGCCGGAGCAGGCTGAACACTTGTTGCAGATGCTGAACATGGTCTTGCAAGGTCTTGCTGAAGATAAGGATGTCATCAAAAAATGCCAGCACACATTCTCGAATAAGTGGATGCAAGGTTTCTGTTATACCCCCATTGAAGGTGCCCGGTGCCCCAGCCAAGCCAAAAGAGACAACCAGGAACTCAAAATGACCAGTATGAGTTTGAAAGGCTATCTTATACTCCTCCCCTTCTGCCAAACAAATCTGATGGTAGCCTGCACGTAAATCCAGCTTAGAGAACCATCGAGCCCCATGCAACTCATCCAATAACTCCTCGATCATGGGCACTAGGTATTTGCCCACCACTGTCATTGCGTTCAAGTGACGGTAATCGATACAAAGCCGCCATGTTCCATCCTTTTTCTTGACCAGAATCACGAGTGACGAGAAGGGACTATGAATCTTTTGAATGATGCCCTGAGCCAACAGCTCCCTGACTTGTTTCTCAATCTCCGACTTGTGCTCTGGTTTGTAGCGGTAGGGCCTCAAATTCACCGGTTGTGCTCCGGGCATGAGTGGGATGCAGTGATCGCACGCGCGCCTTGGCAGTAGGACTTTGGGTTCTTCAAAGATGTCCTTGAACTGATCAATTACTGCCTGAATGTTGCCTGGGGTCGGTGTGAAAATCTCATCGGCCTCGCAGACCTGATACAGTTGCACAACCTGAGCCACTTCCCCTAGACGTTGCAGACACTACAGCTGCAGGCTATTGATCTCTATGCAACTTGCAACTCCCTCTATCTGACCCTGAAGGTGCACAGTTCCTGCTGGAGTGGTGATCCAGAGCTGCTTACTGCGCCAATCCACATTCATGGGACTGTGCTCCTCGAGCCAATCCATACCCAGAATTGCATCGTAAGCGCCCAACGGAAGAATCTTCATGTCGGTGATGAACTCCTGCCCCTGACTAGACCAACGGCACTTGGGTATGTGAAACACACAGCAAAGTTCACCCCCATCGGCCACCTTGACTCGACAAGGTCTGGCAAGAGGTGTCACCCCTAACAGAGAGGCTGCCAATTGTGCGTCGGTGAAAGATGTTGAACTGCCCGAATCCACCAGGAGCAGAATAACACGACCTCGGAGCCATGCTTGGAGTTTGATGGCCTTTGGAGGAGTGCCACCCGTAAGAGCTTGCCATGAAATTGCCATTGCTGTTTCGAGGGGAGCATTCAGAAGCTCCTCGCTCCCGTCCATGCCGAAGAGTTCCAGCAGTTCTTCGACAATGTGAAGCTACACGCTAGCGGGGCATGTGTGGTCTTGCCCCCAACGTTCGCCGCACTTGAAGCAGAGCCCACGGGCTCGCTGATACTCGCGCAGCGCCTTGATCTTGGAGCTTTCGCCGCGGCTAGTGTCGCTGGTCCGGCGCTCGGGCACGGCCGGTGTCGGAGGAGGCCGCCCCTGTGGTGGTGGAGACAGGAGCGGCATGGGTATGCCCGCATGCGCTCGCGTTGCCGGGTCCACCGTCCGAGCCGTGGTGGGTTGACGAGGCCGCTCCCAGGTACCACCGTTCGCCACTTCTTCTTGCAGCAATGCTAGCGCGCATGTCGTGTCCAGGTCAGGCGGTCGTTGCACCAGCACAATCGCCCGTATGTCCGCCCGAAGCCCCTCCACAAAATGAGTGGGATAATAATAAGGATGGATGGAACCAGAATAAGCAGACAAATGACTGATAATTTGCTCAAATCTCTCGATGTAATCTGCCACAGTTGTTGTTTGTGCAAGCGTGTAAAATTGGCGGATGAGTAGCTGATGGCGATCTCAGCCAAAACGGGTGCACAACAAGGAGGAGAAAGATTCCCAGTCAAATTCAGAGAGTTTCTTCTAAATCAACTGCAGCCACACTGAGGCCGTGCCCAAAAATTGAGCGTGGCCATGGGAACCCAGAAATTCTCCTGAATCGCAAACATGTGAAAATACTGCTCGCACAACGTCTTCCAGAGGCGTGGATTCTCGCCAGAGAACTGGGGAAACGCAATCGACGGATGTGTCTGGCCGATCCCCACGAGCAGCTGACTCGCATGCGCATAAGGAGATGGCAGAGTCGCGGGAGACATGGAAGTGGACTGACCGTTGGCCGGGGTGGACACCGACGCAAATGCCGGTGCCAAACCCCGCGGTAGGATGTCGATGCCGTGGCCGATTGGCCCTGTTGCGTCGTCGCCCCCCGGAGCCTTGTTGTCGTTCGATGAGTGTTGGGGCAGCCTTGGGCGCAGGTGCCTGCTCCTCCTCTAGCGCGGGAAGCGCATGTTGGAGTTCGGCGACTGCGGTTGAGAGCCGCTCGATGCGTCGTTCCAGCTCCGGACGCCAGGTGACCAGATCCTCCAATTTGGCTGTCGTCGAACGGATATCCGCGTGGATTTCGTCCAGCGATGAGGTCAACTTGTCGAAGTAGTCCTTGAAGGCAGGATCCATGGCCCTGATTCGATCCTTGATCGATTTTTGCAGCCGCATCTCGATGAGGTGCGCCAGTCTCAAATCCGAGGCTCTGAATACTAGATGTTTGCAACCCAGTGATATATCTCTCGATCTATTGCAGAATCTCACGAATCTGGTGGCAATTAGGATTACAATCACTGGATACACGAATTGGGGAAGAACGGAAAGGGAAAGAGAGCCGCTGCCGGTTTCGCCGTGATCCACTGGATGACTTGCGCTCCTGTGCGTGTGACCTTAAGAAGCTGGTGCCTGGTTAGGTCACACCCACTCTGGTCCTTGGTTCCGTGGGTTGGGCTTCCTTTGCCTCGCGGGCCGGAGCCCGAGCGAGGCTGTGTTCTGGGCGAGGGAAGGGCCTGGGGCGGTAGTGGGCCTGACACCGTCACCGCTGCCGTTCCCCTGCCATGCCCGCAACTGTCGATGCTGCTCTGTCTTCCCTCCTCGCGCCCCTGCCTCGCGTGGACCGCCTCGCCGCGTTGACCTCTCCTCTCGCCAAGGCCTCGTTCGCCCAACCTCTCAATCGCATGGGCCTCTGGTGAGGAAGCCCACCAGTTCCCTTCTCTCTTCCTCTAAATCTAACCAGAGTGCTCCTGCTGGCCCAATTGCGGATTCAGCCCATCTCATATTTTTTTTCCTGGACGATTTGGCCATTTATAAAAAGGAATTGTAGTTTTTCAGAAAACCCCTTAATGTTCATGCATATAATCTTTCCCTAATAATAAAGTGGTTAGTGCTTCTGCCCGCCCGCTCACCATCGCGGCCAATTTCCAGAAAAGTCCTTATGTTTTTTGGTAATTGAACCCATGGTAAAGTTAATAATAAGCAAAAAAGAAAACGTCCCGCACTGCTGCCTCGGGGCGATTCGTGCGTCATCCGTACTGGGCCTCATGTATTGATGGGCTTTCTCATTGTCGAGTCAGCGAAAAGATAAACCACGGTACAGTTAATAATAAGTAAAAAAAACGTCCCGCACTGCTGCTTCGAGGCGAGTCGTGCTTCATCCGTAATGGGCCTCATGTATTGATGGGCTTTCTCCTTGTCGAGTCAACGAAAAGATAAATGCGTGGATGGAATTCGAACTCAGTGAAAAGATAAACCGAGGTACAGTTAATAATAAGTAAAAAAACATCCCGCACTGCTGCTTCGGGGCAAGTCGTGTGTCATCCGTAATGGGCCTCACGTATTGATGGGCTTTCTCCTAGTCGAGTCAGCAAAAAAAGATAAATGCGGGGATGGAATTCGAACTCAAAACCTTGAGGTCGATGAGAACGGTTGTAGCCAACAGGCCAAGCTTATACTGTTAGCAAAGAGTGTTCACGTTGCAGTGAAATAGTCCCACCTCCCTTCTTTACATATAAATTTTCTAATTTATATACTTTGGTTTTTCGTGTGTGTATCAAGGAGCAGTACCAGGAATCATTAAGGAAGAAAATAAACCGTCACACAATATGGAAGGAAAGATGGATAAGGAAGGTAAAAGAGGGATTTCGGGTGTGACAGAAAAAATAAAGAAGAAAAGAATAAAGAAGGAATGAATGAGGAAGGATATACAAGGAAAGAATAAAACCCGTCAAAAAATAGAAGGAAAGAATAAAACCCGTCAAAAAAATAGAAGGAAAGAATAAAAATTGATGATGAGAGAAGGAAGCTTCCGTGTGTAGTATTAAGGTAGAAAAGGACGGAAAAGATCTCTTCTATGAGAAGGAGAGTCCATCTGGACACAAATTTGAGAAGAGGAAGAAAAGCTGAAAGGACTATCGAGGATATGTTTTTATGGACGCGTATAACTTGAGGACATACAAAATTAGATATGCATTTGCACTTGACAAAGAAACCAAGGATATGTTTTTATGGACGCATATAACTTGAGGACACACAATATTAGATATGCCTTTGCACTTGACAAAGAAACTTAGATCATGCAATGGGATCATTATACATGAGCGCCGGTCTGATCTATCAGCAATATATATAAAACATGCGTACATGTTTTCTTTATAGAACATGCATACAAGTTGAGCTTAACGATGAGCACATACAAAATTAGATGCCTTTGCACTAGAAAAAGAAACTCATATTGTGGTCGATCTAGATTGTGTGTTGTTCAAAAAATTAATCGGATGCACTAACACACGACTTGCACAACATCACTCATGGAGGACATGACACTAGCATGCAATCGGATCATCATCACACGCGCGGCCGGTCTCACATATTAAATGGTATGGCGCCTATTGTGCTCGAAGGGATGAGCAGACACATCCGTCCATTACAATTCCCGATAATAATATTAGACATATTTTATTAATTAGATGGATAAAAATACCACTTGATTTACATGTGAACTGCAAATTATAAACAAGAAATAAAGTCTTTAATATATTTATGTTATTTAAGATTAAGTTATAGGGCTTAAACATAAAATGTAACCAGTAAAACAGAATATAAGATTAAAGTTAAAGTAAATTATAATGTGATTTCAGTCTCAGTGGAATATAAGATATTCGACAAGAAAAAATATAAACCAAAATTTCTTCACTCCATATACGAGACATTTAGTAATTATGCCCCCAAAAATCATAGTTTTTCTACATGCTCCGAAGCTTATTCAGTTATTGTACTGATGAATTTCTTCTTTGTGTCTAAAACATCTTGAACCGCTTTTTTTAGCTAAATTGCTAGGTGTTGTGTTTAGGTGCACATGCCACAGGCGAACTACTTCTTTACATATGAATTGTTGACGTTAAGAACTAAGATACAATACTGTGATACTAATATTTGATGTATGAGAATTGTTTAACGCAATAGCAAAATATTGCGATGAGCGGGAGTCCACCACGTAGCGAAGCGCTAAGGCGACAGGAGGCGATCGCCTGGCGATTTCCACCTGCGCTAGGGCTAGGGTTTCGGCTTCGGGGGTGAGAGAGTTTACGGTGGAGACTAGGGGGCGACGGCGCTACCCTGGGCTCTGATCGGAGGCGTTTTCTACTGCGCTAAGGGGCGGAGCTGATGGCGGAGAAAACAATCGGCACGTCGGGGGAGATCGGTGAGAAGCTGGCTACTCCCAGGGCGGCGGCGGCATCTGGCCAGGCATCTGGTAGATCGGCGTCGGAGAACAAGGGGAGATCGGCAGGCCTGGCCAAGGCGCCGGGAACTTCGGCCTCATGCAGCAAGAAAACAAACGTGGTGTCAGGGGTCGGGGCTGCCACTCCAATTCGCAAGGTGAGAGATACTGCTAGCCGGGGATCCTCAAAATCCCCGGCGGAGAGCAAGACACCGGATCCTACGTCGAGTCTCTCGGAGCGATTGGGTGGTATGGTTTTGTTGGATAAGGAGGCTAAGGGTCTGGTTTTTGATGAGGCTGCTGACGCAATTCTAAAGATCCCTAAGTGGGCAGCAGTTGGTAAGGTTTGCTCGGCGAGACCTATGATCAAGAGTGTGTTGGAAAGAACGATGCATCGTGCTTGGGGTCTACATAAAGAGGCCCGATTCAGAGATCTGGGCTCTAACGTTTTTGAGGTACACTTTGGCAGTGAGGGGGATTGGAAACATGCAATGAATAATGGACCGTGCCAATACGATTTTAATGTTCTTATCCTCAAGGAGTATGAAGGTGATAGGAGGCCGTCAGAGATGGTTTTTGATAAGGTGGATGTTTGGGTTCGAGTGGATGATCTGCCCCCCTGATAATAGGACAGAGAGTTTTGGTACAGTTCTTGGCAACTGGATTGGCGAAACAGTGAAAGTGGATGTTGACAAGGACGGGTTAGCACGGGGAAACAACCTGAGAGTTCGGGTTAAAATTTCAGTATTTGAACCGTTGGTGAGAGGTTTTTACCTAAGAACCTCACTGGAGGACAAGACACGTGTCTGGTTTGATTTTCACTACGAGAAAATCCCCCATTTTTGTTTTGAATGTGGTAGGCTCGTTCATGTTCAAGGTCTCTGTGACCCCCCCTGTTGATTCTTCGTCGCAGTGGGGAGAATGGCTGCGAGCATCTCCGGGGCGAAACAGCAATATAAAGGAAGGATCCCAATGCCAATCTTTCAGCAGTACTAATAGTGGGGGGGGCTACTCGCCCTGGCGACAGCGACCAGGGGCGACAAGGAGACAAGAGGAGAGAGATTCAGGCAAAAAGAAACCTCCATGCAGATTTCTCCAGGTCGGTGGAGCCATGCACTGGCATGGGCTCGAAGCATGACAAGGCAGAAGTAAACAGCCCTCAGAAGGACAAGGCGTGATCTGTTGATAAAAATGAATATGATCTGAGGCAAGGGCTAGAACAGAAGAGAGAAAGAGATTTTAGGAACAAATTGTTTGACCAACAGGAACAACAACAGGGCGGTAGCTCTCGGGGACGAAACTGGGAAAGGATGGGAGACAATGGTGACATACACTATAAATATGAGAACAGTAGAGCTGAGGTTCCCAGGCGTGAGTTAAGAATTGATCGGGGGAATGGCTGGAAGAAAGGGACATATGTTAGGAGACCAAGGCAGGAATATAGACAAGTGCATAATGAAAGTTCTCAACCTTGGCAAGGACATGGCAATGGAGGACGCAAAAGGGGACCGAGGCAGTATTGGGTGGCGAAGAATGATCCTGACAAGCAGACTACAAATGATGCTTTCACTCGCGACACGAGACGGAAGATGTCTTCGGTGTTTGATCGCATCTCGGATAACATTGATAGAGCGGCGGACCCCGAGGCCCGGGGCCGCCGAACGCCATGAACCTCCTAGCGTGGAACTGTCGAGGACTGGGGTTGGACTCGACAGTTGGCGAACTCCGGGACCTTATAAGGTCGCACAACCCAGTGGTGGTTTTTCTCTGTGAAACAAAGAAGAAGGCGCGAGCGATGGACAGGTTAAAGTGGAGTCTAGGTTTTAAGCATGGAGTGGCAGTGGACTGCGAGGGTCTAAGTGGAGGGTTGGCACTTTGGTGGAGGGATTGCGTATCTATGACAGTCAGGCCATGGTGTCAATATTTCATCGATGCGGAGATGATTTGGGAGGGCAAAACCTGTAGATTCACTGGTTTCTACGGGGAGCCTAGAACGGAACTTCGAAAGAAATCATGGGATGCGATTAGATACCTGAAGGCACAAGATAACCTTCCGTGGATCTGTGCAGGTGATTATAATGAAGCTCTCTTCCATACGGACCAGCTGGGTGGGAACCCACGGCCTTTTGCTCAGATGGAAGATTTTAGAGACTGTTTGTCCGACTACGGACTTGCGGACTTGGGATTCTCAGGGTACCCGTATACTTGGGACAATAAGCGTAATGGTGGGGATAATGTGCATGTCAGACTTGACAGGGCTACATGCACGGCTAGTTTCTTGGATCTCTTCCCGGAAACATGCGTTGAACACTTAATAACGGAGGAGTCGGACCACCAGGCTATCCTTGTCCGTGCATTGGAGACGGCTCCAAGGCAGGACAGTAAGGGACCGAGGCCCTTCCAGTTCGAAGAGGCGTGGACTAGGCACGAAAAATATGACGCCATGGTCCAGGAAGCTTGGGAAGCAGCGGGCACAGGCGAACATACGGTGCATGCAATCTGGAACAGGTTGGGAACCTTGCAGGGAACATGCAGACTTGGGCACGAGAGGTATTTGGATCTATACGGCGGCAAATCACCAAGCTTAAAGCACAGCTGCTGGATGCTAGAACAAGAGCAGCCCAGACAGGATTCTCACTGGAGGTCCGCGATATTGAGGAGCAACTGAGAGAGATATATGCTAGAGAGGAGCTGCTGTATAAACAAAGATCAAGGGTCGACTGGCTTCATGAGGGCGACCAAAATACCAAATATTTTCAGAATCGTGCGTCGCACAGGAAGAGGAAAAACACTATCAAGACGCTCCGGAAGGACGATGGATCCAAGTGTGAGAACGATGAGGAGATGAGGGAGATGGCAGCATGTTTTTATGAACAACTTTTCAAGTCCGAAGGGTCGGTCGAGGTTGATGTTCTACTACAAAATATCGCATAGCTGGTCACTGCGGATATGAATGACAGATTACTGTCACCCATCTCAGACGAGGCAATTGAAGGAGCCCTTTTTCAGATGGGGCCAACAAAGGCGCCAGGCCCGGACGGTCTGCCAGCTCTCTTTTATCAACGACACTGGTCGTTGCTGAAGAGCGATGTGTGCAAAGTTGTTAGGGACTTCTTAAATGGAGCTATGACACCAGAAGCGTTCAATGCTACGATCATTGTTATGATTCCTAAAGTAAACTCACCGGAGTTACTTTCACAGTTCCGGCCGATAAGCCTCTGTAATGTTTTATATAAAATGGCAACTAAAGTGCTAGCTAACAGATTGAAGAGTATCCTCCCCATTCTCATTTCGGAGGAGCAGAGTGCTTTCGTCCCAGGACGCCTTATAACAGATAATGTGTTGGTGGCGTATGAATGTGTTCATGCCATACGAACAAGGAAGAGGAAAAAGTGTTTCTACGCAGTAAAGCTAGACATGATGAAGGCGTATGATAGAGTTGAGTGGAGCTTCTTGGAGAGGATGATGTTGCGGTTTGGCTTCGCTCCTGGGTGGGTCTCTATGGTGATGAGATGCGTCACATCGGCGAATTTTTTCTGTTAAGCTCAGTGGAGGACGCTCTAGGAGCTTCTCTCCTTCTCGTGGCCTTCGCCAAGGTGACCCATTGTCGCCCTACTTGTTCTTATTTTGTATGGAGGGCTTTTCGGCACTTCTTAAGCAAGCTCAGGAAGACAAAAAGATTAAGGGAGTTTCGTTTGGGAGCACTGGCCCCACTATTACTCACCTACTTTTCGCAGATGACAGTATTGTCTTCCTCGAGGGCACAAGGGAGAGCATGGAGGAATTGCGAGAGATCCTGATTAAGTATGAAAAGGCCTCGGGGCAGAAAGTTAACTTGCAAAAGTCCTCGGTGTTCTTCGGAAAAGGAAGCCAGGAGGAGTCCAAGGAGCAAATCAAGCAAATAATTGGCATTCAGTCTGAAGCTCTAAGTGAGCGGTATCTCGGATTACCAACACAGGTTGGGAGATCCAAAGATGGGACGTTTAAGCATGTTACGGAGAGCTCCAAAGGAAAAGTTGACGGATGGAAAGGGCAAGGGATGTCCATAGCAGCAAGAGAAGTTCTCATAAAATCGGGACTCCAATCGACACCAACCCACACCATGAGTTGTTTTCGCCTCTCAAAGAAGATGTACCGGAACCTGACTTCTATCTCCTCGAAATTCTGGTGGGGCGCAATGAATGGTGAAAGGAAGGTTCATTGGATTGCTTGGAAGAAAATGTGTGCTAGCAAACGAGACGGAGGAATGGGCTTTCGCGATCCAGAGGCTTTTAACCAAGCTTTATTGGCCAAGCAGGCCTGGCGCATCTTGGAGGCCCCTTCCTCTCTATGTGCAAGAGTGCTTAGGGCGCGCTACTTCGCGGATAGCTCGATTATGTCGGCTACCTGCCCGTCATCCGGCTCATATACGTTCCGTAGTATTTTACACGGAAGGGATTTGCTCAGAGAAGGGCTTGTTTGGAGGATAGGAGATGGGACCAAAATTAACATTCATCACGATGCTTGGATTCCACGCAGTGGAAGTATGAAGCCGCTAGGACAAGTGTTTATTCAGGGAGTAACAAAGGTGGCAGACCTCCTCACGGCTGCAGGCACTAGCTGGGACACGGCAAAAGTGGAGGCTATGTTTTCTCCCAATGATGCAGAGGATATCAAGTAGATTGCTGTAGGTGGGTCGACTACGGAAGATTTTTTAGCATGGAACCTGACGAAAAATGGGGTGTTCAGTGTCAAGTGTGCCTATCATCTCAGGATGTCGCTAAACGGGGTAAGAACCGGACAGCCGGAGTCCTCGAACTCGGTCATCAAGCACAAGGGATACTTGGCATTGTGGGGTACCAGTGCACCAGCAAAGTCGAAGATACATGTGTGGCGTATGATCCGGAATGGCCTGGCAGTGGGGTCGGAGCTCTTCCGTCGTCGGATAAAACCGGGAGTTTTTTGTGTTGCGTGCGGGCGGGAGGAGACGATGATGCATCGCTTCTGGACGTGCCAACATTCAGTTCAGTTCTGGGAGAGAGTGCGGTCGGAGTTGGGAATCTCGGTGGCGATCCCGCCGAGTCAGATTGATTCCCAGAGCGCATTAGCTTCCTGGTTGCTGGGCTGGTTCGCCGGTGCTGCCGAGGAGGAGAAGGAAACCACGATTCAGGCAATGTATGGCATGTGGTTAGCTAGAAATGAAGCTAAGGATGGGAAGAGGATTGCCCCGCCACATGAAATAATGGCCACAGTACGACAGCATATGACTGAGTGGAAGCTGGCGCATGAGCGGAGAGTGGCGCCGCCGGAACCCAAGATCATTCAGAAATGGGAGCCACCCGCTGAGGGTTGGATCAAGGTCAACTCTGACGGCGCGACCTCCAAGTATGGACAGAAAGGAGGAGGGGGGCAGTTTTACGGAATCATCATGGTGCTTTTTTGGCGGGAGCTTGCCATCACTTTCCACATATTACTGATCCCGAAGCAGTGGAAGTGCTGGCCTGTAGGAGGGCTGTTCAACTGGCTGCCGAACTTCAGGTCCAGCGAGCTCATGTTGAATTGGACAGCAAGGTGGTGGTGCAAATGATCAACCAGCCATCAAGGAACCTATCCGCGCTGGGGCCGTGGGTGCAAGACATCAAGGAAATGCTCAATGCTATGCTGGAATTCAAGGTCTCTTGGATTCGTCGTTCTGGGAATGTTGCTGCTCATAAGTTAGCGAAAGTAGGGGTTGGTGAGGACCGGTGTGAGACGTGGCTGACGTCGCCGCCAGATTTTATTTTAGATGTAATTTCTTCTGACATTCCAGACTTTGTTTAAATAAAGCAGCGAGATATTCCCCCTTCAAAAAAAAGCAAAATATTGCGATAACACATGCTAAAAAACTATCTCTAAATCACAATAAAAAATTTCATTATTTTGTTATCATATGCTATATTTTTCTAAGAACAAAACAAATATTCGCTCTTATTTTTCAGCTCGACCCACTAGCGCCCGTAACCAAAGTACAAGGAGTTGGACTTGGAGTCCCTATTGTGTGCGACACAAACTCTGCACTTTTCTCTGTTATATTTGCCAAGGATGGGGGATCTTTAGACAGTGCTCCTATTTATTTATTTTCTTGTGCGGCAGTGTGGATGATTTCAAGGAGTTTGTTGATGTCGTCATGTCTGGTGATGGTTCATGGAGGGAGGAGGAGGAGGTCTTGGGCCATTGGGTTAGTGAAGTGAGGTTTTTTGCATTCCGTTGCAACGCACGGGCATTTGTACTAGTAACTAATAAACCGTGCATCGGATTAAAATGATTTTTTCCTAATAAAGCACGGATTGACTCCGTCGGATTCACCGTCACAATACGTTTCTTCTTGTGAATTTACCTTTCAGTTTGAATTCAGCGCGGTGGTACTAATTGGGCTCTACCTCATGTACACCCGTTTTGTCCGTCCACCTTTTCGTTCGTACGTCATTTTCTTTCGGTACTAAGATAGGCAAGCGAACGATCCAGCCCATGAGCTGGCACAGGCCCACCTATATCCTGGTTAAGATTGCTGGCACCGCATTTACATAGTAATAATAGTCCCACCTTGCTGCTTTGAACCCAATCCCATCAACTTTTATACGCTTAGCGGCCTTGCTGCATCAGAAGAAAACAAGTGGGAAGTAGAAGCAAACGAATAAGGAGGTTTACAAATCCACACACAACATCAGATTCTTCCAAGAAGAATCGGATTAGCATAATGGGTAGTGTCCGGGAGGCACTTCTAAGAAGAATCGGATTAGCATAATGGGCAGTGTCCGGGAGGCACTTGAAACATTGCCGAAATATCTTTGGTGAAGAAAAGCAGAGATGCAGATGGGTCCGGGAGGCACTTGAAACATTGCCGAAAAGTTTTTCAGGCTGATAGGGAGAAGAGAGGAGGAATTAAGAGTAGAGAGAGTGCGACAACGGTGCATCTTGCTCGCGTCCTGTTTTGCCCCGCACGCTAGCTAGGATGGAGTTATGGCACACACGGCGAACTCAAAAAATATGTTTCACATCCGACTTGTAAATTATTCTTTTTTGTGAGATCTATAGTAGTTTATAAATTATCCTTTTGATTACACATTTTCTGGTATATAAATTATTGCAACATCACTAATTTAATATATTGGATTAGGGTGTTTGGTATTTTTTTCTCCCGTTGCAATGCACGGGCTCTTTTGCTAGTAATAATAATAATAATAATAATCTTTAGATATACTTAATAATAAAGCATGGAACGAGTTTGTCGGGTGCACCGTCACAATACGCTTCTTTCCGTGATTTTACGCTTTCAGTTTGAATTTAAAACATATTCGAGGTGGTACTAATATTTTCATCTGTACACTTAAGGCGTGTTTCATACGTCTTCGTCGTTCGGTCAGTTTCATACGAGGTCTGCAGCTTCTTAAGTCACATGGGCCATAATTTAAATTTCTGTTGGGCACTACTTTTGTGATTAATAGTCCCACCCTGATCTTTTAGATCACATCCTAGCAACTTAAATACATTCTTGAATTGCAACAATCAAACAAGGCAAAGCAGAAAAAAAGACGAGACCTGCAGCCTATGGAGCTGGAGCGACGGCGGCCTAGAGCGGGCAGAGAAACAGAGCCGATATGAAGAAAAAGAAAAAAGGGTCGAGAAGTGACCATCGGTGCTAGGCGATGGCGGCCTCCAGAAGGCGGGACTTGGCAGATGAGTCCACCATGGCCGATGGAGTGGAGGGTGTGCCATGGCCGAGCGAGATCCCAGCGAGTCGGCATGTCCGATGGCTAGGCGACGGCAGCCTCGAGCAGGCCGGACTTGGCAGATGAAGCCGCCATGACCGGTGGACCGGGAGCGGCGGCGTGTCCGATGGGTACGAAATGGTGGCCTGGAGGGGAAGATCCCGACTGCGGTCGAGCTTGGGGGCAGGATCCGGGCGGCGGCGGTGTGTCAACGGCGACGATGGAGAACTAAGAGCATCTCCAAAAGCCGCGCGACGCGCCGCGCCCAAAAATCGCATTTGCCGCGCGCGCTTCGGCTGGTTTGCCGCGCCGCGCCGCGCTGGCTCCAGCGGCTGCTGTAAAATGCAGCGCGCGCGCTCAGCTCCAACAGCGCGCAAAAATGCACAGCGCACGCCGCTACAGCAGCGTCAAATATGGCATTTGGACCCAAAATGAAACATTCAATCAAAATGCAATGAACATGTGAAATTTAACAAGTTGATGATGAATACATAAAAAGTCGCACACAAGTTCATCCAACCAAGTCCAAATTCAAACCAAGTTCAAAATACAAGTGCAACCAACAAAGTTCAAGACATATATAAAACACATCAACCATCTTGCTCGTCTTCTTCGTCTTCTTCCTCTTCTTCCGCCGACGATTCTTCCTCTTCTTCCGCCGATGAATCTTCCTCTTCATGACCCACCGCATCACTTGTAGCTCCGACGTGAGGCACATCGAAAGGCATGGCCGGAGGTGCACCCATGCCTCCCATGGCGGCCGGAGGTGCGCCCATGCCTCCCATGGCGGCCGGAGGTGCGCCCATGCCTCCCATGAGAGAAGCAAAACTCATGCCACCCATGCCTCCCATAACGTTGGAGGGTGCTCCAATGCCACCCATGGCTCCCATAGCATTGGAGGGTGCTCGAAAGCCACCCATGCCTTCCATGACGGTCGGAGGTGCACCCATGCCTCCGAAGCCACCCAAGCCTCCAATGGAGCCGAGGCCCATGCCTCCCATGCCGCCGAGGCCACCGCCACCCATGCCGCCGAGGCCACCGCCGCCACCCATGCCGCCACCCATTGTGTTGATCATGGCTCTTTTTTGAATCAAGACTTCTTGACGGGCAAGGTTGACATATTCCATTTGTGCTTCATTGAACAAAGATGTGTCCAAGAAGAACAAATTTTTTTCCCATTCCATCAACCTAGTTCGCTCCTCCATGGCAACCTTCCTCTCCTCCAATGTCACTTTCCTCTCCTCGGCGGCCACCCTCCTCTCCTCGGCCGCCAACCTCCTCTCCTCGGCCGCGGCATCTTGGTTCCTTGCCATTTTCCTCACCTCGTTCATTTCTTTTCTTGCCTTCACAATAGCTTCCATAGCATTTGTGAGCTCATCATCTCCTTTCCTCTTCTTCTTTTCGGTTTTGTCCTTCTTGCACCCATCCGGTCGTTTGGGTTTCGAGTATGAAACCGAGTTGGGTGTGGGGCTTCTCATGCCCTCCTCACTTGAGGCATCATCCTCCTCATCATCATCATTCAACTCAATTGTGCGCTTGCGTTTGTTGCTCAAATGCAAATCATCCAAATCTTCACGCTTCCTCCATTTCTCATCATCCTTCAACACTTCATAGCAATGAGGCAAGGTAAAGATCTTTCCTTTCTTGATCTTCCCCTTCTTGGTTGTCCTCGTCTCTTCTCTGAACAAGTTTTGTGCAATGTTGTACTACAAGAAAAACAAAACAAGTTAGCACTTCGGACACCAAAAAAAAGTATGATGAACATGTACGATATGGCACTTACTCTATCATCCTCATTTGTCCCACTTGGGTTAAGCTTGTCAACTGCCTTTTGTGCGGCCGCCCACTTTTGACAATCCGAGTTGATTGTCGACCATCGGGACCGAAGTGATCTCTCGGAGCGGTCAATTCCACTCTTGTTTTGAGCATCAAAGTGTTCTCTCATTCGCCCCCAATAAGCATCTCTACTTTGATCACCTCCAACGGATGGATCCCTCGACACTTGCAACCAAGTATTGCATAGTAATTTGTCATCATTGATGGTGTAATTGCCCGCTCTTCCTTTCGGCGCCTCGACAATGCCCTCACCCTCCTCGTCCACCTCAAACTCATGGTCGTCCAAATGGATTTCATTGGTTTGAGACCAATGCGAATTGTTGGACCCAACACCCATAGTTGACATGTATGCATCATCGTTGAGACTACAAATGCAAATATAAGCTATCTATAAGATGATGCATTGAACAAATAACAAGAAAATAAAAGTTGGAATTTTTTTCACCTTGGGGGCATTTCGTCGAGCACGTGGTGCGCGTCGGCCGCCGGCTCAACGGTTGAGCTCGCCGGCGCTTCGGTAGACGCCGGAGCCGTCCGCCGCCCTGCAAGCTTCTTCTTCTTCGAGGTGCCGGAGCCGTCCGCCGCCTTCTTCTTCGCGGATATTTTTCTTTTTTTCGCCTCCGACGCATTGGGGAGCTTTGACGGTGCGGTGGTAGCACGGGACGGCGCCGGCGCAACGCCGCTCGTCGGCGTGGTCATCCGCGGCGGCAAGAAGAGACTGCGCGCGAGGCCGACCGATGGCGGAGCTCCGGTGGCGGCGGCAGCGCCCGCGCCAACGCTCGCCGCGCTAGGGTTGGCGGCGGCGGCGGCGGCGGCGG
>LR738710.1:326545218-326789740 GCA_902687465.1 Secale cereale
GCTGTACAGCGGGGTGAGAGGGGCTCCGGTGTGCGCATCCATGGCGGAAGGGGCGCGAGCGCCGGCGCGCGCGAGTGGAAGAAGAAGGGAAAAAGAGAAGTTCGCGCGCGCGCTCGAGTGTGCCGCGCGCGGAAGTGGACGCACCAAATCAACAGCGCGGGATGGGGCATTCACCAGCGCGCCCAACTCGTTTTAGCGCACGCGCGTTTTTTGCGCGCCCGCTGGAGCTGTGCGACGCGTTGCGCGCGCGCTAAAATGGCGTTTTTTCCGGCGCGGCGCTAGTATAGCGCGGCTGTTGGAGATGCTCTAAGGAGGAGATAAGGCCTGCAAAGACGAAGTCCATACGATGCGTCTGGTTGCAGCTAGCGCATGTTGACCAATAAAATAAATGAGTCCATCACGAGGACGTGTGCATGTCTGTTCTCTGAACCATCTTTTGTTTACTATAAGGTTCAATTTGACTCACCTAAAAAGTTTAAATTTACTCTATTTATGTCCCTCACAAACTCATAATGACAAAACTAAAAAGACAACAAACTTCAAACATTGATGGATAAGGATTAGACAATCTTTACCTAATAATCTTTACCTAATTTTTTACCTAATAATAAAGCACGGAACGAGTTTGTCGGGTTCACCGTCACAATACGCTTCTTCCCTTAAATTTACGCTTTTAATTTGAATTTAAACATATAAGCGAGGTGGTACTAATGAAACGTTATTTTAAATTCGTGCGTCGCCATAACAAGCGGAGATGGACCGACCCATTGACGGACGCTATACTGCAGCGCCGAAGTGCGCTCTTCTCAAGAAATAAAAAAGAAGGAAAAGTGTGCCAAAGAGGTGCCAAAGAAGAATCATACCGGGGTGCTAACGGGGGTAACTGGGGCATGCTAGCCAATACACTAGAAAACCTCACGTGTCAGTTTCCAAATCTCCATTTATTAAACAATACAATCAGCAACACCGGATCCTAAAACATACGTGAATACTTTGCAAAGTTGTGAACACAAAATTTAAAGTCGATCATTTTTTTAAAAAGGAACAAGGTTTTGAATTCGGATTTTTTGTAAAACATGAAGAATTTTTAAAAACTAGGAGGTACTTTACTCGAATTTTGAATATTTTTTAAGCGCAAACATTTTCTAAAACACGATTTAAAAAATACTAAAAAATGATTCGCTGACGTGATTCTTTTTTAGATGGATTCCGACGCGATCCTCCTATTTACGTAGAAAGGAAGTTATTTGTTTCTATTACCCCCTCCGTTCATTTTTATAAGACGTTTCATACAGTTGACATTGAACTGTTTCGTTACACCTTTCCCTCAGCGACCCCACCTGGTTTTTATCTCAAACCAAATGATCACCAATTTCTTCACAAAAAAGGAACAATGGCTGCAATCAATCGACGACGATCACAGTCGACACCCCTGCGTGATGCGTGATCTCCCCACCCAGCGAACCCTTGGCTCTCTACCCATCGCCACTCTCTCTCCTTCGAAACTAAGTTTCTATGGTTCCGGCTGTGCCAACCCAAAGGTTGCCGCCACTTAGGTGTCCTACGGCGAGCCGGAAAAGTTGTGGAGGCAGTGGTGATACTCACAAATGAGGAGGCGAAGGAGCTGGGTAGCATGAGCGTCGCGGATGTGCACATGTGGTCTGAGTGCATCGAGGTATGAAGCGGCTCATGCAACGATGATGGTGAAATCATAAGGGCCTTTTGCATGATGACACGAAAATGGTGGAAGGATAAAGGGGATGGTGATACTTTCATTACCCGTTGCAACGCACGGGCATTTTTGCTAGTTAATAATAAAGCACGGAACGAGTTTGTCGGGTTCACCGTCACAATGCGCTTTTCCTGTAATTTTACGCTTTCATTTTAAATTTAAAACTTATTCGAGGTGGTACTAAAACTGTTTCGTTCGCGACCGTTTTGTTCGCTTCTTATCCCCGATTTTATGAAACAGCCCATCGAGAAAAAGGCCGAGCGAACGAAACAGCCCAGGAGCCGTCCCTTGTCACCCACGTGGGGCCCTGGTGCCCACCTTTTCTTTAAAAAAGGATGATTTAGGCCCTGTTATGGTAATAATAGTCCCACCTCGCTACTTCGCACCCAATACCATCAACGTTTATACGTCGCCGGCGTTGCAAGTCAACCAGCAGCGGACGTGATGGAACAGAGGAATTAATCACAGAAGTGGGAACAGGAAGCAAAGGAATACAAAAAATCCCCAATAATCTAGGTGGTCACAATCCACGCAGCATTGGGCCGTCGTATCATCAGATCCTTCTGCCCAGCGGCGGAGGCGAGGAAAAGAGGGTAGCGGCGCCGGTCGTAGGGGACGCCGGTGGCTTGGGGGACACGGATCCCATGGATTTGAGCGGGGGCGGCCAGCGAAGTCTGAGGCAGCGGCAGCGCGACGACCGGACGACGTCCCCGTGGTGACGCTCGCGGCATGCGGCGAGGCTCCAGCTCATGGCCAAGGGAGAAAGGAGAGAGCAGAGCTATTGGAGAGAAGGGGTGCACACGTATGTCACATCCCTAGTCAGTGCTTGCATTAGGACTAGCTAGAGTGTGCATCATGTTTACTTTCCACAGAAACTTGAAATGGGAATGACAGAAACCCCAGCACCCCTCTTCTAACAACTAGTGTTTGATAAAATCTTTTCCAATGTACCCAAAATGCCCTTCAAAAATGTTCATCATTTTTGCCTTAGTCTTAAACCTCTGCCAAAAATGGTGCACGATTTTCTAGGACATCCAAAGGTCTCTGGATTAATTCTTATGGTAATTGCATTTGGGCATTTAAATGCTATAAAATACTTTATGTGCCCAAATAATCATAAACTAAAATGTTCCATATTGTTCATATTATATACAGTGGGCATGACTAATTTTATGAGCTATAAAAATGTTCTAGCATTTTTACTAATTCAACAAAGTTGCAAAAGAAATGAAATAGAAAGTAAACAAACAAAAGAGGAAGCAGAGACTTACCTGAGGCCCACTTACCTGCCTGGCCCAGCACGGCCCAGCCCACCAGGGGCATGCCCATCTTCTACCCCGTGCCAGCGCATGAAGCAGCTCGGTGGCGAGCGCCGCCGACGCGCCGGCCACCTCCTGCCTGCCTGGCTACTCCCCCGACGCCCTGGACGCCCATAGGCGTCGCCACGCACCCCCTGGCGCCTCTCTCACTCTCCCCTTGTCTTTCCCCTCCTCTCTCCCCTCCGCCGAGCTCCACCGAGCAGGCTCGTCGCCGCCGATCGCTGCCACCACGCCCTAGGCCACCCCCTCGCCTCCCCGACGCACCCATCAGCTCCGCCGCATCGCTCTGAAGCTCCCCACCGACGCACACGACGCCAGAAGCCCCGTAGCGCCGTCCTCACCGTCGTCTTCAACCTTCGGCACCGGAGATCGCCGCCGCCCGTACGTCGCCGCCCGACCTTCCCCAAGCCCGCGTCGGCGCCCTCTGCGACCGCTGTGAGCTCACGCTTGGAACCCCCCCTTCTCCGGGCTCAATTACGCCTTGTAGCCGCCGCCCCCTTGCTGACCGAAGCCCACCGCCGCCGGCCAACTCGACGCCGTGGCCACAGGCGCTGTGCCTCGCAGCCGAGCACGCCACTAGGATCAGTAACTTGCCAGCAAGCTAACGCCACCCCTAATTCCTCCTCCCGTGCACCACAACGCCGTTCCGGCCAACCCCGTGCGAGCGCCGCCGCGGACGTGCTCGTCGCCGTCAACTCAGGCGACTAATCGACCAACCAGTGGCATCGTTGGATGCGGTGCATCCCCAGGAGCACATAGAACCCATCCGCGCTACAAATGGTCGCCGGAACAGAGATTCTGGCGTGTCATCGCCGTGCGAAATGGTCGCCGCCGGCCAAACTCCGGCGGGCTGACGTGGCTTGTTAGTTAGGAGCTAATGGTGATTAGTTTAACCACCACAGCCACTGACAGTGGGCCCCACCGCATAGTCAAACCCAGTCAACTACAGTTTTGACCGGGATTAGCCTCTATGACACTGACATGCGGGACCCACCAGTCAGGTTTGACCTGGACCAGGTCTGTTGACCTGCTGACGTCAGCATGATGTCATGCTGATGCAGTAAATGATTTTCTGGGATTATTTGATTTAAAAACAATTCAGTAAATTCCAGAAAATGCTTTAAACTTCAAAAAATCATATAAATTCAACAGTAGCTCAAATGGAAAAGATTTATATATGAAAATTGATCAGAAAAATCCAATCTTTCCAATGGCACTGGTTTCATGCATGTTTGAGCAAGTTAACCTTGCTGTTCACATTAAAACATGATAATGCACTTAAATAAATAATAGTTTGGGTTTCAATTTGAATCTTTGATTCAAATGGGCTCAAACCCTTCTGTTTATAGATGCATTAGCCCAAAACACATGCATCTTGCCATATCATGAGTATGCATCATATTGTTGCATTTGTTTGCTTATTGATTGTATCGCCGGTGTTCTCCGTGTTAGGTCCTGCTCCCGAGGATACTTCTGTGTATCCAACTGAAGAGCAGTACCCGACAACCATTCTGTCAGGCAAGCAATCATTGATCATTCTGATACAAACCCATCTTCTCGCTCCTGCTCTCTTTTGCTGCACTAAGGCAACAGCGTGTGAACTGCTACTTGCTTCGGTAGTTGAACCCTATTCCCTTGCATGACCTATCATTGCCACAATAAATAGTTGAAACCCACTAGCATGTGTAGGAGTTGATTGTGCCATGTGATGTGTGATCCACCATGCTATTTGTTTATGTTTCCTGCTATGCTTAGAGTTGTGTCAGGTCTGGTTCATCTGGGTGATGGATCAGAGTGAAATGATCATACTCGGTAAAGAGAGGGAAGTGTGGAACATGTTTGGTAAAGGTATCGATGAAAGGCCATGTAGGAGTACATGGTGGGTTGTTTCATTGGAACCGTCCATAGGACCTGAGATATGTATGTGTGGTTCAAGTCACAGCTACTACCACACATTGGGCCCTGAAATATGACCCCGCTCGACTTATTGACTGCCCTTGATCTATGTCCAGGAGTTGCAACTAGTTTCTGGTGTTTGTAGTTTACTGGTGGTCGTGCGCAGCGCTGACCCTCGGGGTGGGCTGTGATGTGACAGGTATGTGGCACGGTGTACCGGTCGCCCGTTTGGTGACTCGGGAACCCTGTACACATCGTTTGGGGCTGTGAGCGACACCCCGGCCGGATCTCCCCACGGATGGAACCAATCTATTCGAATAGCCGTTGTTCGCGGTACGGACTACTTGGTTACTCTTACAGTTCATAGACAAGTTGATGGATACTACTAAAAGCCTCAAGACAAGTGTGAGTGCCGTGGATGGCCCTTCCGTAGGATGACGGAAGAGGATCCACGGTGGTGTATTGTTGTGGTGAGTAGAGGACTCGTGTACGTAGTATTATCTTGCAATCTGTTGAGGGTCGTAGTATAGGTTAGCCAAGAGTCAAAGCTGGCTTTCTGCTATGAATTCCACTACCCTTGTTGATAATGTTGCATGTATGATAGGTTCTGTTGTAAGACTTGCTGAGTACCTTTGTACTCATGTTTGCTTAATAACTGTTGCAGAGGAGAACCCTGCCCCTTCTAATGGGTTTTACATAGACGTTGACGTCGACGAGTAGCTTGCTACCCAGATGGAGATCCTGAGCTTGTGAAGGGCCTTGTAGATAGTCAGGCTACACCAAGCCTGTTTTATTTTCCAAGTTGTCTGTACTCAGACATGTTAGCTTCTGCTTGTGCTTGTATGACTGTATGACTTGAGTGTTGGGTCATGTGACCCCTACCAGTATGGATATGTTATGTATGGCTCTTTGGAGCCTCTTAAATAAAGTACTTTGAGTCATAGAGTTCTGTTGTGATGCAATGTTGTATTTGCACATATTGAGCATATTGTGTGTATGATTCAAATGCTTGGTATGTGTGGGACCCGACACCTAGTTGTTTCCCTTTGGTAGCCTATCTTACAGGGAAATGCCTCCTAGTGCTTCCAATGAGCCTTGGTTCTCAAAATCATACACACAATGAGCCTTGGTTCTCAAAATCATACACTGCTCGGAACACGTAGGCTGGCCGGCATGTGTCCTTCTTCGTTCCTGTGTCTGTCCCTTAGGGGAAATGTCACGCGTTGTTCCTTTAAGTCCATGTAGCTTGCTACGACTTGGGTTCATACGTTGATGACCGACACGTTCGTTGCTGGGTCATGGATGCCTGTCTCTATAATTTAGTGCCACTTTTGGTTTATAACTAGCCATGTCGTTCCGGGTTCTCTGTCATGTGGATGCTAGCGACACTGTCATATATGTGTGCCAAAATGCGCAAACGGTCCCGGGCCAGGTAAGGTGGCACCCGTGGGGATACCGTGCGTGAGGCCGCAAAGTGATATGGCGTGTTACAAGCTAGATCGGTGTGACTTAGGATCGGGGTCCTGACAGCGTTGGCATCAGAGCCGGACTGCATGTAGGTTTCTCAAGCCAAACTGGTCGATGTTGAGTCTAGAAAAAATCTTAGTTATATGTAGGGGAATTGATTGTGGAAGGGAACGTAAGGCTCTTTTTACTTCTATACCTTATGCCCTTCTGATCTGAGTCAGCCTATTATTTCTACGGGGGTTTAGGACTAGGCCTCTCATCCTTACCAGGTTCACGTGTTACTAATCCGTAGACTCTTAGGATTGTTGGTTTCAAGCCTCAGTTCAGTTTCTACCCTTCTAGTATGATGATTAGTTGGATCCGGAACCTTGATATGATATTGTTGAGTGGCTATGCTATCATTTGTATGATGTCTCAAAATCTTTTTGAGCATTTACAGTTGTTATGCTGCCCGATTTCTTCCAGAAATTCTAATGCCTTTGCATTATTTCGTGTTTCAGATGTCTGGCCGCACACCTCACCAGGTGGTCCGTTTGACTCGGTGCATTAATGTGCCCGGTCACACGGCCATGCTAGTCCGTGTGTTGACTGAGACCGGTTACCGCTGGTATCCTGAGTACACCGTGGAGGAACAGTACCGGGATTTCAATCAGAGTCAGTATTTCTGCACAGTCCGGATATACCCCTCATATCCCGGAGCTAACGACCCCATCCATTGGTCTTATGGACTCGGGGTTACTATCGAGATGGCAGTGCAGGATGCCACTTATTCGATGATGACCATCATCCGGGCTAGGCATGCACTGCTACTGAACACTGAGTTCTGTTACATGCCAGCCTCACTTCATGGAGAGGAAGGCTACTACACTGGTCTGTATACTGATGCTGCTCATGACGAGCCACTGCTACAGACTACTGTCCAGATGCTGGAGGATAGGGACCGTGAGGTCCGTGCCCTCCGGATGGAGCTGTATAACACTCGAGCCGCCCACTGGACTACTTTGACACGGCTTGCACCTGTTGTGCACGCCGGATATCTGGATATGCGGGATTTGTACCCCGTGCGGACTCGTCTGCCTGATCGTATGGATTGGCTTGACGTTGGGGGTATTACACCTCCACGTGGGCGTCGGTTACCACCAACATCAGGCCCGAGGCCACATCCATGTCCCTATGGTCCACAGCCTTCGAGTGCTCGAGAGTTTCAAGATCCATCTGTTCCACTTCCAGGCTACGGTGGTAATCTTTACGAAGATTACTACGGGAATGTCTGAGCTAGACCGTGGCAGTAGTAGTATCGTAGTAGTTGTATTTCCACAGTCATGCGCATCTTGTGGAATATGACTTAGTTTGTACTGAGTTCCGGAGGCGTAGTTAAATAATGTATAGGAGCTTGGAATGCCTCTGATGATATGTATCGTATTTCACCGCAGTTGTACTTTAGCCTTGGCTTGTACTAAACTATGTATGGTGTGTATGACCACTGGTGTATATATGACAGTTTCTATATTACCATGTCGTACAGATGAACATCTCTGCATTCCGTGTCATCCATTACATTCTGCACTCCTATGTCAAGTTTTTGCCATCCTTGTCTAAACCGTTGTTTTGTTTTCCTAGGATGGTCAACACTCGCAGCACTCCTGCTGCTCAGGAGCAGGGTGAGGCTAGTGGGGCTAGAAATGAGAATCTGCCCCAGCCACCCTCCTTGGCTGAAGTTATGCTCGAGGCAGAATGGAACAAGAGAGAGACCAACCGTCTGCTGGAACGCATAGAGCAGAACACTGGGTTTCATCAGAGGAATGACGTGGTGTCAATCAATGACTTTATCAAGATGTGTCCACCGAAGTTCCATCATTCCACTGAACCTCTGGATGCGGATGACTGGCTTCGTAGTATCACCCACAAGCTACACTCTGCCCGTGCGGCCGAAGCTGACAAGGTTATCTACGCCGCCTACCATCTTGAGGGCCCTGCCAGTCTCTGGTGGGAAAACTTTGAGGCTATGCGTCTTGCTGGCCAAGTCACTACTTGGGCTGAGTTCAGTGAGGCATTCCGTGAACATCACATTCCGGAAGGTCTCATGGATCGCAAGCGGGAGGAATTCTGCAATTTCACCCAGGGCCGGTTAACAGTGGATGGCTATAGTCGCGAGTTTGGCAACCTGGCACGCTATGCACCTGAGGAAGTATCCACTGATGCCAAGAAGCAGGCAAGGTTCCGCAAGGGACTCAGCCCTGAACTCCGCCGAGATCTACGTCTGCACGAGTGCACCTCCTTCCAGAAGTTGGTGAACAAAGCTATCAGTGCTGAGACAGGCCAGATTGATTTCGAAGCCACACGCAAGCATCCTCGTGACTTTGGTTCCTCATCCGGCTCTGGCTCTCACAAGCGCCGTGTGTGGGTTCCTAACACTTCTCTGCCACCCAAGTACACACCGAGGCCATCCTATGAGGCGCCTCGCCCAACTCAACAGTATGCACCTGCCAAGACTTATGGAGGACCACCTACCAACTTTGCTCCACGCCCTGGCACTGTGACATGCTTCAAGTGTGGAGAACCGGGGCACTACATGCGTGAGTGTCCTCAGAACCAGCCAGGAAAGCCCGTTGGCCGTGGTAAGCCAACAGGCAAGGTGAACTATGTCAAGCCAATTGCCACTGCATGTGGTCATGTCAACTATGTCTCAGCTGAGGAAGCTTATGAGGATCCTAACGTCGTCCTTGGTATGCTTCTTGTTAACTGCCATCCGGCATATGTTCTTTTCGATACTGGAGCATCTCATTCGTTCATATCTGAGAGCTATGCTCGAATGCACAACATGACTTTTTGTGACATGCCTACTTCCATGGTTATTCAAACTCCTGGTTCAAAGTGGAAAACCTCTAGGGTAAGCCATGGAAATGAAATTCTTGTCGATAGACTTGTTTTCCTTGCATCACTAATTGCTCTCAAGTCCTCGGACATAAACATTATCTTGGGTATGGACTGGATGACAACTCATTACGCCAAGATTGATTGCTACACTAGGACCGTTCAACTTACACACCCATCCCGCAAGACAGTCAATGTCTTGACCCGAATGGCTGAGCATCAGCTCTACTCTCTTAATGCCAGCCCTCTACCAGAACTCGAAGATATTCCGGTAGTCTGTGACTTTCCGGATGTTTTTCCAGAAGAACTGCCAGGTGTTCCACCTGACAGAGATGTCGAGTTCGTGATAGATCTTATTCTAGGAACTGTCCCAATCTCTAGGAGACCTTATAAGATGGCACCACTAGAATTAGCTGACCTTAAGAAACAACTCGATGAGTCCTTGAAAAAGGGTTTCACCCGTCCTAGTTCTTCCCCTTGGGCTTGTCCCGTCCTCTTCGTCAAGAAGAAGGATGGAACGGAACGGATGGTTGTAGATTACCGACCTGTCAATCTGGTCACCATAAAGAACAAGTATCCGCTCCCTAGGATCAACGACCTGTATGATCAGCTCGCTGGATCCTCAGTCTTTTCCAAAATGGATTTGAGGTTGGGTTACCATCAAATCAAAATCAAGAACGGGGACATTCCTAAGACCGCCTTTGTTAATCGTTATGGTCAATACGAGTACACCGTCATGTCCTTCGGGTTAACCAATGCCCCAGCCACCTTCTCCCGGCTAATGAATTCTATATTCATGGAGTATTTGGATAAATTTGTCGTGGTATACCTCGATGATATACTCATCTACTCCAAGAACAAGAAAGATCATGTCGAGCATCTAAGGCTGGTATCGACGAAACTTCGAGAGCACCGCCTTTATGCCAAATTCTCTAAATGTGAATTCTGGTTGCCGGAAGTGACCTATCTAGGACATGTGATCTCTGGTAAGGGTATTGCCGTCAATCCCGAGCGAGTTCAAGCCATCCTTGATTGGACTCCCCCTGAATCGGTCAAGCAAGTTAGGAGTTTTCTTGGCTTAGCGAGCTATTGTCGACGCTTCGTCGAGAATTTCTCCAAGGTTGCTAAACCTCTAACTGAACTCCTCAAGAAAGATAAAAAGTTTGAGTGGACCCCACAGTGCGAGTCCAGCTTTCAGGAACTGAAAAGACGCCTGACATCTGCACCCTGATACGTCCAAAACGTATCTATAATTTCTGCTTGCTCCATGCCACTTTTGGGTGATATTACTATGATATTCATACACTTCCATACACTTTTGATCATATTTGGACTAACTTACTAATCCAGTGCACCCCAGTGCCAGTTTCTGTTTTCGGCTGTTTTTGTATTTCAGGTTTTCACGTTTCGAGAACTGCCCAGAAAAATCCAGAAAAATTATATAAAAAATCAGCGAACCGGAAACAACACTGCATCCGAAGGGCAGCCTGGGGGGGCACAGGGGCTCCAGGCGCCCTGTGGGCGCCCCTCCCCCCTGGGCCGCGCCGGGGGGGCGCCTGGGCCCCCCGAGGCTCCCCCGGTGCCCTACTTTGGCATATATTTAAAGGGTCCTCCGTAACCCTCAGAACAGGACTTCTTTTCGCGATCCCATCTCTGTTCCGCCGCCGCCGCCACTTCCAAGATCAGGAGCACCAGGAGAACTCTTCCCGACACCCTGCCGGAGGGGAGGATCACCACCGGGAGCTTCTCCACCACCATGGACGCCTCCCGGATGACTCGTGAGTAGTCTCCCTTGGACCATGAGTCCATGACTAGTAGCTATGTGATGTTCTCCTCCCGTTCTTGTGCTTCACTAATTAGTCCTCGTGAGCTGCCCTACATGATCGAGGCACCTATGTAATCGTTATGCTGTTGCTATGTTGAGTTTGCTGGGATCCGATGGATTATGAGATTATGTTCAGATTGATCTTGAGTAATATATTTGATTCACCTCTTTTATATTTTTGTTCATAAGTAATTCTTGCATGTTCTCCGTTGTTATTTATTGCTTTGGCCGAGTAATAGGTAGTGACTCCAAGAGGGAACGTTATGCTCGATTGTGGGTTCATGCCCCTCGATGACTAGCTTGAGTGACAGAAACATGAGTCTAGGGGATGTGTTGTTGCCACAAGGGGGAAAACAACGATGCTTGTGCCCGCGGGTGCAAGGATTGTTTACTTTACGCAAAGTTCTTTTAATGCAGTTGTCTGTTGCATTGAGTTTACACTATGGGTGGGACTCGCAACTTAATACCACCGAGATGTTCTGGATAGATATCTCAAGGTGGATGATTAGTAGTAGATATTGATGGATTTCGGTCTACTTACTTTGGCGTACCGCCCATGCTTTGAACCTCAACCTTTCTTGTAATGTAATCAGCATTGGTTTGTGTTCGTGGTCCTGTCAATTGCCCAGCTGTAATTTGTTTACCTCACATAGCTGTTTTATCGTCTTTTGGGAGAGAGACATCACTAGTGAACATCATGAGACTCCGGTCCATATTACCATCATTGATCACATCCACTATTTACTTTCCGATATTTACTTACTATTGCAAAACACTATCTATCACTACTATCATATTGCTTTTAACCCTTTGTGAACTACAAGGCCGGAGAGATTGACAACCTCTCTGTACTCGTTGGGAGCAAAGTTATTTGTATCTGTGTGCAGGTCCACGTTGATTGCTAATTGCGCCGTTAGCAATTGACACCTACTTGTTGAACCTAGGAGTCTCTGGGGATTCGATCCTTGGCATCTTTGCTAGGGGAAAACACTTCTACTTACTGCATCTTACACCTTCCACTTGGGGTAACCAACGAGGGGTTCGAGGCCCATCACACCCGTACTGGTACCACCAGACTTTTCCAAGGATTTTATTATCTACTGCGACGCCTCGCGACAGGGACTAGGTTGCATACTCATGCAAGATCGTCAAGTGATCGCTTACGCATCTCGACAGTTGCGTCCACATGAGGATAACTATCCTACACATGATCTAGAGCTTGCAGCTGTAGTCCACGCACTCAAAACGTGGCGACGTTACCTTCTTGGTAATCGCTGTGAAATCTTCACTGATCACCAAAGTTTGAAATACATCTTCACCCAACCGGATTTGAATCTCAGGCAAAGACGTTGGGTTGAGTTGCTCACAGATTACGACTTAGGAATCACTTACACCCCTGGAAAGGCCAATGTCATGGCCGACGCACTAAGTCGTAAGTCTTATTGTAACAACCTGATGTTACAACAAGGGCAACCACTTCTCAACGAGGAATTTCGTAAGCTTAACCTTCACATTGTTCCTCGAGGATTCCTTTCCACCTTGGTGGCGAAACCTACCCTTATGGATCAAATCATAGCTGCCCAGAAGCGTGATAAGGGTATATCCCGACTCCAGGAGAGCATTGCTAGCGGAGTCGCTAGAAGTTTCTCTACGGATGATCGAGGTGTTGTCTTCTTCGAGAACCGTTTAGTAGTTCCCAAGAACCAACATCTACGGCAGCTGATCCTTAAGGAGGCTCATGAATCTCCTCTCACGATTCATCCTGGTAGTACCAAAATGTATCAGGACCTACGCCAGAGGTTCTGGTGGACTAGGATGAAGAGAGAAATCGCTCAATTCATTGCTAACTGCGACATTTGTCGTAGAGTCAAAGCAGAGCATCAATGGCCTGCTGGCACCCTTCAACCTTTAGCTATTCCTAAATGGAAATGGGACAAGATCGGTATGGACTTCATTACTGGGTTTCCCAGGACCAGGAAAGGGAATAATGCTATCTTCGTCGTTATCGACCGCCTCTCCAAAGTAGCCCACTTCCTGCCTGATCGAGAGAGTATAACCGCTAGCCAGCTAGCAGACTTGTATATCTCTCGGATAGTATCACTTCATGGTGTGCCGTTGGAGATTAACTCAGACCGTGGAAGTATTTTTCACTTCACGATTTTGGGAAAGTTTCGAGAATGCTATGGGGACTCATCTCTCTTTCAGCACCGCCTTTCATCCTCAGTCAAGTGGTCAAGTGGAACGAGTCAATCAAATTCTGGAAGATATGCTTCGAGCCTGTGTCATCTCTTTCGGTATGGATTGGGAGAAGTGTCTTCCATTTGCCGAATTTGCTTATAACAATAGTTATCAAGCCATCTTGGGCAAGGCTCCCTTCGAAGTTCTATATGGACGAAGGTGTCGAACACCTCTTAACTCGTCAGAAACCGGGGAAAGACAATTCTTTGGTCCGGATATGATCCAGGAAGCCGAAGAGCAAGTTCGCATCGTTCGTGAGAAATTGAAGACAGCCCAGTCTCGCCAGAAGAGCCAATATGATAGTCATCATAAGGCTGTGACTTTTGAAGTTGGCGATAAGGCTTACCTTCGGGTTACTCCTCTTAAGGGAACCCATCGCTTCGGTATCAAAGACAAATTGGCTCCTCGTTACATCGGTCCTTTTCGCATTCTTGCCAAACAAGGAGAAGTTGCCTAGCAATTGGAACTACCTCCGCACCTTTCCAGAGTTCATGATGTCTTCCACGTATCTCAACTCAGGCGTTGCTTCTCGGATCCTATCCGCGGAGTGGACCACGAAACGCTTGATCTCCAGGACAATCTCACATATCGAGAATACCCCGTTCGTATTCTTGATCAAACCGAGCGTACCACTCGACGTCGCAATATCAAGTTTCTCAAGGTTCAATGGTCACATCATTCCAAGAGTGAAGCTACTTGGGAAAGGGAGGATCGCCTTCGACTTGAGTACCCCACCCTCTTTCCGGAGGAACCCGAATCTCGGGACGCGATTCTTTTGAGTGGGGGTGAGTTGTCACATCCCTAGTCAGTGCTTGCATTAGGACTAGCTAGAGTGTGCATCATGTTTACTTTCCACAGACACTTGAAATGGGAATGACAGAAACCCCAGCACCCCTCTTCTAACAACTAGGGTTTGATAAAATCTTTTCCAATGTACCCAAAATGCCCTTCAAAAATGTTCATCATTTTTGCCTTGGTCTTAAACCTCTGCCAAAAATGGTGCACAATTTTCTAGGACATCCAAAGGTCTCTGGATTAATTATTATGGTAATTGCATTTGGGCATTTAAATGCTATAAAATATTTTATGTGCCCAAATAATCATAAACTAAAATGTTCCATACTGTTCATATTATATACAGTGGGCATGACTAGTTTTATGAGCTATAAAAACGTTCTAGCATTTTTATTAATTCAACAAAGTTGCAAAAGAAATGAAACAGAAAGTAAATAAACAAAAGAGGAAGCAGAGATTACCTGAGGCCCACTTACCTGTCTGGCCCAGCACGGCCCAGCCCACCAGGGGCAGGCCCGTCTTCTACCCCGTGCCAGCGCACGAAGCAGCTCGGTGGCGAGCGCCGCTGACGCGCTGGCCACCTCCTGCCTGCCTGGCTACTCCCCCGACGCCCTGGACGCCCCTAGGCGTCGCCACGCACCCCCTGGCGCCTCTCTCACTCTCCCCCGTGTCTTTCCCCTCCTCTCTCCCCTCCGTCGAGCTCCATCGAGCGGGCTCGTCGCCGCCGATCGCTGCCACCGCGCCCTAAGCCACCCCCTACCCTCCCCGACGCACCCATCAGCTCCGCCGCATCGCTCTGAAGCTCCCCACCGACGCACACGACGCCAGAAGCCCCATAGCGCCGTCCTCGCCGTCGTCTTCAACCTTCGGCACCGGAGATCACCGTCGCCCGTACGTCGCCGCCCGACCTTCCCCAAGCCCGCGTCGGCGCCCTCTGCGGCCGCTGTGAGCTCACGCTTCGAACCCCCCCCCTTCTCCGGGCTCAATTACGCCTTGTAGCCGCCGCCCCCTTGCTGACCGAAGCCCACCGCCACCGACCAACTCGCCGCCGTGGCCACAGGCGCTGTGCCTCACAGCCGAGCACGCCACTAGGATCAGTAACTCGCCAGCAAGCTAACGCCACCCCTAACTCCTCCTCCCGTGCACCACAACGCCGTTCCGGCCAACCTCGTGCGAGCGCCGCCGCGGACGTGCTCGTCGCTGTCAACTCCGGCGACTAATCGACCAACCAGTGGCATCGTTGGATGCGGTGCATCCCCAGGAGCACATAGAACCCATCCGCGCGACAAATGGTTGCCGGAACAGAGATTCCGGCGTGTCACCGCCGTGCGAAATGGTCGCCGCCGGCCAAACTCCGGCGGGCTGACGTGTCCTGTTAGTTAGGAGCTAATGGTGATTAGTTTAACCACCACAGCCACTGACAGTGGGCCCCACCACATAGTCAAACCCAGTCAACTCCAGTTTTGACCGGGATTAGCCTCTGTGACACTGACATGCGGGACCCACCAGTCAGGTTTGACCTGGACCTGGTCTGTTGACCTGCTGATGTTAGCATGATGTCATGCTGACGTAGTAAATGATTTTCTGGGCTTATTTGATTTAAAAACAATTCAGTAAATTCCAGAAAATGCTTTAAACTTCAAAAAATCATATAAATTCAACAGTAGCTCAAATGGAAAAGATTTATATATGAAAATTGATCAGAAAAAATCAATCTTTCCAATGGCACTGGTTTCATGCATGTTTGAGCAAGTTAACCTTGTTGTTCACATTAAAACATGATAATGCACTTAAATAAATAATAGTTTGGGTTTCAATTTGAATCTTTGATTCAAATGGGCTCAAACCCTTCTGTTTATAGATGCATTAGCCCAAAACACATGCATATTGCCATATCATGAGCATGCATCATATTGTTGCATTTGTTTGCTTATTGATTGTATCGTCGGTGTTCTCCGTGTTAGGTCCTACTCCCGAGGATACTTATGTGTATCCAACTGAAGAGCAGTACCCGACAACCACTCTGTCAGGCAAGCAATCGTTGATCATTCCGATACAAACCCATCTTCTCGCTCCTGCTCTCTTTTACTGCACTAAGGCAACAGTGTGTGAACTGCTACTTGCTGCGGTAGTTGAACCCTATTCCCTTGCATGACCTGTCATTGCCACAGTAAATAGTTGAAACCCACTAGCATGTGTAAGAGTTGATTGAGCCATGTGATGTGTGATCCACCATGCTATTTGTTTATGTTGCCTGCTATGCTTAGAGTTGTGTCAGGTCTGGTTCATCTGGGTGATGGATCAGAGTGAAATGATCATACTCGGTAAAGAGAGGGAAGTGTGGAACATGTTTGGTAAAGGTATCGATGAAAGGCCATGTAGGAGTACATGGTGGGTTGTTTCATTGGAACCGTCCATAGGACCTGAGATCTGTATGTGTGGTTCAAGTTACAGCTACTACCACACATTGGGCCCTGAAATATGACCCCGCTCGACTTATTGACTGCCCATGTTCTCTGTCCAGGAGTTGCGACTAGTTTATGGTGTTTGTAGTTTACTGGTGGTCGTGCGCAGCGCTGACCCTCGAGGTGGGCTGTGATGCGACAGGTACGTGGCACGGTGTACCGGTCGCCCGTTTGGTGACTCGGGAACCCTGTACACATCGTTTGGGGCCGTGAGCGACACCCCGGCCGGATCTCCCCACGGATGGAACCCAAATAGGCGATAAACCTGGACGAGAGACTTGAGTGGTTGGTTAGGTCGTGGTCTACACCCACGTCGGCTTTCGCTTGAAGTCTGCCGAGCACATGTCGTGTGCAGACGCTAAGTGGTGAAAACATGTGTGAAGAAGTACACCTCTGCAGGGTTACCAATCTATTCGAATAGCCGTTGTTCGCGGTACGGACTACTTGGTTACTCTTACAGTTCATAGACAAGTTGACGGATACTACTAAAAGCCTCAAGACAAGTGTGAGTGTCGTGGATGGCCCTTCCGTAGGATGACGGAAGAGGATCCACGGTGGTGTATTGTTGTGGTGAGTAGAGGACTCGTGTACGTAGTATTATCTTGCAATCTGTTGAGGGTCGTAGTATAGGTTAGCCAAGAATCAAAGCTGGCTTTCTGCTATGAACTTCACTACCCTTGTTGATAATGTTGCATGTATGACAGGTTCTGTTGTAAGACTTGCTGAGTACCTTTGTACTCATGTTTTCTTAATAATTGTTGCAGAGGATAACCCTGCCCCTTCTGATGGGTTTTACATAGACGTTGACGTCGACGAGTAGCTTGCTACCCAGACGAAGATCCTGAGCTTGTGAAGGGCCTTGTAGATAGTCAGGCTACACCAAGCCTGTTTTATTTTCTAAGTTGTCTGTACTCAGACATGTTAGCTTCCGCTTGTGCTTGTATGACTGTATGACTTGAGTGTTGGGTCATGTGACCCCTACCTATATGGATATGTTATGTATGGCTCTTTGGAGCCTCTTAAATAAAGTACTTTGAGTCATAGAGTTCTGTTGTGATGCAATGTTGTATTTGCACATATTGAGCATATTGTGTGTATGATTAAAATGCTTGGTATGTGTGGGATCCGACACCTAGTTGTTTCCCTTTGGTAGCCTATCTTATAGGGAAATGCCTCCTAGTGCTTCCAGTGAGCCTTGGTAGCTATCTACTGCTCGGAACACGTAGGCTGGCCGGCATGTGTCCTTCTTCGTTCATGTGTCTGTCCCTTAGGGGAAATGTCACACATTGTTCCTTTAAGTCCATGTAGCTTGCTACGACTTGGGTTCATACGTTGATGACCGACACGTTCGTTGCTGGGTCATGGATGCCTGTCTCTGTAATTTAGTGCCACTTTTGGTTTTTAACTAGCCATGTCGGCCCGGGTTCTCTGTCATGTGGATGCTAACGACACTGTCATATATGTGTGCCAAAATGCGCAAACGGTCCCGGGCCAGGTAAGGTGGCACCCGTGGGGATACCGCGCGTGAGGCCGCAAAGTGATATGACGTGTTACAAGCTAGATCGGTGTGACTTAGGATCGGGGTCCTGACAGCGTAGGCCGGGCACGACTGAATCGTCGGCTCCGAGAGAGGAGGTTGGTCAGGTCGGCAAGATCAGGGGCGGGACGGAGGAGGTGTGATCGCGCGCGTGTTCGATCCATTCTTCTTGGTTGGTTGTGGAGGAGGGTGAAGAAGGAGGAGCAACGCTCCTGGGTGGGTTGTTATTGGGTGCTGGTGATGAGGAGCGGCGTTGTGAAACAGGATAGCTCGGTGGAGGATTTTTGTGCTCTATTGCTTAGTTAAATGGCTGCACCGACCAGAGAAGCTACTGGATATTGCTATGTGTGCTACCCATTGCAAATTGTTTCCTGAAGGAAGACCTGTTATAATTACCTGTTGTTGTTTGTTTGCAACTATCATAGTTTAATGTTCATGCCTACCACATTTTATGAACACATTATCAGATACAATCATTAAAAGTGAGTGAAATGCTCCAAGAAGCTTACACGTGATGGATGGTGTACGTGGCCTCCATATGAAATTTACCAAAACATATTTGTCTTTTCCATGGTGATGATGGGGAGTGAGTGCGGTTCGGTCTTTGGGCCAAGTTCAAGTAGTGCAAAAGAAAATGAAATTTATATAATCTAGCAAACCAAGCAACCAAATTTTCTTAAAAAAATATATTAACATAGTAAAAACCCGTTTGCTTTCGAATATTAACAAAAAAAGTATATAGACAATCCCACTTCAATGCACCACTACTCTTCCATTCAAATAAATTTGATTGCATTTAAATCTTTTGAAAAATCTAAGTAAAAACTTTTGATTAGTTATTAAACTCTCGAATAGTAGACAACAATTTCATCGTCTGTATATCCCGCTAAAAACACTTACACAATTGCTCTTCCACCAGATGATAGTGCTAAGATGAAGGAGGAGCCATCAAAGGACATACCAATGACTTTCTCAACTTTACACTACATGGTCTGACACCAATAATTCTTTTTCAATTCCGGACACCAAGCGTGTGTGTGTGTTTTTAAGATAAATAGTGTTTCAAATTCTTCTTATTAAAAAAATCATGTTGTTAGATATGTTCACGCTTGTTTAAAAATGCACAAAACTCCCAAAAAATAATCCAATTTATTTTAACTAAACCATTTTAAATTGATCACAAAATTTTCAAAATTCATATCTAAAAAACATGTGTTCAAAAAAATGTTTATCTTCAAAAGATGTTTCTGTTCTAATAAAAAGATTAAAAATTACAAAATTGTCTAATTATTTTAAAATAAAGAAATATTTGTGTTGTTCGGAAAGTAAGAAATAAATTTCTCAACTTTAATGCACCACTACTCTTCTTATTTAAGATAAATAGTGTTTCAAATTCTTCTTATTAAAAGAAAATCATGCTGTTAAATATGTTCACGCTTGTTTAAAAATGCACAATACACCCAAAAATTGTTCCAATTTATTTTAACTAAACCATTTTAAATTGATCACAAAATTTTTAAAATTCATATCTAAAAAACATGTGTTCAAAAAAATGTTTATCTTCAAAATATGTTTCTGTTCTAATAAAAAGATTAAAAAATCAAAATTATCTAATTATTTTAAAATAAAGAAATATTTGTGTTGTTCAGAAAGTAAAAAATAGAACCGATTACTAGACTATTCCATGCAGCACTACTCTTTCGTAGATGAAAAATGTTAGGGTGACTTATTTACATCCACGCGTCATACTCTGTAAATCGATAACATTATAAACTTGTACCGATGTTTATCAGAAATGGATATAAAAAATGACGCGCGCTGTCACATATCACATGTTTTATGAATTTTTGGCCCGTTGCAACGCACGGGCATTTGTACTAATAATATTAATAATAATAATAATCTATATCTATACCTATACCTACTAATAAAAGAAATAGGTATTCTTGATCCGTCATGCTATTTCATACAAAATTCCCTGATGTTTTTGACATTAAACCCGCAGTATATATTTGTTTTTTAAATACTCATATCTTCTAAACCGTAGCTCCAAATTTAACATGTAATATATGGAATTTTATTAAAAAATATATAGAATCTGAATATGATGTCATTTTACTATTAACCATTAAAAAATATTATCTATGGTGCAATGTTAATCAAGAGTGAATTATTCGTCTTTCTTTCATATCGGTACTGATCCGGATTGTGGATGAACATCTCAGCAAAGTCAGGATTTGAGATGAAATTGAAGATCACTTACCCGTTTCTTTATACGTATTACATCTACATGCAAGCCGTGTTTAAATAGAAGACATGTGGAATCTAGAACATTTATTTTTGTAGGAAAAGACCATCTTTGTTTGGGCCGTAACTACAAATACTCGGATTATAGACATTTTTGTAAATGAAGAGCGTGTGATATTCTTTTCACCAGTTGCAACGCACGGACCCTTTTGCTAGTAATTATAATTATAATTATTATTATTATTATTATTATTATTATTATTATTATTATTATTATTATTATTATTATTATTATTATTTATATAATAATAATAATAAGCTTTACCTAATAATAAAGCACGGAACGAGTTTGTCGGATTCACCGTCACAATACGCTTCTTCCCGTGAGTTTACGCTTTCAATTTTTTTCACCTGTATTATTTTTCACATCCGATGTGGTACTATTCTTTTTGTGTCCTCCGAACGTAAATTTCGTCGTCGCTTCAATTCGAGTTACACTCCCAGCGCACAGTGGGCTTATCGGCCCAACTTGGTGTTGTGGCCGAAGAAAGAAGGCCCACATAAGGTCCACATATTTGCTCTTGTAGAGAATTGAACTTGCGACCTCCCTGTCTCACAAATACATCGTTGAAACTAACTGAGCTATCCTAGTGTTTTTGTGTAGATAAAATTGTTCTTTCTATTAAATAGTCCCACCTCGCCTTTTTTTGTCTAATCCTCTCAATTTAAATACGCCTTTGAGCTTCTATGTATCAAGGAGTTATCTCGGAAATAAAATAAACGAAGGAAGGAAAGAGGACCACATGCATAGAAAGAAAGGAAAGAAATAAGAGGACGCGGCATGCACAGAAAGAAAGAAAGGAAGGAAGGAAATAAGATGCCGGCGTGTGAAAAGAAAGAAGCAGTAAGCAAGGAAGGAAAGAGGTGCATAGAATGCAAGGAAAGGAAATAAAATGATCTCAACCGACGGGCAGAGAAATAAGGAAGGAGTGCAGCCTTTCACACGTGAGAAAATAATGACCAACTTTGATGCACGTGATTGGTGGTTGCGTATAATGTGTGGGAGTATGGGCCTACATAACAGTCTAGCGGATATTGCTTATGAGCTCCAACTACACAGTGTGCGTCGGATTATGAGATGGCTTATGCCGTGAATGTTTTGTTTTTCAGTATGGTTACAAACACCCCTGATAGCTGAATTGGTGAAAAAGATTGGTGGTCTGTGTTTCACTTTTGGACATCCATGTGAGCATCTTGAATCTGCTTTTGTTGAACAGCTCACAACGCATTGTTTGGTGTTTGTGTAATTATTCAAGTTGCGGCCATGTGTTACAATAGGATCAAGTAACTTACAGAAAGTTAAATAATCAGAGGTGGACTCTGCTATGATTTTTTAAGCTCTCACTGTATATGTGATAAAATCTGTACTGTATTCAGTATGATGCCCCTGACACATATTCATATTTCTAATTTTATGACTAAAATGAAGTTTTTGTGTTAACTGTGTAGTTCTTTCTAAAGAATACTTCTATTAATTTTCTTCTTCTTTCCCCCACCACTCTGAATATATTGGTGTATTGAATAAGGAATATGTGTCTCAATCCCAAACTTTCTATCTCAGTGTTAACAGCTAATCAAAGTTTTGCTAGCTTAAAAATATTTCTTAACACGACCAAAATTTAGCTAGCACAGGCCACATAACTTGGCTTGTTCATTACAACATTTTATTAGGTAGATATTTATCAGTTTACATGTATTCTGTTTTTTAGAAGGAAGGTGCGGGAAAAAATCTATTGCAACTAGAGGGGCTTGCGAAAGCAGCATGCGACTGTGAGATTCCTCATCGTGTTGAATTTTATGAAGTTTGTCATGGATAGGTGGACAATATGACCATGGTGGCGAAGAAAGTAGTAAGACGGGTGGGTTGTTTGGAGCATGCTAGGATTTGCTTCCCCCGTAGCAACACACGGGCATATGTGCTATATATATATATATATATATATATATATATATATATATATATATATATATATATATATATATATATATACCTAATAATAAAGCACGGAACGAGCCCGTCGAGTTCACCGTCATAATACGCTTTCACTCAGTCGTAATACGCTTTTACGATTTGTATATACAAAATTGTAATATAAACGAGGTGGTACTAATCTTATGTTGCACGATCATTCAGAAAAATGTCGTACATTGGCAATGGCTGGCTTCTTCGCTCGATCCGTTTCCGGCACATCCTCGGCTGGTGTAATGCCCCGGATGTAATATTTTCCCTTTTGGGTATATAATATATCTCCGGCTTCATCTATTTCCATTCCGGGTTCTTTGTCTTTCGGGTTTCGTCGTTTTGTTGTGTGAGTGTGTGGCATTCATTCATATCATGTAGACATGTGCATCGCATTGCATTTGTGTTGTCGGTTGCATCCGGTTTCGCGTGTTCCTTCTCGTTGTCCGTTTCGCGTTCCGGAGCTCCCTCACGTGTCCGTCACGTCCCGTAGGCCTACTTTGTTGTTCGGGCGTTTAACGTTACCGGTGTGCCGCGAGGTTGTTGTGTGTGTTGTTGTTTTGTTGTGTGCAACCCGCCTCTCAAATCTCGTCTCGTTTGGACTCTGTTGGCTTTTCCATCCGTTGTTCGTGTGGGTCCAAAGTGCTTTCACTTTGTGTCCCGGAAACATCCCTACTGCAGTCTTTTATCTCCTCCTATGCCTTTTAAATCTATCCCCGCGATCGGATCCGTCGGATCGCGATCGGAGGGCTCCTAGCAACCTCAGATCCCTCCTAACCCTAAAAAACTACTATTAATAGACACCCCTATGTTTATTTTAGGCATCCTATCTCCTTCCACCTACCTCTAGATCCCTTCCCCTAAATTTTCTCAGATCTGCCAACCCCTCTTCTCCACTTGGCAGTTTTCCTCCCGAAATCCGCGCCGGGATCGACCTCCAGCCGCCGGGCGCCGTCCCATCCGGTCGATCCGACCAGGCGCCAGGGAGTCAACGCCGCCGCGCCCCTCCCAGCGACTGGATATCCCTCCGCGCCGGGGCCTTCGATCGGTTCCTCCCTCGAGCGCAGGGCCCAGGGACCACATCGTCGTTGCTCCTCCCGCTCGGTTCCTTCGCAGCCGCCAGGCCAGGCCGCGAGGGCCCTCTCCTCCCCGCGCGAGGCCCAGGCCAGGCTGCCCCTTCGCCGTCGCGGGCCACCGCACCTCCCTCCGCCTCCCGGTCTGCCCGACCGCCTGGGCCGCTTCTCCCGCGCGCCGGCCCAGCCGCAAGGGGCCCGGGGCTCCCCAGCCAGATCGCCAGGCGCCCCGCCTCCCCGGGCCGATTCCGCTCCAGGCCGGGGCCCGAAGGCCACCGCACCTCTCCGCCCGGGCCCAAAGCGGGCCGCCAGATCGCCAGCTCCGCGGGGCCGACTCCACCGCCGCCAGGCTTCGCCGAGCCGGGCCTCCCTCCGTCACCCGCGGGCCGAACCCAGCCGCCGGCCCGTCATCGTTTCCCAGATCTGATCTGTGTGAGAAGGTTGAACCCTAAAAATCCTTCTAAGTCCCAGATCTGTTAATCCCTGATGCAATGTTTGACCTGCTCTAACTTTTTGTCTGTTGCTCCGATTCGCGTGTGTAGCATGTCCAGACGTTCGTGGAGACTTGCTCTACGTTTTACCTATTGTTGTCATGCATGTTAGAGATCATCTAGGTGCTTGTTTTGCTGTTGCAAGAGTGCATCATGATATAAACTGCTGCTATGTGTTATTTTTATGCCACCTTTGCCATGTGATATCTTTTAGCTCGTTTGCCCGAATGATGCAAATGACATGTCCACGTGTTCGTCTTGCCATGATCTACGTGTTGTATGTGATAGGTTGCATGGTAGATTTATTATTGCCTTGTTATCATCGTTGCAAAGTGCCATGTGGCTGTGATGTTATTTCACTTGTTATGAAATGCCATCTTGTTGAGCTCGTTGCAATCGTTGTGTTTACCTACATGAAGCATGCTTGTGTGTTTCGGGATCACCTTCATGTGTACTTTGATGAGGTGCTTACCTCTTGCCATGTTTAGTTTCGAGGTGACTTAAACATGCTCTTTTAGATGCCATGATGATATTGTTGTTTTAGGACTTAGTGGATTTTCACTAAGTCTGAAATCTGTAACGTTCCGATGCCATGTTCGTGTGATGTTCTAGGACAATGCATGATAGTTCTGGAGTGGATTTTGATTGTTCCTTGTAGTATATATTGTTGTATTTCCATTCATGTCCTCACATGTCAATTTAAGTGGCTGTAGCATGTTTATCTTTTGCTCCAAAGTTTCAATAAAATTCTGCTGCCAGAATTTTATTGTCAAGTTCAATATGTCCAAGATCATTGCTATTGATCCGTGACTCCGTTGGGGGTGCACCTTGGACATAGTTGCTGTAGTATATGTCTAGTTTGTGTTCATGTCCTTTGCCATGATATTTGAGTGTTGTAGCTTAATTATTTTGAGCTCTGAAGTTGCTATATTGCTGTAATTTTCAGCTTTCGCTCAAATCTTGTTTCGGGCATAACTTTTAGCCCGTAACTCCGATTTCAGAGAATCTTATATCAAACTTGATTGATTTTCTGTGTAGATTAATAATATCAGATTGTTATCTTGTTTTGAGGTGATTTGCTTCAGTGATATTTTCCGTGCTCCGTGTGCATCCTTAGTGCATCCATCATGCATTCATCTTTTTCGAGTGCGCATTGCATCTTGTTGATTTGTGCTTGGTGTGATTGTTTTGTTTAGAGCCGGAAGCCGAGACCGAGATCAAGTACGAGCACGAGGTTTCCAACGAGGTTGAGCACGAGGACCCTTCTTACGATCCGAACGACTTCTCTTCAGGCAAGATGACCGAACCCCGATAACATTACTATCTTTGCCTATTGCTAGTAGTCCCGATCTCTAGTTTTGCCTCGATGCCCATGATCTTCTTGTCAGCCTCCTACTTGTAGCCAATTGCCATGTTTAACCAACCTACCTATGCAAACCGTTGCTTGGCTAAGTACGCTTCGCTCAGCCCTTCTTATAGCATTGTTAGTTGCAGGTGAAGATCGAAGATGCTTGCTTCATGATGAAGTTTGGTTGGGTTATATCACACTATATAAATGCTTAAAATGAAATCATCTATATATTGGCAAGGGTGGAAGGCTAAGCCTTTTGCTTGGTGATTTGTTCCACTCATGCCGTTAGGAACCGTATAAACCGGTGTTATGTTCCTTGATTATGCGTTCCTAACACGGTTGGGGTGTACGGGACCCCCTCGATAAACCGCTAAGTGCTAAGTCTTTTCCAGCAAGTCCCAACATTGGTACTATTTGCCTAATAACAAACTAAACCTGCATAGGGAGTAATTAACCCTCTTTCTTAATCAACAACCTCGGGCCAGTGCTCCACATGAGTGTTGGTCCGAACTGGGGGTCCTGCAGGGCCACCTCGAGGAAACTCAAGGTCTGGTAAAAACCTGTAGCATCGCCCATCCGGTCGTGTCCTGAGACTTAGATACGCGCGGCTACTATCAGGGTGTCGACACGCCGGGAGGATTTGCTGGATTAGCCTTACCTTAGCTCGGTATATCTTGAGCACGGGATTCCAAGGATACTCGGGTCTTCCCACTTTGGAGTTGCGACTCCGCGGATCGTGGGCTTGTAATGGGTCAAGTTGGAACACCCCTGCAGGGTTTGAACTTTCGAAAGCCGTGCCCGTGGTTATGTGGCAGATGGGAGCTTGTTAATTCCGGTTGTACATAACTTGACACAATGTTTCTAATACACTACCAGCGTGTGTTCCGTGACTGTCAATTTCCGAATAGGGATTCGGGAGTTGAACACGGAGGGGTTATGCTTGTGGAGCTTGTAGCTAGGATCACTTCGTGATCACTTCTCGCCGAGGCCTTCTCTTCTCGCTCTCACTCACGTAAGCTAGATGCTAGTTGCTGCTGCAGACACTGTTTCTTTTCTTCAGCCTTATCCTCACCCAAAGGCTTAAATAGTCTTGTTACCCGGGAACGGGATTGCTGAGTCCTCTGTGGCTCACAGTTACTTCACACACCAGATGCAGGTCCAGCTGTGAGCTATCCAGGTGATGGCACCGAGCTGGATTGGGAGTACGACGAGGAGCGTAGTCGGTACTATGTGCGATACCCGGATGATCAATAGTGGAGACTCTTACTAGGATTCGATCCGCCTGTGGTTTATTTATCTAAGTTTGGTACTTTGACTTTTGGCTTTTGCCCTTAGAGGGTTGTGATGTTCTTAATGTATGATGATTGAGATTTGAATTGTAATTCTGTGACGTGGCGAGTGTAAGCCAACTATTTTCTGTTTACAATCCCCTCTTTTACATGAGTTGCGCAAAGATTACCAAACTTGAGATCATTCTAGGATGGATTTATGCCTTTAAGTCGTGCCTCGACACGTAGGAGGTATAACTCCATCCTGGGCATTACAAGTTGGTATCAGAGCCTTCTCCGACCTAGGAGCCCCCACTGTTTGATCGAATCGTTGACGGTCGAGTCTAGGCACACACTGAAAAACTTTTTGAGTCCTATATTATATCGGAGAGTAGGATTTCTTTGCTTCTCATCCCCTTTCTCTCTGGTGAGGACTCCTGACGTCTACTCTTGACTCTCCTATCTTCAAAAATTGCACAAATTTTTTTTAGGAATCCCGCGAGTATTCTGGGATTGTTTCGATGTTCTCGTGACAAGGATATTGTTCTCGATGCCTCCTGTTACCGAGGAGTTGAGCTTCGGGGTATCATTGACACAAGCATATCGCGGCAGTACTAAATACTTAAGACGGCCGACATCGAAAATCTCCCCTATACGGCCAGTGGCAAGATAACCCCGACATCACCCAGTACTGGGGAGGTAGTTCGGGAGTATTGCCATAGCTTGTTATAGTGGATGCTTTTCGAAGGTCCGAGGTACACAGTTTCCGAGAAAGACTGGTTATGTGTTGAAGGATGGATACACCTGGATGTAGGTTTAGAGTTGATTGCGCGGTGCTTCCCGTGTATCCCGAACACCTGATTGCATAACTGGAATCTTTCGGAAATCTATAGGTGGGTTTTATCCAGTAGATCGTAGGCATTCTTCCAACGAATGCAGGTTAGTGAGTTCGGGGTTCTACATTGAGTGAAGGGGTTATATGACCGATGTTACTATCAGGAGTTGCATCTTAAAGGGTCCTTGGCTATGCTGATCCGGGGATTGCAAAACCTTTTCGTAACGCGTTCATATGCTTTCAGCACAAAGATGTTAGAACGAAGCTCCTTTCTTGTGTTTGTTCCCGTCTGTACCTTGTTGTTTTCTTTTTTCCATTTTGTCCCCTATGTGGCTTATCGTGAAGATTGATGTTATCATTTAACTGAGAATATCATTCGTTCCTCTTGTTCGGATGATTTCATTCGTTCTTATTGTTCGAATGATTATTGTGAAGACTTGTTGCAATTCATTCCATTGATTCAGCTTATTCCTTTTGTCAATCAATTGCTGATTCGTGGTCATCTATTACAGGATGGCTCCGAAAAGGGTTCCCAACGCTAACCCAGAGGTGGAAGAGGTCCCAGATCATCCTCCTTCCCCTCCTCCTCCTCCTGAGGCTTGGAGAGCAATTATGCAGACTACAGCTCAGAACACCCAGCTGATGATGCAGATGATGCAGCAGATGCAAGCTATGCAAGCTAATCAGGGTGTTCCAGGGAACCAAGGCAACCTCTTCCAGCAGCACCATGCTACCCTCAACCAGTTCTTGGCAAACAATCCTAAAGCTTTCAGTTACTGTGTCGACCCTCTTGATGCTGAGGATTGGTTGACCGACATAAAGAAGCATTTTGAGTGCAGTAACGTGAAGGAAGATGATTATGTGAAGTTTGCAGCCTTCCAACTGAAAGATCAAGCAGCTGACTGGTGGCAGCAGTACAAAGACTCCAGGCCAGGTCAAGTGATCTCTTGGGAGAATTTCTGCAAGGATTTCCGCTCGCACCACATTCCTACAAGTGTCATCGAGGGTATGCGTGAGCAATTCCGCAACCTGAAGCAGGGCTCCATGACAGTCTATCAGTATAATGTCAAGTTCCAAAACCTCGCCCGCTATGCTAAGCAAGACATTCGTGATGCCAAGAGAAAAATCTATCAGTTCCGTGGAGGTCTCAAAGATGAACTTCAGCTTGCTCTCACTTTGTTCGAGCCGGATGAATTCGACAAGTTCTATAACATGGCTTTGAAACAAGAAGCAGCTCAGCTTAAGATGGAGGCTTCTAAGAAGAGAATTCGAGATGCTGTTCACTCTTCCTCATCGTCTCAGTTGGCTGCGAAACAACAGAAATTCTGGCTTCCTCCTCCTCCAGTGATTCGAGCTCCCTACAACAACTCCAACAACTCCAACAACAAGAACTCTAGTGGTCGTGGTTTCTCCCACCCACCCAACCCGAGCAACCAGTCGAAGAAGCAGTTTCAATTTCAAGGCTCCAAGTCAAGTGGCTCTCATTTCCGTCCTCTCTCAGAAGTGACTTGCAACAAATGCACTCAGAAAGGTCACTATGCCAACAGATGTCCGAATCTGAAGCGTCTTCCTCCTCCTCCACCTGTGAGTTCAGCTATTGTCAGGCATGATCCAAAGGCAGCAAGGGTCAATCTGATGAATGCAGCACAAGCGGAGAATGCTTCTGACGTCATTTTGGGTAACCTTCCAGTTAACTCTTTTCCAGCTAAAGTGTTATTTGATTCGGGTGCTTCTTGCTCTTTCATGTCATATCCATTTGCATCCAAGCACGATATTGTCACCAAAAATCTGCCAAGGGAGTTAACAGTTATTTCTCCGGGGAGACGAATGCACTCCAGTGTTTATGCTCCGGATGTTTCTATTCGCATGGGTGATTATCGATTTTTGGCTTCTCCGGTGGTTCTTGGTAATTCTGACATCGACCTCATCCTCGGAATGGATTGGCTTTCTCAGCACGATGCTCATATTGATTGTGCTCAAAAGGAAGTCAAGATGACTCATTCTGATGAAGATGTGATTATCTTTGCTTCAAGGGATAACACTATCCGGCTTTTCTCTCTCAATGATAAGGGCGAAATTAATGCCATATCTCAAATTCCAGTGGTAAAAGAATACCAAGACGTCTTTCCTGAAGAACTTCCAGGCATGCCTCCACACCGTCAGGTGGAGTTTGTCATTGAACTCGAGCCGGGCACTGAGCCAGCATGCCGGCGTCCGTACAAGCTCTCTCCGGATGAATTGAAGGAATTGAAGAAGCAGCTTGATAAGCAGGAGAGTATGGGTCTCATTAGGCCTAGTACATCTCCATGGGGCTGTGGTGTCTTATTTGTCAAGAAGAAAGATGGCACGGAACGTCTCTGTGTTGACTACCGGCCATTGAACAAGAAGACGATTAAGAACAAGTATCCGCTCCCCAACATCAACGAACTCTTTGAGCAGCTCAAAGGAGCTAAAGTGTTCTCTAAGCTTGACCTCCGAATGGGCTATCATCAAATTCGCATTCGCGAGGAAGACATTCCCAAGACGGCCTTCAGAACGAGCTACGGTTCATACGAGTATACGTCATGTCCTTCGGTCTCGCCAATGCTCCTCCTACCTTTTCACGGATGATGCATTACATCTTCAACCCCTATACTGGCGAGTTTGTGCTTGTGTATCTGGATGATATTCTGGTGTTTTCCAAGAATGAAGAAGATCACGAAAAACACTTACGTCTGGTTCTTGATCGACTCCGAGAGCATAAATTCTATGCCAAGTTCTCAAAGTGCGAGTTTTGGCTCGATAAGGTTTTGTACCTGGGCCACATCATCTCAGCTGACGGTATTGCGGTTAATCCCGAGAAAGTTGAAGCAATTGTCAACTGGGAAGCTCCTCAGAACGTCAAGCAGCTCCGCAGTTTTCTGGGTCTTGCCAGCTATTGCAGAAGGTTTGTTGAGAACTTCTCCAAGATTGCCAAGCCTCTTTCCAACCTGCTTCAGAAGAATGTCAAATACTTTTGGTCTCCAGAGTGTGAAGTGGCTTTCAAAACTCTCAAAGATAAGCTTGTCTCCGCTCCAGTTCTGACTCCTCCGGATGAAACCAAGCCCTATGAAGTTTTCTGTGACGCTTCTCTTCAAGGTCTTGGTGGTGTGCTTATGCAAGATAAGAGAATTGTGGCATACACTTCTCGTCAGCTCAAGCCAAGTGAGAAGAACTATCCCACACATGATCTCGAGCTAGCAGCTGTGGTACATGCTCTGATTACGTGGAGACATCTGTTGTTGGGCAGAAAGGTCGACATCTTCACTGATCACAAGAGCTTGAAGTACATCTTCACACAGCCGCATCTGAACCTCCGTCAGACTCGTTGGGTTGAAATGATCCAAGAGTACAATCCCAGCATTGAATACACTCCTGGCAAGGCGAATGTGATTGCAAATGCTTTGAGCAGAAAGGCATATTGCAACAGCCTTCTTATCAAGCCATACCAGCCTGAGCTTTGTGAAGCATTCAGGAAACTCAACCTCCAAGTTGTTCCGCAGGGTTTTCTTGCAAATCTCCAAATTGCTCCTACCTTGGAAGATCAAGTCCGTGAGGCCCAGCTCAGTGATACCATGGTGAAGAAAGTGAAACATGGCATTGCAAAGGGCACTCCAAAATACAAGTGCTTCCGTGTTGATGAGAGAGATACCTTGTTCTTCGAGGACAGACTCGTTGTTCCCAAAGGTGATCTCAGGAAGCTCATAATGGAAGAAGCTCATGATTCTCTCCTTTCCATTCATCCTGGCAGTTCCAAGATGTATCAAGACCTCAAGCAGTCTTACTGGTGGACACGCATGAAAAGGGAGATTGCCCAATTCGTGAATGAATGTGATGTGTGCAGAAGAGTGAAAGCAGAACATCAACGTCCAGCCGGTCTTCTCCAACCTCTTCCTATCCCCGAGTGGAAGTTCGACCACATTGAAATGGACTTCGTCACTGGTTTTCCTAAATCCAAGCGAGGAAATGATGCTATCTTTGTGGTGATTGACAAGCTTACCAAAGTCGCTCACTTTCTTCCAGTCAAAGAATCAATCAATGCAGCTCAACTTGCACAGCTGTACACTTCCAGAATTGTGTCCCTACATGGCATTCCTCAAGTGATATCCTCAGACCGTGGAAGCTTGTTCACATCAAGGTTCTGGGACTCCTTTCAGTCCGCCATGGGCACGAAGATCAGGTTCAGCACTGCATTTCACCCTCAGACTAGTGGTCAAGTCGAGCGTGTGAATCAGATTCTAGAAGACATGCTCAGAGCCTGTGTCATCTCCTTCGGCATGAAATGGGAAGACTGCCTTCCATTTGCCGAGTTCTGTTACAACAACAGCTTTCAAGCAAGTGCAGGCAAAGCACCGTTTAAAATTCTCTATGGCAGAAAGTGCCGTACCCCTCTCAACTGGTCTGAAACAGGCGAACGTCAACTTCTTGGCAAGGACTTGATCTCAGAAGCCAAAGAAATGTGCAAAGTCATACGTGAGAATCTCAAGGCCGCTCAGTCGCGTCAGAAGAGCTACTATGACGGCAAGCATCGTGACTTGGCTTTCGACATCGGTGATCATGTCTATCTCCGAGTTTCTCCGATGAAAGGAACCCAAAGATTCGGTATCAAAGGAAAACATGCTCCTAGATACGTCGGGCCTTTCAAGATTCTTGGCAAAAGAGGCGATCTAGCCTATCAGCTTGAGCTCCCTCCAAACTTCGCAAATGTTCATGATGTCTTCCATGTGTCTCAACTTCGCAAATGCTTCAAGGCACCTGAGCGCATGATTCCGTTTGAGGAGATTGATCTTCAACAAGACCTGTCCTACCGAGAGCATCCAGTTGCCATTCTCGAAGAAACCGAACGCAAGACCCGCAACAAGTCCATCAAATTTCTGAAAGTCAAGTGGTCACATCACACCGATCGAGAAGCTACCTGGGAACGAGAAGATCATCTTCGTTCCGAGTACCCTTCCTTTTTCCAGTCCTAGATCTCGGGACGAGATCTTTTTGTAGTAGAGGAGAGTTTGTAATGTCCCGGATGTAATACTTTCCCTTTTGGGTATATAATATATCTCCGGCTTCATCTATTTCCATTCCGGGTTCTTTGTCTTTCGGGTTTTCGTCGTTTTGTTGTGTGAGTGTGTGGCATTCATTCATATCATGTAGACATGTGCATCGCATTGCATTTGTGTTGTCGGTTGCATCCGGTTCCGCGTGTTCCTTCCCGTTGTCCGTTTCGCGTTCCGGAGCTCCCTCGCGTGTTCGTGACGTCCCGTAGGCCTACTTTGTTGTTCGGGCGTTTAACGTTACCGGTGTGCCGCGAGGTTGTTGTGTGTGTTGTTGTTTTGTTGTGTGCAACCCGCCTCTCAAATCTCGTCTCGTTTGGACTCCGTTGGCTTTTCCATCCGTTGTTCGTGTGGGTCCAAAGTGCCTTCACTTTGTGTCCCGGAAACATCCCTACTGCAGTCTTTTATCTCCTCCTAGGCCTTTTAAATCTATCCCCGCGATCGGATCCGTCGGATCGCGATCGGAGGGCTCCTAGCAACCTCAGATCCCTCCTAACCCTAAAAAACTGCTATTAATAGACACCCCTATGTTTATTTTAGGCATCCTATCTCCTTCCACCTACCTCTAGATCCCTTCCCCTAAATTTTCTCAGATCTGCCAACCCCTCTTCTCCACTTGGCAGTTTTCCTCCCGAAATCCGCGCCGGGATCGACCTCCAGCCGCCGGGCGCCGTCCCATCCGGTCAATCCGACCAGGCGCCAGGGAGTCAACGCCGCCGCGCCCCTCCTAGCGATTGGATCCGCGAGATCCCTCCGCGCCGGGGCCTTCGATCGGTTCCTCCCTCGAGCGCAGGGCCCAGGGACCACATCGTCGTTGCTCCTCCCGCTCGGTTCCTACGCAGCCGCCAGGCCAGGCCGCGAGGGCCCTCTCCTCCCCGCGCGAGGCCCAGGCCAGGCTGCCCCTTCGCCGTCGCGGGCCACCGCACCTCCCTCCGCCTCCCGGTCCGCCCGACCACCTGGGCCGCTTCTCCCGCGCGCCGGCCCAGCCGCAAGGGGCCCGGGGCTCCCCAGCCAGATCGCCAGGCGCCCCGCCTCCCCGGGCCGATTCCGCTCCAGGCCGGGGCCCGAAGGCCACCGCACCTCTCCGCCCGGGCCCAAAGCGGGCCGCCAGATCGCCAGCTCCGCGGGGCCGACTCCACCGCCGCCAGGCTCCGCCGAGCCGGGCCTCCCTCCGTCACCCGCGGGCCGAACCCAGCCGCCGGCCCGTCATCGTTTCCCAGATCTGATCTGTGTGAGAAGGTTGAACCCTAAAAATCCTTCTAAGTCCCAGATCTGTTAATCCGTGATGCAATGTTTGACCTGCTCTAACTTTTTGTCTGTTGCTCCGATTCGCGCGTGTAGCATGTCCAGACGTTCGTGGAGACTTGCTCTACGTTTTACCTGTTGTTGTCATGCATGTTAGAGATCATCTAGGTGCTTGTTTTGCTGTTGCAAGAGTGCATCATGATATAAACTGCTGCTATGTGTTATTTTTATGCCACCTTTGCCATGTGATATCTTTTAGCTCGTTTGTCCGAATGATGCAAATGACATGTCCACGTGTTCGTCTTGCCATGATCTACGTGTTGTATGTGATAGGTTGCATGGTAGATTTATTATTGCCTTGTTATCATCGTTGCAAAGTGCCATGTGGCTGTGATGTTATTTCACTTGTTATGAAATGCCATCTTGTTGAGCTCGTTGCAATCGTTGTGTTTACCTACATGAAGCATGCTTGTGTGTTTCGGGATCACCTTCATGTGTACTTTGATGAGGTGCTTACCTCTTGCCATGTTTAGTTTCGAGGTGACTTAAACATGCTCTTTTAGATGCCATGATGATATTGCTGTTTTAGGACTTAGTGGATTTTCACTAAGTCTGAAATCTGTAACGTTCCGATGCCATGTTCGTGTGATGTTCTAGGACAATGCATGATAGTTCTGGAGTGGATTTTGATTGTTCCTTGTAGTATATATTGTTGTATTTCCATTCATGTCCTCACATGTCCATTTAAGTGGTTGTAGCATGTTTATCTTTTTCTCCAAAGTTTCAATAAAATTCTACTGCCAGAATTTTATTGTCAAGTTCAATATGTCCAAGATCATTGCTATTGATCCGTGACTCCGTTGGGGGTGCACCTTGGACATAGTTGATGTAGTATATGTCTAGTTCGTGTTCATGTCCTTTGCCATGATATTTGAGTGCTGTAGCTTAATTATTTTGAGCTCCGAAGTTGCTATGTTGCTGTAATTTTCAGCTTTCGCTCAAATCTTGTTTCGGGCATAACTTTTAGCCCGTAACTCCGATTTCAGCGAATCTTATATCAAACTTGATTGATTTTCTGTGTAGATTAATAATATCAGATTGTTATCTTGTTTTGAGGTGATTTGCTTGAGTGATATTTTCCGTGCTCCGTGTGCATCCTTAGTGCATCCATCATGCATTCATCTTTTTCGAGTGCGCATTGCATCTTGTTGATTTGTGCTTGGTGTGATTGTTTTGTTTAGAGCCGGAAGCCGAGACCGAGATCGAGTACGAGCACGAGGTTTCCAACGAGGTTGAGCACGAGGACCCTTCTTACGATCCGAACGACTTCCCTTCAGGCAAGATGACCGAACCCCGATAACATTACTATCTTTGCCTATTGCTAGTAGTCCCGATCTCTAGTTTTGCCTCGATGCCCATGATCTTCTTGTCAGCCTCCTACTTGTAGCCAATTGCCATGTTTAACCAACCTACCTATGCAAACCGTTGCTTGGCTAAGTACGCTTCGCTCAGCCCTTCTTATAGCATTGTTAGTTGCAGGTGAAGATCGAAGATGCTTGCTTCATGATGAAGTTTGGTTGGGTTATATCACACTATATAAATGCTTAAAATGAAATCATCTATATATTGGCGAGGGTGGAAGGCTAAGCCTTTTGCTTGGTGATTTGTTCCACTCATGCCGTTAGGAACCGTATAAACCGGTGTTATGTTCCTTGATTATGCGTTCCTAACACGGTTGGGGTGTATGGGACCCCCTCGATAAACCGCTAAGTGCTAAGTCTTTTCCAGCAAGTCCCAACATTGGTACTATTTGCCTAATAACAAACTAAACCTGCATAGGGAGTAATTAACCCTCTTTCTTAATCAACAACCCCGGGCCAGTGCTCCACATGAGTGTTGGTCCGAACTGGGGGTCCTGCAGGGCCACCTCGAGGAAACTCAAGGTCTGGTAAAAACCTGTAGCATCGCCCATCCGGTCGTGTCCTGAGACTTAGACACGCGCGGCTACTATCAGGGTGTCGACACGCCGGGAGGATTTGCTGGATTAGCCTTACCTTAGCTCGGTATATCTTGAGCACGGGATTCCGAGGATACTCGGGTCTTCCCACTTTGGAGTTGCGACTCCGCGGATCGTGGGCTTGTAATGGGTCAAGTTGGAACACCCCTGCAGGGTTTGAACTTTCGAAAGTCGTGCCCGCGGTTATGTGGCAGATGGGAGCTTGTTAATTCCGGTTGTAGATAACTTGACACAATGTTTCTAATACACTACCAGCGTGTGTTCCGTGACTGTCAATTTCCGAATAGGGATTCGGGAGTTGAACACGGAGGGGTTATGCTTGTGGAGCTTGTAGCTAGGATCACTTCGTGATCACTTCTCGCCGAGGCCTTCTCTTCTCGCTCTCACTCACGTAAGCTAGATGCTAGTTGCTGCTGCAGACACTGTTTCTTTTCTTCAGCCTTATCCTCACCCAAAGGCTTAAATAGTCTTGTTACCCGGGAACGGGATTGCTGAGTCCTCTGTGGCTCACAGTTACTTCACACACCAGATGCAGGTCCAGCTGTGAGCTATCCAGGTGATGGCACCGAGCTGGATTGGGAGTACGACGAGGAGCGTAGTCGGTACTATGTGCGATACCCGGATGATCAATAGTGGAGACTCTTACTAGGATTCGATCCGCCTGTGGTTTATTTATCTAAGTTTGGTACTTTGACTTTTGGCTTTTGCCCTTAGAGGGTTGTGATGTTCTTAATGTATGATGATTGAGATTTGAATTGTAATTCTGTGACGTGGCGAGTGTAAGCCAACTATTTTCTGTTTACAATCCCCTCTTTTACATGAGTTGCGCAAAGATTACCAAACTTGAGATCATTCTAGGATGGATTTATGCCTTTAAGTCGTGCCTCGACACGTAGGAGGTATAACTCCATCCTGGGCATTACAGCTGGGCCTGTCTAGCCCTATGGGTGGGCCTACGCCCACGCACAAAAGACAGCCCATCAATCCTAAAGCTGGTGCAGTGTGCTGCTCCTATATGGTACAATCATCGTATTGGATTAGTACCAGATCAGGCTAACTTATGTGCTATATATACTACTATGTGTTTTTGTTTAAATAAAAATACCCTGGCCTCTTCATGAAGCGATGCACATAATCATATTTATTACATTATTCAACAGAGTAGTACAAGAATGAATTCATTAATTAACACCAATCCATCATCCTCACGAACTACGTCACTACACCTACTAGCTTGATGATGTGACCTGACCATGCATAAATGCACACCATATAATCCAGTAGTCTCACCAAGCCGCCCCACTGCAAGCCGAGATCATCAACTGGTCTAGCAGATCCACACCGTGCATCGGATGCGCACGCTCCAGATTCGCCGCCGCCATTTTCCGTCGTCCCAACTTCTGGAGAGATTCATGCATTCACCTTGCCATGTACAACTACCGTCGACGCCACCATGACGCCAGACATCGCCTCCACCCTAAGCGCGTCCATCAACATATGTCCAACGTTGAGACCCCGCTGCGCCACACCACCGAGATCCGCCGTCGTTTATGCGGTAGATGCCACACCACACCAACTCTGGCACCGGGAACCATCCATGCTGACCACGCAAACCCTCCATCTAATGCCCAAGATGGAACCTCCAAGGAGGTGGTGACGCCATGGCGCCGCCGCCCCTCATTCATGGGGAACTAGGGAGTAGGGAGGATCGGAGTTGACCTCACCGTTGCCATCAAGAAAGGGAATAACGCCTAGAGTGCCATCGGCGACATGGCTGTCGCCGTCGGCCAGAAGTTTCCCTTAGACAAGCTCCCACCCCGTCACCAACCAAGCCTGCCACCAACACCTCCGAGCACGGACGCCGAAGATCTGGAGCAGCCGATGAAGGGAACCGCATGCTATGATAGTCCGCCTCAGATCTGACGAGAGGGGCAACGGAAACCACTTCACGCCACGACCGTCGTCCACTAGGACCTTCTGCCCAAGCAGCCAAGGAAATCTGGCCGACCGATCCGACAAACGCCCACCATCGGCAAAAGGACGCTGTCCGGCCACGTCCATGTCACCGACTGCCGAGTGAAGAGAAATGAACCTTGCCAGCACTGGCGTGGCCCGAGCTTTGCTTGGCCGCACCCTCCGGTGGCGGCAAGGGAGAGGGGAGAGAGAATCGTTGTTGAACTACTAGAATTTTTATGACCCGTTGCAACGCACGGGCATGTTTGCTAGTAATAATAATAATAATAATAATAATAATAATAATAATAATAATAATAATAATAATAATATAATAAATAATAATAATATAATAATATAAAGCACGGATTGAGTCTGTTGGGTTCACCGTCACGGTAGTTTAGCATAGATAGAAGTCCCTTTGTTATTTGGTATTCAACTCGCAGTCCTTCAAATAAGTCAACCGAACCGGTACGTATGAGATTAAAATAAAATAACCGCATGACCCTGCCTCCTAATCCTATCTCCACCTCCAGGGCTCCACCCCCGACCGCCGCGCGCCGCCTCCTCGATCCCATCGCTCCGCCGCCCTCCATCTCCCAGCGTCCTCCTCCAGCCATCCCTAGCGTAATCCACCTTCTCTTCTCTACCTTCCCAGTCCGGCCCGGCTAATGGTGCTAGTGTCCAGGAGCGTGGCTGTGGCGAGGGGCTGCACGGCGAGCAAGTTAGGGAGGAGGAGCGTCGCGGCGAGGGCGGCAACGAGCATGATGAGCGATAAGAAGAGCCCGCCGTGGCGCGCCAAGAGGAGGAAGACGCCCTTCCAAGGGCGACCGCCAGACCCTACGATCCGGTGGCCGCTTGCCGCTCCGCTGCCCCCGCCGCGCACCGCTTCGTTGCAGTCCGTCTCTCGGCTTCCTTCACCTCCATTTGACTCGCATCGGAGTCCTTGTGTCGTTCCAAGCGGGATAACAAAACCTGCCCGAGCACACAGCCATGGGGTGGTACCTGGCTCGAATGAGCCATAAGGTCTTGACCCTCTAAATCCCGAGCAATCGCAAGTTACAGTGCTCGAAAATGCCACACTAGCGTTCGGAGCAGTTGACGGCCACCGCGGCCGCACGGCCGAGGGACGCAAGAACGGTGACCTGCTAGGATGTGTGCCATTTTGTCTGACTTCCTTGCATCTCATGATTTAATTTGGGTGTTCTTTGGTTTGTTCAGATTGTCACTATGTTCTGGAGTGACTAATCAGTGCTACTGGAAAATTAGAAAGATGTGCCTACAGATTTTTGGCTTGTTCTTCTTCATTGATGTTGGTGTCATGCATTGATCGAATAATAATTTTGTGTACAACCTACCTGCCTGGGTCCCATGCATTGATTTTTGCAACATTGCAAAGATCTATCTCTGGTGTCAGTTGACACGTCTTCATAATTTTCATTAGATCGGGACCGCGCCTTGGCGTGAGGGGCAATGCTAAGTGATAAAAAAATGTTTCATAAATCAAGATTAGATCAAGTCATGTACATAGAAAGGGATACATTCCACAAATCAAAAACCGTTCATAATAATTAAAGCATGTCATTTATATGGAAAGAGACCAACACCTGAGTAGCGCAGAGGGCAGCGACACAGTACAAAATACTGAGAGCGAAGCATTTATACAGAAGGCTAGTGACAATCAGATACCAGTCCTTCAACAAGAATGGTTGAAGTTCCTCGTCGCTCAAAGAAAAGTTAGGTAAAGTGAAGAAAAAACGATATATTCCTGGAGAAGATATCTCAACATTTTTACAACAATGGACATCTATAGTGACCAAAAAGGAACTATCAGGAAGGTGAGTTTAGTATGAGAGCAAGCAGTTCATGCATGCTTCCTTTAAATAGGTTTGGGGACTGTGGTAGAAAAGGCAGCCCTACCAAGAGAACCGAGATGGTTTGGTACGACATAACACAAGCAGGCCATAGTAGTAGTTTGAGCCAATCTAAGAGCACTACTTTAATATGGCATAGCAATACAAACTTCGCCAAAACATCTTGCCATCTGTATAATTGATCATCATGGATGAAGCAAATGATTCTCGACGTCAATCAACAATCAGTGGTGAGTCACCTGCATGAAGAAGGCATTGTCATTTATCAGTAAGTGGTTTGTCAGAAAAACACAAAAATGATTGAGTGATGAACGTTAAGACGTACAACATGAAGAAAACGGATCAATATTTTTTTATTTTTATTTTTTTGAGGAAAGGCCATCATGGCTAGCTTTATTAATTTGGAGACAAATTTACATCATCCACGAGCTCCTTAACCAGCATGTCAGGAGGCTCGTTTAACCAAGAAAAAGAAAGTTTGTTACAATAACTATAGTTTGCTAGCACATGAGCTGCATGATTACATGAACGTAAACCATGATTGTAGATGACCTTTCCAATAGATGAACTTAAGTCCATACATTCTGCAAATAGAGCCGCTGCTTCGTCCCACCATCTCGTTTGACCTGTGCAACAATTTATAACTTGTAGTGAATCAGATTCCGCTTCCAGATTATTAATCCCTAGAGAATTTGCAAACATCAATCCATCCCTCATGGCCATTGCTTCAGAAGTAATAGCATCCGCAGTCACCTCAAGAAACTTGCATTGTGCAGCTATGAAGTTTCCCCTTCCATCTCTCAAGACAGCTGCGGTGGCTCCCGCCCCTTCATTAGGAAAGAAGGCCGCATCAACATTCAGCTTAAGATACCCTGGCTTTGGTTTTACCCACTTGGCTTCAGGTACTGTTATTGGTCCTGTTTGTACTGTTATAAAGTTACGAGCGATAGAAAGGACCGAAAGAGGCCATCTCCATGAGGGCGGTACCTGTTCGTTATGAACAATCTTCCTTCTAATCCACCACAAGTACCAGGCCCCTATCATCAACGCCTGCTTGAATTCCACCTCGGGATGAATCGCTAGCTGTTTATCTGGCAAGGAAAGAATATGCTCAACAATCACTGACCCCGATCGATCCACCATGACTGAGTGCTCGATCACCTCCATCATACCCAGTCGTCTCCACATTTCCTTTGCGTGAGTGCACATAAACAATAAATGTTTCAGATCCTCCGCTTCCTGGTGGCATATCGGACATGCCCCATCTGAACCTATATGCCTGTTCATTAGGATTGACTTTAGTGGGACGATTCCCCGCAGCACTCTCCAACCAAAGATTTGAACTTTACGTGGGATCCGAAGCTTCCATAGTGTACTCCATACTGGCAAAGGTGCAGATCCAGTCGGGCCCTCTAGCCTGTTTGCATGCGCCCTGAAAGTATGCATCCATTGAGTATGATAGGCAGTTCTCACTGAAAACATACCTGTTCGGTTGGGCTGCCAAGCAATGAAGTCATCGAAACCTTGCGGGTATATAGGGATTTGCATTATCCTCCGAACATCTACTGGCCAAAAGATGTCTTTCACCAGCTCCTCATCCCAAGATCCGGTTGAAGGATCCATTAGATCACAAACTCTCGTAAGAAGTGTTTGGTTCCTAGGAGTGATAACTCTCCTATCCGCACTGGAGGGGATCCAAGGGTCCTTCCATATGTTCACTTGTTCTCCGGTCCCGATTCTCCATATATATCCCCTTTTGAAGGTTTCCAAACCCTTCAATATACTTTGCCAAGTGAAAGAAGAGCCATTTTTTGGGGTAGCGTCTAAAATACTTCCATTAGGGTAGTATTTAGATTTCAGAACACGAGCCAACAAAGAGTCCGGATCTGTTGCGAGTCTCCAACATTGCTTTGCCAGCATTGCTAAGTTAAAGGAATATAAATCTCGAAACCCCATCCCCCCTTCCTTCTTTGGGATACAGAGTTTCCACCATGCCATCCAATGCATCTTCTTGTGATCCTCCTCATCCCCCCACCAGAACTGTGATATAATGTCTGTTATTTCTTTACAGATCCCCTTAGGAATGCTGAACACTGACATGGCAAACACTGGGATAGCTTGTGCTACCGCTTTCAGTAATATTTCTTTGCCACCAATAGAGAGTTGTTTTTCCATCCAGCCTAGGATCCTCTTTTTAATCCTTTCAACAAAGTGTCTGAAGCAGTCACTCTTATCTGCACCTACTATTGCTGGCAACCCAAGGTACTTGTCTGACAAAGCTTCTGTATCAATATGGAGTATCTGGCCAATTTCTGCCTTTGTAACTGCAGTGGTATTGGGACTAAAGTAGATGCTTGATTTAGATAGACTCACCATCTGCCCAGAACTAGCACAATAGGCATCCAGTACTTGCTGTAAGGAAGTTGCATTTAGAACATCTGCTCTCATGAGTATTAGTGAATCATCAGCAAATAAGAGGTGTGATACTGATGGTGCACTTCTGCACACACTAATCCCATCCATGCCACCAACTTCTTCTTCATACTGCAATAAACTGGATAAACCTTCTGCACATAGTAGGAACAAATAGGGAGAGAGGGGATCCCCCTGCCGAATCCCCCTCGAAGGTATGAACATCTCAGTAACATGTGAATTCACCCTTACTTTATATCTGACCGAAGATACACATGCCATAATCAAATCTACCCATTGGTTGTTAAAACCCAGTTTCTCCATCATACTCCTTAGAAAGACCCATTCCACACGATCATACGCTTTATGCATGTCCAATTTAACTGCGCAGAGCCCAGCCTGCCCTGCCCTCTTGTTCTTTATCTTATGAACACATTCATAGGCAATTAAGACATTATCTGTAATGAGTCTCCTGGAACAAAAGCACTCTGGGTTGGAGAAATAATCTCAGGTAGAATTATCTTTAACCTGGCTGCCAACATCTTGGAAATGATTTTATACAATACATTGCAGAGACTTATAGGTCTATATTGTGTAATTAGCTCAGGGGACTCAATCTTGGGGATCAACACAATAGAAGTATCATTCCATTCATCAGGGATCTGTCTATTGTTAATAGCAAACAGTACCTCTGTGGCTATCTCATCTCCTAAGATATGCCAATATTTCTTGAAGAAAATAGCATGGAGCCCATCTGGTCCAGGGGCTTTCAGATCCCCTATACTGAAGACTGCCTTTCGAACATCTTCCACAGTGTATGGCGCCATTAGCAAATCGTTCATCTGATCTGTCACCTTTGTCTTGATCTGTCACCTTTGTCTGCACTTTTTGTATTACAGTAGGATCTACAAAATCAACCTCGGAAGTAAATAGGTTACTAAAGTAGTTCCTTATATGTGGTTTCAATGCGTCCATACCTTCCATCACATTACCATTCTCATCTTTTAAATTTTTGATAAGGTTCTTCTTCCGCCTAGCGCTTGCATATGCTTGAAAGAATCCAGTATTACGGTCTCCATGTTTTAGCCACCCCGCCCTTGAGCGCTGCATGTAATGGATCTCCTCCAATTCAAGGAGAAACTCTATCAGTTCTGCCGTCTCCTTCCTTCTCTCCTCACTGGCTGCATCCATAGGCCCAGTCATGATTTCCTCAAGTTCCTGTTGCGCTTTTCGAAGCCTCTTTTTTGGCTTCTTGAGAACTCGCTGATCCCAATCATGAAAAGCATTATGCATACTGTTCAGTTTCTCTTGGATGGAACTTAGGTTCGGGTTCAGACTTGCTTCATTCCAAGCTTCTTGCACTACCTCCGGGAAATCTTTCTCTCTTAACCATCTTGCTTCAAAGCGATTTGTGTGCTCCCCACCTGCATCCACTCGAACAAAATACTCAGTATCAACAAGGATCGGCCGGTGATCCGAGTGGTTGTAGAGCATATTTTGTAATGCTGCTGCCGGATATAGGGTCTCCCATGCAGCGTTTATCAGTCCCCTGTCCAGTCGTTCTCTGATGCCACCCCTATGCCATGTAAATCTGTCTCCTATGTAACCCATATCTCTCAGGTCACAATCATCAATAGCCGACTGGAAGGCGTGCATGTACTGAATAGGTCTCGGGTTTCCTCCTTCTTTCTCAGATAAAAACTGAATTTCATTCAAGTCTCCAAATAGGAGCCATGGCAAGTTGTTTTCCTCATTCAAGCGGCGCATTCTCTCCCAAGTCTTGTGCTTGTGCGCCCACCTGAATTCCCCATACATACCAGTTAATCGCCAGACAGAGTTTCTTTCATCCTCAACTCTTACATCAATGAACATGGGGTCTAAGTTTAATGGGTGAATCTTTATTTCCTTCTTCCATAGCATCAACAAACCTCCCTTTCTACTATCCCCTGGGCATACTATTTTGTGGTCCATCTTCAACCTCCTCCTCAAACATTCAGCCGGATAACTTTCTAAGTGCGTCTCCGACAAGAACAACACATCTGGGCAACAACTTCGCTGGACATCCAGCAAAGCCCGAACTGCCGGGGCATTCCCAAGCCCCCGGCAGTTCCAACTCAAGAGTTTCATTGCTCCCGACGGTCCCCTTCAGTAGGGGCCGCCGATCTCTCTTGGTCTGTCGATTGTGACTTCTCCTCCTCATTGCGTAAAGCTTCCCCATTCTCTCCTCTCATCTTTTTGCGATTTGCATTTTTCTGAGGAGTGTTACCTTGGTTCGCTGAACTATCTGGAATTTCATCCTCCTCTTCATAACGAACTATCAAGTTTGAGACTATCGACTGCTTTACCTTACCCACCGGTACAATAGCCAGTCCTCCCCCCCCTGTTGAACTCGAATTCTCCGCTGATCTCTTTCCCAGGAAGTTCCCTGACCCCCCAAAATTGTCTTTAGGTGCCGAGCCTCTTTCATCTATGCCAGGAGCTATAATACTTGGGGTGAGCCTGTTTTCATCCTCTTCCATTCTATCACTCGTAACCGGCTGTTGTGCTGCATTGAATCTCCAACTTGTACTCAGGGTATTGATGTCTGCTTGAGCTCCTCTTCCTCTTCCAAATCCCCGTCCAACTCCTCTTCCTACTCCCTCAGTATCATCATCATCCATATTGCTTCTCCTTCCTGCCTCTCCTCTACTACCTCGGCCTCCTCCTCTTCCCCTCCTTGCAGCTAAGATAAAAGGACCCCATTCAAACTTGGTCTTGTCATGTTCGCCCGTACCACACTCCTCATACCAATGTCCCATAAATCCACATGCATGACAGAACGTTGGTAGTTTCTCAAATTTAACTAGATATTTCTCAGTTTGTCCTGCTCTAGTTATCCCCACAGCTCTGGTAAGCTTCTTGTTAACATCCAGTTTTACCCTAACTCGGATAAATTCTCCTATGAACCCGTTCGGCAAAGTTACCTGAACCTCCTGCACTTCACCAATTCTGCTAGCCAGATTCTTCAGGGCTGATTGGCTTTTCAGAACTCCGTCTGGCAGTTTGTGAATCTGACACCAAGTTTCAAGTTTATCGAGTCTAACTTTCTCCGGGTTCGCGAACCCATCATACTCCGCCAGCAGTAAAGCCGAGCCCTTGAAGTCCCATGGTCCTTGATGCATCGCTTTATTCCAGTCCCCCAGGCAGTTGAACTGAATCGAGAATAGGTTCCCATCAATCCTTCTCCAGACCACCTGCTGCGCCGAATTCCAGGCCGCCTTCATGTCCGCAATCAATGCACTCTGGCTGAAGCTCTTTGTTGTCAGTAGTCGCCCTAGGGCAAGCCACTTTGGCTTAATCTCCTCGACATCAATCTCCTCTTCCCAAACCAGATCATCTACCTCCTCGTCCTGCAGGTTCAATCTATCTAGTAACTTAGCTGCTTCCTCCGATCTCCGATCTCCCGATCCACTTCCCGTCCCCGTCTCCGTCATGTTCGACGACTGTCCTCCCAACTCCACCTCAAAACCGCTCGCTACCAGGGTTGGGAACCAGGCAGCAAGGAAAAGGAAGCCAACTTGTCGATCGAATCAAGCGATAACACGATACTCACGGTGGCGGCGCCGCCGGAGGACTAGAGAACCCTAGTCGCGAGACATAGGACTAGAAAACGGATCAATATTAGGTGCACGTAAAATGTGTCAAACAGATATAAGAACAAGAGACTCTACATGCTGAAGCATAACTGGGGCAGCAAGGTTAAAACATGACAACAGCTGCAACCAACTCAATCGGGAAACAATTATCTATAAAGGAAAATGAAGCCATATCTCAATAGATATAAGTAACAAAGATCATTATGTATATTGAATGAAACAGAACAATGTAATCTCGCCATAAAATGAATCCAAATATATTGCTCCATGGATGAACAACACCTTTGTTGCTTTATACTGAACTACTTTATGCAAGAGAATTTTTAAACTTTAGTGGCAAGCAGGCAGGTGAAGTGTCATATTATCTGCATGCTTTTGTAACCCATCCCAACAAATTGAAAGAAAACCAAAGCCTACCAGGAAAAACGATATAGCAAAAGGCAGCAGTGTAGGGATGCACTATTATGTCCTCGCTTAAACCATGTATTATACATGTATGGGATCCCATGCCATAAGCAGACAATGATTAGAATTTGGAACACCAATCACCATGTAATAAAAGAAATGAAAGGCTAAATCAGATTAGACTATCACGCCATAAGCACACAATGATTAGACCAAACATCAATCTCGTGTAATAAAAGAAATGAAATGCTAAATAAGATTTAGACTATCGCCACATTTATCAATTTGACATCTCGACCTAGACAACAATTCAGATTTTCTCTGTAAAATCTACTGTATTTTTTAAACAAGTACAACACAACCACCAGCTAAATCTACATGAGCTGGTTGATTAATACTACTCCCTCCGTTCCCAAATATTTGTCTTTCTAGGCCTTTCAAATGGACTAGAAGATACGGATGTATGTAGACATATTTTAGAGTGTAGATTCACTCATTTTGCTTTGTATATAGTCACTTGTTGAAATCTCTAGAAAGACAAATATTTTGGAACGGAGGGAGTACATTAAATCAGTACTAACCAGGTAGATTTATGTGCAATTGGGTAAGCAGGGATTTAGCTACAGATTTTATTCCAAAGGATGTACAAATTAAGGATAGAGTAACAGACTGTAGGTAATCAAGTTTATCTACCAGTAGTAGGCCTTTTTGGCCCTCGGTCGAATACCCACGCATGCCAAGGTAAAAAGTTAGTTGTAACTCCCATTTTCCATCTGCGGCCATATGGGCAGTAGATAATCCAGGACCAAACAAAAACTCACCGGAATATGATCGCATTAGACTCGGCTGCCTTTTCCCCAATCGACATAAACCGGCAGCGTCGAGTGGTAATTGTTGTTCAGTGAGTAGGTCAGGAGCATGTCCTGCACGGAGAGCTCTTCGAACCAAGCATTGCACAACAGGTTCACGAAGGCGCGCTGGAAATGGGTTGTGAAGGCAACCCTTTTTGTTATCATCACACAAGCAAGAACCATGGTTAGCTAGCGCTAGTAGCATTGGGAAAGTATATAACTAATGAAAATTAGATTGGGTTTCACTACCTGATGGGAGAAACAGGGGTGGGATCCGGGGATAAGCCGAGCAAAGTCTTCCAGTCCAGGCTTCTCGACAGAAACGGGTATCCTGTCATCATCGTCATCATCATTGTCCTGGGACATGCCAAAGAGCCTAGAGCCCCTTCCGTTCACTGCCGCCGCTGCCGACGGGTTGTTGCAGGAGACCTGGTCACATTGCTCCTCGTTCGGGAGCAAAGGTAGCATCGAGTTCAATATGAACATGAGTGCAATTACAAAAGCTAATTAGATGACATTAAGTTTAATAGTAAGAGTAGGAACACAAAAGAGCAAAAGCAAGACAAAATGGCATTGAAGACAGTAAAACTATGAAGACGTAGTTAGGCATACTAATGCCTGGTTCAAATGTTTTTTGATTAACTCCATGAGTACGACATTCCATATGAACCTGATGTGAAACGAGCACCATTGGAAAGATAAAAAAAAGAGCTGCAACTATTGTTTTAGGAGTAAATTGAAATTCCATACAGATCATGCCTAGAATTTGAAAGAAACTTAGTGCTAAAATATACAACCTAGCAGCTACGAACTTGAATATGATTCAGCCTTATCTTAGCACCTATCTGTGCTTGCTACAGGAGAAAAGAAACAAAAACAAACATCATCCGCAGCTTGCTGTGAGCAAACGCCAACTCCAACGGGCCGAACCCCAGCGTCCTCCTCCTCCTCGCTGGTCTGTGATGCAAGCTTATATAGCTAAGCATCTTTATAAAGATACTTATGTATTTCGACAGGGAGGTAGAGCTAAAGTTATTTTTAGATATGTACATAATTAAGGGAGTCTTATGGCTGATTCAGTTCAAGCAAGTCACCTTTTGCCATAGCTCACATGGATAAACTAAAAGAAAGGAAAACCTTTTGCCATAGTCACATACGATATTCAATATCCTTAAATGTAGGCACCTGGGTACCCCATAAATATGTCCAACATAGTTAGCATCAATTATCAGGAGCTAAATTAAGCAGAGCAGACCACACACAAAAGCAAATGACAGTTTTTCATTGGGAAATCATTTGGTCTGGGCATATGGAAATACCCCATGGCTCTGGAGATGGAGGATGGCCACAACAATCAAAAGAAAAGCATGCAACTTTGACATTCAGTTGGTTCAGCGATGCCCAAAGTATATGCCCAAAGCACAATACCACCATAATCCGACTTTGAATTCACAACCCAAGAAAACCCCAACTAACAGAGCAACAAAAAAATAAAAATCATCCATGATGAAAGGGGAATACGCTAACCTAGGTCACGGGATCAGCAGATCGAGGAGGGTGTCTCTGTGCCAGCACCCTCCATGGGGATAATCTTGCACACGATGTCACCTCAAGCAATGTATTGCCACCAGCATAACTGAAGCATGAGATATGCCGTTAGCTGAGATAGAAATCACAAATAGGTCAGCTCACAATCTACAGAATATAATCTTATCCAAGAAAATAGTCATCAGCAGCAAAGCTCTATTTAGTTCTTTACTAAGAAAGCAAACTTACAAATTACAGCCCAAACAGATAAATAAATGGTTCAGAATACGCAAAGGTCAAGGTACTTACAGTGAGTGGAGCACAGCGAGCTAGACGCCGTTCCAGCGAGATTGACAGGGTCGGCAATTTTGATTTGCAAGTTTCGACCGAGGGGATTTATGGCAAAGAAGAAGGGCGACCACTCCATGGCAGCAAGCTGCGTCAGTTCTCCGACCTGGCAGATCACGACTGCTGCTCTGTTCTGTTGTTTATGTTTGATGACAAAGGGGCGAAGACTCGGAAGTGGTGGGCATGGACTGCAGCACAAATTCGACAGCCAACATCGACGGGTCCACATATCTGAAGTAAAACAAACTCACAAGGTTAGGTTGTAACTTGACAGAAATGAACATAGGAGCAAACAAAACATGTAGACATTAGAATTGATTAATTTGTATTATGTATTGTATCACTTTGGCCATCACTTTAAAATGATTTCCCTTCGACCATAGTAGTACTTGACTTCAAAGAACTAACAGTAATACAATCAGATATATGTAGTCTGGATCACTGTTGGGGATATCGCTTATCGGGAACTTATCGGTCGACCCATGATAAAGGGTAAATCGGCCTGTTTATCAGCATATCGGCCGATTTATCGGCATATCGGTTGATTTATCGGCCGATTTATCTTATCAGTCAGACAACGGTAAGCGATAAATCAGCCGATTTATCGGCATATCGGAAGATATCTTGAACAGTGGTCTGGATGAACGCCAACACATTTAATTATTCGTTTAACATCTGATTGAGATAAATTTAATTTAGACCTAGAGATCGAATAAGATTAATTAGAGCACCAAGTGAGCACAACACCAACAATCCTCCTCCAAAACCATGACCCAAATGGTCAGAATTTTATTGATTTTTCCTCCTCATTCTGGCAATCATTTAGATTTCTTTTAGAATTAATGATCACAGGGGATTCATTCAGAATTATTCAGATTTCTTTCATAATTAATGACCCCAAGAGATCACAGATGAAAAACATGTGTACATCATTTCTGTAATATACATGAAAGGCAAAAGTTCAGAATGATACAGTTTTATCTTATTTACCTTGTAAGAAATGGAGTATCAGCTCAAATAATACCCTGAAACCATTGCCATGTCAGGAATGACAGTCCAATAAGAATTAGAGCATTCTGTATAGAAAGCTTCGAACATGGAATTGGGCCAGAAATAGCAAACTAACCGGTATGCCCACGCAATGCCACTCCGACCACGGCCTCTCCTGCCCCACATCCATGTTATGCACCCTTCCCCGTTGTTTCTCTCCTTCCCCTGACTTTAGCGAGCCCGCCGAGATTGCCAAGCCCGTCATTTTGTGAATCATTTTGATCCAAGAATTAAGATCGCACACAATTATCATAGGCATTATATACGACATACCAAATGTTGCTATAAACTATCAGAAAGACACCATAGAAATAAAGTACTATCTCAAGGTTCTTGGTTTGTACAATTGTCATCATGTGCTCAATTAATATGTCTTGGATCTAGTAGTAACCATGTCTCTACTGAATCTAGCCACAACATCCCGGACATATATAAAGATGCACATAAGTCAAGCTTCTCAACTAACAGGAGATCCTCTGAATCAAGTCGAAATAGGCCATGTCATAATTTGTTTACACCACAACATATATAGTATTAGTAATCACCAATTAAGTTTTAGAAATCTATTATGTAGCAAGTTCATTCTTTGTAACAAGTAGGTACTTTCTAGATTGCAATTCATTTTCTCAAATGTGTGCATGATACAAGAGCAGTTACTCCTAGTAATAGCAAATCTCACTGGGAAGCAAATAGTTCAGTAGAGGGAGGAGGAGGAAATCCACTCCTCTATTTTAGTCTCTACCCCTCAGCAGTCTCATTTATCCATAGAAAACCAGCAATCAAGAAAAGCACACTAAAACACTGAAGCATCTCGTGTGGTAACCCTCATTATCATACAAACCTAAGAAACCTGACAGCCCTAACCTAACCTCTCCTCGACAACAAAGCCACATCACACCAAATATGCAGATACATCCAAATATTCAATGTTTGGCTGGGCAAGAAGACACCAATAGAACAAGACACATCTATAAAGCTCCTTCCTTGGAACCTAGCTAGACCGGAAAAAACAAAAGCACACCAACATAGGAAGATAACAAAGGAATCCCCCGGTCTGCCACTGTACGCACCCACCCCAACGACAACCATATCACAACAGCACATGAACACACCCAGCGACATGCTTATCACACCGAGCCGAACAAGAATCAACCAAAATACAGAAACCAAAAAATAAAGAAAAGGGAAAAGAGAGTCGACCTGCATATCCTTGGAGCATCAGCACGGGCCCGACGACGAATACGAGAGGAGAGACCAAGCAGGAGAAGCTACAAAGAACAGAAGAGGGCAGAAACGTCAAGATCACACCTTGGCTGAAGCGGACGACAGAAATCGGGATAAAATGAAGATTTACCTGTAGATCGACGAGGGACGCAACAGACCCAGGGCCAGCGAGCAGGAGAAGAACAAATCTGCAAGCAATAGACACCCAAGATTCAAAACTGGTCAGCCATGAAAAATCGAATGCAAAAAAGAGGAAAGAACCGAGAGGAGAACCACCTTAGCCGACTTCACCCCAGCGCGCCGCCATCGGAGCCACTCGGCGACCAACCCGGTGACGACTCATGGACCAGGGAGCAGGACTACGGAGAGGATTGAGCACCGAAACGAAACGAGGAGGGAAGGAGAAGAGGCAGACGACCCACGCCCTACGCCGTCCGGGTGCCTCTTCCCACGCACGGGCAGCGCGCGTCGACCCGACACCAGATCCGGCACTGCCATGAGCCGGTCGACGGGGCAGGGGCTGGAACTGGACGGCGGCGGGGGAGGGAGGCGCGGGCGGGGCTAGGGTTTGGAGGGAGGGAGAGAGGCGAGGCAGCAGGGAGAGGAGAGGGGCGCGGCGCGAGTGCGGGTCTGCGGGGAGGGCAACGACCAGGCGCTCACACCTGCCGCTATGGGATATTTTCCCAGTCATGCGAAATGACGGAAATGCCCCCGGCGGGGTACCGGAATTGCACGCGTTTTCGACTACTATTCATTCCAGCAGTGGCTCCGATCCGACGGCCCAGATCGTCCCGAGGCTCGATCCGACGGACGGAATCACATCAAGGAAACGAGATGGACGGCCGGATGTTCCAAATCGATGAGGAGGCTCGGTGGAGCCTTCTTCTCTTATTTATGGATTATTATGGGCCTGTTTGGGACGGCTCCGCTCCACGAAATTCAGTTTTACTCTATCAAATTTATTTTGGAGCAGTTTCGGAGTTGCAGCTTCACCAAAGAGAATGTTTGGCTTTTAGTTAACTCCAGCTTCAAGAATGAGAATTTGGTGGAAAGGATCTATTTGATTGGCTGACGAAGGGGTATCCACTTACTGGTGGCAGTGGTGGGTAATTTTCCTCCAACTCCAGCTTCTAGATTTTTTTGAATCACCCCCTAGAGAGCTTCACAAAAAACAAGGAGTTGGACCCCAGATTCTAGTTTTTTTGTGGAGCGGCATATTGTGGAGCTACTTCGTTTGGATTGTGTTTTCTAGAGCGGAGCTGGATTTTTGAGAAGCGGAGTAGTCCCAACCAGGCCCTATGAATGAAATACCAGTGTCCTTTTTAGCATCAATTCATGATTATTATTCTCTTCCTAATATCAATGTTCTTCTGTTATTTTGTTTGTCGTTAGATTTCCTGTCGAGAAGAGAGGAACAAGAATATTAGTTGTTTGGTACTTCATGCAAAGGTACAACTACAATCTGCATCATACTACTTGCCCTGCATACAGTCTGAAAATGATTCCTGACCTGTATATTTGCATATGGAGGTGCTGTGTGGATATTGTGTGCTTCCTCATATTTGAATTAGACATCGGATGTTCAATATTTTCTACAAATTGACTGCAGGCATGCAATATTCTAGAAGGGCAAAGGTGCTCTCAGAAGCTGAATGATAAACAGGTCACCAACATGCTTAGAGCTTCCTTTTGGGATTTGTGGACGCCATGGTCTGGAGGACATGTCCGGTTCACTAACTCAACTTGAATTTCAAGGAAACAGTAGAAAGGCAGAAAAAGGAAACCGTTGTAGATTTAGAAATTTCAGTTGAGGACACATAGTTCCGGACACCCAGTCCTGGACACACAGTCCAAGACACCAAGTCCTCACCGTATTCCCCTTGAGCTAAGGTCACACAGACCTCGCCCAATCACTCGTGGTAAGTCTTCACATGTGACTTCCAAACCTTCACACACTTGGTCACCCGACGATCCAAAATTCCTCTTGGATGCTCTAGACCATTGACGCCTAATCGTCTGGAAGATCATAGTCTTCAAAGGTAACAAGCGTCAGCTCCACACAGGAACACTCCCTTTAGTGATGCTCAATCACTTTTGGGTTTTAGGTGTTTGGGTTTGGGGTTTTTCCTCACTTGATGATTTTCGCTCATAGTCCTCGAAGGTTGGGTTGCTCTTATGACAAGTGTCAGTTTCTCTCGGAGCAGCCAACCAGCTAGTGGTTGTAGGGGGCGGCTATTTATAGCCTAGGGAGCATCCCGACATGATAAGACATAAATGCCCTTAAAATGATATGTCTGTTAGGTGGATAAGATATTTTGGGACAGCTGGCGCATAGCACATCAATGGTCGGAAATTTGAGCTCTCAAATTCTTGAGGGCTATCATGTTTCTCACTTGTAGGGCAATCCGCACTGGCGAATTCCTAACTCCTCAGTCAGAACAAATCCCTCAGAGACCAGAAGAACTTCATCTCTGTCACTGAAGAAATTGACTGAACTGTATGAGATTTCCAATAGCTTCACTCAAAAGGATCGGGTAGTGTAGGCTTTGAGTTGAGCATCACCTGGAAATACGTTTCCTTAGTTTTACCTCGACCCCCTTTAACAATACGGTATTTCCTATGACTCAAGAAAGAGAAAATGAAACTACCAAAACAAAAGTCTTCACGCTTCATAATCCTCGCATGAATATCCAAGTCTTCAAGGTCACACCAATTTTCTCACTTTCAAACTCTTCAAGAAAACCAAAGTCTTCAGCTGAAGACATACATTTTTAGGGGTCGAGTTTCATCGTAAATATCAAACTGCTCATAGACTTATAAGAGCCGTGTACACTCAAAAACACATTAGTCCCTTAACCTATAAGTCTCCAATACACCAAAATCACTAAGGGGCACTAGATGCACTTACAATCTCCCCCTTTTTGGTGATTGATGACAAATAGGTTAAGTTTTCAACGGGGATAAACATATGAAGTGTAACAACTGATTTTGAGGAATTTGATTACAAGATATAGAAGAACCCCCCCTGAAGATGTGCACTTTTGAGGAATTTGCTCGAGTTAGCAAATGCACATTGTATAGTAATATCATGGAGATCTCCCCTTATATCTTGTAATTCATACACGCATTTAACATATGATATGAAGAATTTGAAATGATAATGAAATATGGTGTCTGACGAAATTCGGCATGCGTGCATTAAGGTATTGAGGAAATAAGCATGTAGAAAGCAGTTTTGTTCAAAAAGTGTCAGACCACCATAGGACTTAAGTTTACAACTCATCAGAGCAAACACCTCAGAAGAACGAGAGTTGTAACTTAACGAAAAAATAGCCCATAATAGAGACCTGCTTGAAGACTAACTCAAATTTCCCCCCTTTGTCATCAAATGACCAAAAGGGATGAAAAGTGAGGACTAACGCCCCTCAAGAATATCACCATGATGTTGATAGAGGAGCACCATTGTTGTTGGGGTCGTCCGTTGTAGTAGGGCCTGCCGCAGTGTCATCCAAGTCTTCAGCTGAATCCGTCGAGCGTGATGAAGAAAATGAGCTTGTGACCAGTTGATGAACTTTGACCTTCTTGAATTTCTTCGAAGGTGGCTGAGACCAGTCAAAGTCCTGTTGGAATTCCATCTCCTTGAGTTCTTCAGCATTGACGTGATGTGAAAGAATAGCCCAAGTGCGGCCGAAGATCTCATGCGCATAGTAGTGATTCTTCTTCACATTGTTCTGAGTGACAGTCATGTTTTGAAGAATTGCAGCAAACTGGCGCTTGACCCACTTGTGATTTCTATCAACTTTTTGATGCAGACTGAGGAGAAGCTCACGATCAGTCATCACACGAGGACCATGTAATGCCCCGGACACACCCGCCAGTGGTCGTTACTCCTGGTGGATCTAGACTGGCCCCACATATCAATACTAGTCCTTTCTGCGCACTTTGTCCTCACTCGTGCACACCCGGGAGCTACTTCCTCGTCGGTCACCCATACCGAAACTACTCCAAGCTGAGCACACTTAACTTTGGAGTTCTGTCTGAATGGGCTTCCGGAAAAGAAGGAATTCCTTATTGATATGAGTAGTATATCATCCCTAATAAGCCAGGCCATCACATACACCCCCACTCAGAAGAACCGACGTCCTCGTCGGGCCACATGAACGTTCCCTCTTGGCACAAACGTCTGTGCATCCAGTCCGATACATGTGCCATGCCGTGTGCCACGACGGGTCATAAACGTCATGAATAACATGATCGAGCACCTGTCCGCAAACATCCGTGTAACTGCGAGGGTCGGCTCTGATACCAACTTGTAACGCTCCGGACACACCTGCCGGTGGTCGTTACTCCTGGCGGGATGTAACATCCCAAAATTCTAAATTTTGGAATGTTATAATAAATAGATAGATTTGATTGCTGTTTGATGTGCTGAGTGAAATTGAGTGAAATTTGAAACTTTTGAAAGTTAAATGAGAGGGAATAAAATGACTTTCCCAAAACTTTCACTTTGCTTTTTGTTCCCCGAGGGAATTCAAATTCTTTTCAACACAAAACCCTAGAGTGAAGATAATATGACTTCTTCCATTTATTTTAAATGATAAAGGGCTTTGAAAAGATTTTTGAATTTCATCCTCGAAATATTCTCAAATTCAGAAACTTTATGCAACTCAATGATTTTCCAGAGAGAAGATAAAATGACTTCTTCGAATTATAGGAAATATGAGTTGGGAGTTTTTCTGAAATTTTCTGCAACTCAATTTCATTATTGAGTTATTTGGTTTTTATTCAAATTATTTTTCTCCAAAAATAAATACATGGAAAATAGGGTAACATGATTCCCTACAACAGAAAATTGGAGAGAAATATATTTGAATTCCTTTTGGTATTTTAAAGTGATTTTATTTGGTTTTTATTTGCATTAGTAGGACCTTTTGGATTATTAGATTTTGTGGGCATTTTATTTGACAGTAGTAAAATGTTCATATTGTAGGGCTTATTTTTCTGCAAATTTTGATATATAATATGCCTATAGTATATTATATATTATTTGCCTTTATTTTCTTTTCTTGTGTGTTTTTTTTTAAATGTTCTCCTCCGAAACTGGGCCGGCCCAGCAAAGCGCTAGGCCTCAGCCCAGCTCGCGCCGCCCTCGTCCCCGACGGGACTCCTCCTCCCACACGCCTCGGCGTCCGTACCGAGCACGCCGCGCCGCCGCCTCTCTCTTACCCCCTCCCCACGCCTCTGCTTTCCCCTCCGCCTTTAAAAGGCGATGGACCCCGGGCCCCTCATCCCCCGCAAGCCGCCGCCGCCCTCGCGGATCCAGCGCCGTCGCTGCTTTTTCGCCACTGCCCCACTTCTGCGCCGCCGTCGCTGCTGCCTTGCGCCGCCGCCGCCGCGCTCTGCTTCGCCTCCCGCAGCCGCGCCTCTCGCTCCGCCCTTCGCCCCGCTCGTCCGCCGCCTCGCGCCGCGCCCGCCGCGACGGAGTTTGCCGCCGCCAGCCAGAAAGCCTCGCCGGAGCTCCGATCCGGCCCGGACCAAACCGATCCGCCGGTTTTCTTCCCCAAAACCGCTAGGTATAAGAAAAAAAACCGCTGGTTTTTTGTTAAAAGTTTGGTTTTGTTTTTAGATCTTTTTATCTAGTGAACGTTCACCCTCTAGTACGAGAAAACGAACGTTCGTTAACCGGAGCCGCCGTCGCCGATCCCGCCGACCAGGTTCGCACGTTTTCCCCGCCCGGTTTATTTCCTTAGATCGGTTTTTTTATTAAAAAACAATTTAGATCTGGTTTTGTTAGGTTAAGTATCTACTGAACGTTCGTTAGTTAGGATCTGAAAACGAACGATTTCGTTCGTTAGTGTCCCGAAGCGAACGTTCGGTATTTAATCTTTTTCTTTTCTGTTTAGTTTCGGCCAGGGACCTCTCTGTGAATACTTTATTTACAGTATAGTCCCTACACTTCAAACGGCCATATATTTTTGCTCGTTAGTCCAAATCCAACGAAACCAACGCCCACATCTTCGTTACGAACCCCTCTTTCCAGTAATACAACTTAAACATGTTTTTGAAAAGTTTAAAATTTGAATTCAACTAGTTTTAGATTTCAACTTCGTTTGTTCATAACTTGAGTTTCGTAACTCAGTTTCAGTTGATTCTTTTTGCAAATCGAAGGTCTTGACCTAAACTTCCTGATAAGGCCAAATACACATAATTTTGGTACTGTTGGAAATTGTTTTGTGTTTCCAGAGTCATTCGTGTGTTTTCAAAGTTTTCTGAAGTGTTATTCATTCTGTCCGATCTTTCTGAGTGATTGCTTATGTGTGGTTACCATTGCTTGCTTACGATAGATTGACCGGAGTGTGACGAGTAGATCTATCAAGAGTTTTGAGTGCGAATCATCTTCATCAACATTGCAGGCAAGTTCACACTTTGATCATATTTTCCAAATACCCAGTTTTCATTGCATTAGTTATATCCTCAAACACATTGCATCAGTAGGATCAATTAACTTGTGGGACTGGGAAGTAGATTGAGGTAGGACCTATTACCTACATTATTTTCAAACCCTTGGGAGTTACTTCTACGTTTGCTTAGGTTGCTATGCTATGCTCGTAGACGTGGTTTGGGTTTGAGTGAAATCCATGACAGATGTGAGATGTTAATTAATGGTTCAACTTAAGGTGGCTACTTGAACACACATCTGGGTGGATTGGTTTGGGGCACCCTGGGAGTGAACCAGTGGATTGCCCGGACACCTGGGGTTGCCAGTGTTGTCCTAGGAAATCCCGGGGTTTCCGTGTGATTGTCATATTGGAATGCCACCCAGGCTCAAAGGGATCATATAATATTTCATGCCTAGAAATTTCCATGTGCAACCACATGCCAATATGGGCTCTGGCATAGTTGAGTAAGTTGTGGGAAACCTTTCCATGATGGGCTAGCAGATGTAGGGGGGTTGTAGGTGGTACCGGCCTATCTATCTGGTTAAGGGGACCTCTTCGGAAAGACTATGTCTCGGTCATCCGTTTCTCAAACACCATGCAGTGCGAGAAACCAAACGGAGGCGATCGAGTCTTGTGGGAAAAGTGCTGAAAGTGCAACTAATCCCCGGGTGGTTTTGGTAATTAATAACAACATATATATCATTGAACTAATATTCTCTTGAGAATCATTTCAGAAAAGTTCGATGATGTGGGTATGGAAATGTCTGAAGAAGTGGACCCCTCAAAATGCTAAGACAAGCATTGGCAATAGCTCAAGACTCCATTTTTGGTTTAGTGATCAAAGATCACATTGAGTCCATAGGAAAGCCAATACTATTAAAAGGGGATGAGGTTGTGTTAATGTTCTCGTTGCTCAAGTGCTTGGTGATCTAACTCCCTCAACTATCAGCACTATTCACTACTTAACACACACCCATAAGTAATCTCGGTCACACCGATTTCTCCAACTCAGTCCCACCGAGATGAACCACTTCAGTTGTTTCTCCAAACCCTAGATTCTCGGTCACACCGATTCTGAGTTTCGGTCTCACCGAAAAAGGGCTGCCAACCTTCTGTGATCAGTTGACATCAATTCGGAATATCCGAGTTTATATTTTCGGTCTCACCGAGATGGCAAACCCTAACCTTTGACTCACTTCGGTCTCACCGAGATGGTATTTTCGGTCCCACCGAAAATCCCAACGTTCACTATATTTGAACTTTCGGTCTAACCGAGTTTTCACTTCGGTCTGACCGAGATTGGTCAAATGTGTGTGTAACGGTTGGATTTTGTGTGGATGCTATATATACCCCTCCACCCCCTCCTCATTCGTGAGGAGAGCCATCAGAAAGTACCACCACTTCTACCACACACTTTCTGAGAAGTGAACCACCTACCCTTGTGTTGAGATCAAGCCATTCCATTCCTACCATATGAAACTTGATCTCTAGCCTTCCCAAGTTGCTTTCCACTCAAATCTTTCTTCCACCACAGCCATATCAGTGAGGAGAGTTGAGTGTTGGGGAGTTTATCACTTGAAGCACAAGAGCAAGGAGTTCATCACCATCAACACCGTCTATTACCTTTTGGGTGGTGGTGCCTCCTAGATTGGTTAGGTGTCGCTTGGGAGCCTCCGTCGTGATGTGGAGTTGAACCAAGAAGTTTGTAAGGGCAAGGAGATCGCCTACTTCGTGAAGATCTACCCCGAGTAAGGCTAGTCCTCCGTGGGCGTAGGCCGTGATGGAATAGACAAGGTTGCTTCTTCGTGGACCCTTCGTGGGTGGAGCCCTCCGTGGACTCGCGCAGCCGTTACCCTCCGTGGGTTGAAGTCTCCATCAACGTGGATGTACGATAGCACCACCTATCGGAACCACGACAAAAATCTCCGTGTCACCAAACTGCGTTTGATCTTCTCCACCTCTCTTTTACATGTGCAATTTACTTTCCGCTGCATAAACTCTAGAATTGCATGTGTAGGGTGTTACTTGAACTGATCTTGTTTGTGAAACTGCCAAAAACATTGCATGATCTAAAGGCAGATTTTTTATATTGTCAAGTAGTCTATTCACCCCCCCTCTAGACCTACTTTCGATCCTACAAGTGGTATCAGAGCTTTGGTCTCCATTGCCTTGGTTTCCATTGCATTGGACTCCATAAGCTTGGTTTCACAACCTAGGAGAGTATGGCGTCTAGTGAGGGTAATTATCGTAGAGGTCCCTACTTTGATGGTACAAATTTTGCTAGTTGGAAGCATAAAATGAAAATGCATATTCTTGGTCATAACCCAGCCGCATGGGGCATTATTTGTGTTGGCATGCAAGGTGACTTCTTTGAAGAAGGAAAAGTTCCGGATCGCGAAGCTACACCCGAAGAACTGAAGATGTTGCAAAATAATGCTCAAGCTTGTGACATTCTCTTCAATGCTTTGTGTCCCGAAGAGTTCAACAAAATCAGTCGTCTTGAGAATGCTAAGGAGATTTGGGATACTTTGGTTGAAATGCACGAAGGTACTGAATCTGTGAAGGAATCAAAGCTGGATATTCTTCAAGGTCAGCTTGACAAGTTCAAGATGAAGGATGGTGAAGGAGTCGCTGAAATGTACTCTAGGCTTGCTCTCATCACAAATGAGATTGCTGGCTTAGGAAGCGAAGAAATGACCGACCGATTCATCATTAAGAAGATTCTCAGAGCTTTGGATGGAAAGTATGACACCGTGTGCACTTTGATCCAAATGATGCCAAACTACAAGACTCTCAAGCCAACTGAAGTCATTGGAAGGATTGTTGCTCATGAGATGACACTTAAGGATAAGGAAGAGCTTCACAACAAGTCAAGTGGCGCTTACAAAGCTACAAGTGATGCTCCTACTACCTCAAGTGACAAGTTAGTTTCCAATGAAGACATAAGCCTAATGGTCAGGAACTTCAACAAGTTCTACAAGAATAGAGGCAAAGAGAGAAGCTCAAAGTCTAGATCATATGATGGAAAGAGATCTTCTAGTCGTGATCGAAACTGCTACAATTGTGGAAGACCCGGACACTTCTCAAATGAGTGTACGGCTCCCCACAAGAGAAGAGAAGAATCTCCAAGAAGAAGAGCAAGAGATGAGTCACCTCGGAAAGAGAGAAGGAGTAGAGATGATCGTTATGAACGAAGACCTCCTCGGAGAAGCAAGGATTCGGAGAGGAAAGACAAGTCATCAAGGAGCTACACAAGAAGAAGACATCAAGCTCATGTTGGTGAATGGGTCTCCGGCTCCGACTCTGACAGTCAATCCGATGGAAGCTATCACTCCGACTCCGACTATAGTCAAGATGAAGGTGTTGCCGGACTTGCACTCGTATCCTCCAACTCCAACTCCTACGACTTATTTGATTCACCGAATGAGGGAATTGGAAGATGCTTCATGGCTAAAGGCCCCAAGGTAACACACCCTGAGTTCATTGACTTTGATAGTGATGAGGATGACTTACTTGGTGAAGATGAGCTCCTGCATGATAAATCTAGTGAGCTTAGTAATGATGAAAATGCTAGTAGTCTTTATAGTCGAGAAGAGTCGAATGACAATGCTATGAAGGAGATTGAGCGTCTAACTAAAGAACTAAACACTCTTAAGTTAGCTCATGAAACAACTCAAGAAGATCATAGAGAGCTCCTAAGATCTCATGAGAAGCTACGCTTCGAGAAGCTCACTCTAGAGCAAGAACATGAGTTTCTAAAAGCGATCAATGACGATCTTCGAAAGAAGAGTTCTTCATATCTTGCCAAACGACTTCTCTTGTCTAATTTCTTGCCACCTATTAAGACTAAGCATGACAAGCATAAGAAAAATTCTTCCTCTAGTAGTAACAATAACAATGTTAAATCCAATATTATTGCTTCTAGTAGTTCTATTGATTCCACTAACAATGTTTCAAGCCAAGTTACACTTGAGCAAGAAAATAGCTTATTGAAGGAAATCATAGAGAAAGGTGTCTACAAGAGTCTTGCCGGAAGCAAGAACTTTGAGGAGATTGATGCATTCATTGAAGCACCTCAAGCCATGGTCAAGTGGGTTCCCAAGGACACATCAAGTTCTACTTCGTCAAGCTCAACTACAACACCAAGGATTCCCATCAAGATGATGTGGATCCCAAAGAAGAAGAACTAGTAGGTTCTTGAGGGTGACTCCGCCAACAAACTTCACTCATATTCATTTTGGCAAGAACTTGTGCAATCAACTTCCACATCATGCACTAGTTCATGGAGTCACAAACCCTCTTGTTGGTAAGTCAAGGGACAAGGTAATCATTGCTTTCATGGACATCATCTTTTGTGTACTTCACTCTATGTCTATGGATATTCTTGTTTTTTCCTTGTGGGACTAACCCATGTAGGTATTGAAAGTGCCCTAATCCAAAGGATTGCTCCCAACTCTTGATGATCTGCATCAACATTGAGCATCCACATCTTCAACATCTACATGAAGTCTTCTACGACAACCCAAGGTTAGTTTGACCCTTTAAAAGGGGTTCTCACATCTAGGGGGAGCTTTGCTCTAAAAATTGAGCTAAAGCATCTTCAAATGATGTGAACACATAAATGCTTTATGTAAAAGTGGTAACCCCACTTGTGCTTAAACGATGAGTATGACCTATGATCAAATGTTCTCATTTGACTCCTAAGTCAATATACTCATATATAGATGACCTAGTCATCGACAATTTGTGTGCTAGTAGCTAGAGTTTTGGTTGTGCATGTTTGACACATATTTCAGTTGCTATCTTATTGTGTGAGCATGTTGGATGCATGATTTTATCCATTCAAGGACATCCATTTGTTGTTTTGATTGTTTTGGTTTCTTTTTCTGGCCAAATGGATGGACAAGAATGCCTAAGCACCTTCCCTAGCTATCTATGCTTTCTTGTCTCAAAATTCTATTCATGCTTATATCACAACTTTGAACAAGTCTTTTTCGGACAGTCCGAGTGAGGAGCGCTCGGAACCACCGATTCGTCTAAGGCTGACTTCCAAAACCTTCTAAGTCTATTTCGGTCTGACCGGCTTCCCAATCTCGGTCCAACCGAAAACACTTAGATTGATCTAGGTTTCATCTCGGTGAAACCGAGTTCAAAATCTCGGTCTGACCGATATGTGTAACTGCACAGCAGAAATACATCTCGGTGACACCGAGTTTTTCAACTCGGTCCCACCGACAGTACGGGGTTATATATACTGAGGGCTGCGCGCGATCTATTCCTTTCAAACCGTTCGCCCTCCAAGACCCCTGCTGCCGCCGCCCTGATCTAAGGATCGTCGCCGTCGTCGCCTGTGTGCCCTTGCCGCAGGTCTCCGCCGCCGTCAACGGTAATCTTCTCCTCCGTTGCCGCCGTAGAGGGACACCACCAAGTTAGGGTGTGTCTCAATCCCTATTCATGCTCCACTTCTGATTCTTGCATGATAGGACTGCCCTGATTCAATCCACGTTTGATATGATCCAAATACATTGCTCAGATCGTTTAGTTTCGAGGAAAATTCTTAGGTTTAGGTTTCCACGGAATGCATCTCGGTGAAGCCGATTCCTGAAACTCGGACTGACCGATTTGGTCTCTGACCATTGCACTACACAGTTCGGTCTGACCGAGTTGTGAAAATCGGAATGTCCGAAGTGAAGTTTCTATGAAACCCTAGTTTTTCGGTAGGACCGAAACCCATTTCGGTCTGACCGAAAGTGGTGTGTAGGTTCTGTTGAACACTTCGGTTACACCGAAACTTGAAATCGGTTTGACCGAAATACATTCTGTGAAAACTCAAAACTAAGTTTTTAACTCATTTTTTTTTTGCAAAAACTTCTGCAGTTGTGATAACTCTTCTATTCTGCCTATACCTTATCTATTCACAGGTCTTTCAGCCATGTCAGATGTCAGTGACAGCCAGAACAGGTCCGAATCACCATTTGCTGAGATTCCAGAGGCAGGTACAAGTCCTGAGGCTAGCAGCTCTAGTGATGATGGTGAGAGGAGTACCCCCAGTGGTCTGCCTCCTGCTGCTACGAGAACCAGGAAGAAGAGAACATCTGATTCTGAGGATTCCGATTTCGTTGCTGAGGAAGTTACCTCCAAGCCAAAGAGGCAAGTGGTCGCCAAAGAGCTCCAAGGGCAGCAGCCAAAGAAAGGCACGAGCAAAGTGAAGCAGTCTACAGTTGCCAAGAAGCTAAACTTGGAAGAGCCAGCTCCAAGCAAGGTGAAGAAGACTTCCAAAAGGAAGAGAGTTGTTTATGCTGAACCTCAAGTTGATGATGCTGAAGAAGAAGAAGAAGATGCACCCCAGCCTCCTCCTCAGAAAGCTAAGTTCATGGGTGATGCTATTCGGGCTCAAGCCTCCTCCAAGCCCAAGAAGCCTGCTCCAGCTAAGGCAGCTCCAGCAAAGCCTAAGAGGACAACCAGAAGCATTCCAGCTTCTGAGAAGAACAAAGGTGAGATGCCACCTTCTGAGTCAGATGAAGAGCATGTGTTGCTCAAGCTCCGTCCCAGATTGCCACTCCACAATGATGCTCATCCTCAAGCTGAGGATATGAAGGCAAGGAAGGACAAAGGTCTCAGGCTATGGAGACAGTCTGATCCATATGCCGTAAGAAGAAGAACTGCTGTGGACCCCAGATTCCACACCAAAGAGCAGCAGGATTTCTATGAGACCGTGCTAATGGATAAGAAGCCCATTGTTGCTGACACCAGGTATGTCGACTGGAAGTACATTGACAGCAGAGAGCATCGGGACTTCTTTCCCCATGTGCATGAGAGCTTTACTGCATGTGGAGTTGCTGACTTTGTGGGTCAAGAACTGACAGCATGGAACGACGAGATGATCATGCAGTTCTATGCCACAGCCCATTTCTACCCCGATGGCAAGATCACATGGATGACTGAAGGTCAACGGTTTTCTTCAACTGTTGCAGAATGGGCAGAACTTCTGAACGCTCCAGTGCAGAGAGAGGACGACATTGATGTCTATGGGATTCCTAAGAAGAGTCATGATTCCATGAAGAATATGTACAAGGAGATCCCAGCTGCTGATTTGGAGGGATGGAAACTCGGCTCAGTGTATTATCTCCAGGCAGGTCTGACCACCACTAACACTATCCTGAGGCATACTTTGATGCCTAAGTCAGGTGACCACCGGATGATACGAGGCTATTCTATCAACATGCTGCACATTCTCGATGAGAAGGCACCTTTTAAGGTGATGGACTTGATGGTAGAGACCATCAAGAGGACTGCAGCTGACCAGAAGAGGTCATGTGGGTTTGCACCACAGATACAGATGCTTATCAACGCCAAGTTTGGCACGGGCAAATTCATATTGGATAGGAAGCACTTACCACTTCAGCCAGAGCATGAGGACAACGTAGTTGTGATGGATGAAGAGGATCCCACCTCAGTTGAAGGGCAAGCCAAGATCGAAGCTGCAAAGAAAGCCAAAGCTGACAGAGAGGCAGCAGCAGCAGCAGCTAAGCCAAAGAGCTTCGGAGATCAGATTCTTGAAGCAACCCGGAGAATTGAACAACGCCTGGCCAGCATTGAGCAATCTCAGGAGAGCCTTGAGAGGATCGTCGAGGACAAGATCCACGCCCTAGACGTGAAGCTGACTGAGATTCAGGTGTCTGTCAACAAGCTTGAGGCAGACATGGAGGAGACTAGGCAGGAGAGGGCAGAGCTTATGCAGGATGATATAGTCCAGGACTCTCATCGCCAGACTGCTCCGGTTCCCAGAGGATCCAGGTCTGCAGCTATCCCAGTGACAGATTCCAGGGCTACCACTTCAGCACCAGCTACAGCTCCAGCAGTTCCTTCAGCTCCAGCATCTACTCCTCCAGCGCAGACATCCGCAGAAGTCTTCGCCGACGCAGCTATCTCTACACCGACATCGACCCAGACGGGAGCAGCCAGCCGAGCCCGCAGTGACGTTTAGCTCTATACCTTTTCGAACTTTTTGGTAACTTGTTGCCAAAGGGGGAGAAATTGCTATAGATCATAGGGCTTCGAGAGAGAGAGTGCTCTTTCGTCTTTTCGTTCTTTTGCCGTTTTCCTTGAGATACATTGGTTTCTTTTGGTTCCAGATACTTTAAGTGTGCTTGCTACTACGTTTGATGCTACCTTAATGAGTGCTTAGTCATACTATGCTTTAATGTGTGCTTATTGTTTATCATATGCTATTTCTTATTGTATGGCTATTTACTCTTGTCTTGGTGATTGAGTGCATGTTATTCATTCTTATCATTTTGTGCGCTCCGCCAAGATGTATGTGATATGGAAGAGTGACCCATAATCCTAATCGATTGTGCATTTGCATTCAAACGCAAATTTTAAATAATGCACAAATTTAGGGGGAGCTCTTGTTTATCACATACTTCTCAAAGCGACGATATTATTCTTTGATTATATCTTTTGTCGAAGCTTTGATCTATATGTTGTCATCAATTACCAAAAAGGGGGAGATTGAAAGTGCAACTAATCCCCGGGTGGTTTTGGTAATTAATAACAACATATATATCATTGAACTAATATTCTCTTGAGAATCATTTCAGAAAAGTTCGATGATGTGGGTAAGGAAATGTCTGAAGAAGTGGACCCCTCAAAATGCTAAGACAAGCATTGGCAAAAGCTCAAGACTCCATTTTTGGTTTAGTGATCAAAGATCACATTGAGTCCATAGGAAAGCCAATACTATTAAAAGGGGATGAGGTTGTGTTAATGTTCTCGTTGCTCAAGTGCTTGGTGATCTAACTCCCTCAACTATCAGCACTATTCACTACTTAACACACACCCATAAGTAATCTCGGTCACACCGATTTCTCCAACTCAGTCCCACCGAGATGAACCACTTCAGTTGTTTCTCCAAACCCTAAATTCTCGGTCACACCGATTCTGAGTTTCGGTCTCATCGAAAAAGGGCTGCCAACCTTCTGTGATCAGTTGACATCAATTCGGAATATCCGAGTTTATATTTTCGGTCTCACCGAGATGGCAAACCCTAACCTTTGACTCACTTCGGTCTCACCGAGATGGTATTTTCGGTCCCACCGAAAATCCCAACGTTCACTATATTTGAACTTTCGGTCTAACCGAGTTTTCACTTCGGTCTGACCGAGATTGGTCAAATGTGTGTGTAACGGTTGGATTTTGTGTGGAGGCTATATATACCCCTCCACCCCCTCCTCATTCGTGAGGAGAGCCATCAGAAAGTACCACCACTTCTACCACACACTTTCTGAGAAGTGAACCACCTACCCTTGTGTTGAGATCAAGCCATTCCATTCCTACCATATGAAACTTGATCTCTAGCCTTCCCAAGTTGCTTTCCACTCAAATCTTTCTTCCACCACAGCCATATCAGTGAGGAGAGTTGAGTGTTGGGGAGTTTATCACTTGAAGCACAAGAGCAAGGAGTTCATCACCATCAACACCGTCTATTACCTTTTGGGTGGTGGTGCCTCCTAGATTGGTTAGGTGTCGCTTGGGAGCCTCCGTCGTGATGTGGAGTTGAACCAAGAAGTTTGTAAGGGCAAGGAGATCGCCTACTTCGTGAAGATCTACCCCGAGTAAGGCTAGTCCTCCGTGGGCGTAGGCCGTGATGGAATAGACAAGGTTGCTTCTTCGTGGACCCTTCGTGGGTGGAGCCCTCCGTGGACTCGCGCAGCCGTTACCCTCCGTGGGTTGAAGTCTCCATCAACGTGGATGTACGATAGCACCACCTATCGGAACCACGACAAAAATCTCCGTGTCACCAAACTGCGTTTGATCTTCTCCACCTCTCTTTTACATGTGCAATTTACTTTCCGCTGCATAAACTCTAGAATTGCATGTGTAGGGTGTTACTTGAACTGATCTTGTTTGTGAAACTGCCAAAAACATTGCATGATCTAAAGGCAGATTTTTTATATTGTCAAGTAGTCTAATCACCCCCCCTCTAGACCTACTTTCGATCCTACAAGTGCACAAACCTCTGCAGAGTGTACAAACTATTCATGAGTAGCCGTGTCCCCGGTTATGGACATCTTTGAGTATCTAGAAGTGGATTATTTGCTGATCTCATCACTCTCTAATTTAATATTGTTGGGTTAAATGATTATTTTAATTGGGGTTGAGAGGATGTCTATCTTCTCAACGATGTTTCAACTACCATGATAGTTAATTAAAATGCATTCCTTTGAAGTAGGGAAAATTGGCTTTACGCAAAAACTTTACCCTTACAGCCTCCACCAGCCAAATATGCATGTAGCTGTAGGCTTTGTTCTTCATTATCATTACAGTGTGAATTTGCCAGTACATTCAATGTACTGACCCTTTATGGCGGCAACGTCTCATGTTGCAGGATTATCTTACGACGAGTAAGTGATACGTTAGGGGTTACGATTTCTACACTCAACTTTGCCGTTGGTGTTGATGGGAATCCACAACCTTGTTGCTTCCGCTATGATCGATTGAGGTAATAGTATTTACGTTACTTCATACATGTGATTTACCTCTGTTATAAATCCTCGTGTACTGTGTGTGTCAGCATACCGATCCAGGGATGACACAGAACACAGAGACTTCAGTCCATTCGGATCGTGGTCGCTACAAGATGGTATCAGAGCACATGTTGACTGTAGGACGTGACCCTAGAAACTGGCAAGACCATAGGAAGAGTTTTCTCTAAAACTATCTCTTTCAAAAGGATTCTTATCCCTCTTCTTTTCTGAGTTTTGTCAATCTTCCCTTTGACCTTAAATAGTTAGACAACACCTTTTGCCATCTGGACCACTTCGGAGTAAAGAGGATTTCACCATACATTGGAAGTGTTGAAGCTACAACCATAGATACTCCGAAGATTTGAAGAGTTGACAACTTTGAAGAGTTGATGACCTTTAGAAGACCAAACCCCTGTTATGTATTTACGTTAGATACGACGATTGTGAGCCATCGTTTGTTTGATGTTTTTCCGATGGCCACATAACAAAACCCGTCTTTTCAAAACCTTTGTTTGTATTGAGTGTCCCTCTCTATCTCTTCTGAATCTCATCCCAAAACCTTTGGACCCAATAGAGGATGACTGAAGATAGCCTTGTAGTCTCTGGACCAATGACTCAACCGGAGGCAGAGTTATGGACACAAAACATGGATGATCACTTCAGGAAGAATTTGGTAGCAAGGAAGTATGAAGTTCAATACGTTCTTCAGTACTTTACAAAAAGTGTTGCAACATGGTTGAAGATGCATCAAGCCATACAAGGATGTAACAGAGCAGAAAATTGGGAAGAATTCAAGAAAACTCTGTTGAGATCACGTCTCATCAGAAGGCATGGTGACAACCCGAAGAATAAACTTTGTGCTTGTAGGATTTGTGGAGAAATAGGCCACACCCAGGAGGAGCATAAGGATGAATGCCCTAATTGTGAAGGAAGTCACCTAGCTGAAGAATGCCCAACTAGGCAGATTACTTGTTTCTTGTGTGAAGGGACTACCCACTACCCTGCTCAGTGCCACATTTTCCCCATGGTACAACGAACTGCCCAGCAGAAGAAAGAAGCAATTAAAGAAGTCCTCGAGGAAACCCTAAGGGAGTACGCGATGGAGGAAGATATTGACGACCCTGATGGAGAAGGACTAAACAGATATTATTCCCGTGCTTGCTACTCATGTGGAGAGAAAGGACATCTTTCACAGCAATGCACAACGGAAAGCCATGAGTATCTGGGAGACTTCCCGACAGAAGAAGTGGAGTTTGATCCACAAAAGATAGAAGAATTGATAGGAACGAAGAAGTCAAATAAGAGGAAGAACATGTGTCCCGAGAAGAACCCAATTTTTGCGGAAAAGGACCTGAGTGATATCACATGTTACCGGTGCAAGGATTTAGGTCATTATGCTATCAAATGCCCAACCAGGAAGCGAAGAACCCAGTGAACCAGGACAGTCGCCATGAAGTCCTTAGATTGGTATTATGCCATTAGTCTACACTACAAGGAAGTAGAGCATTTTACTAAGAGAAGTTTCAGACCGGAGGAAAGATGACCAGAGTAGTTGAGATCGTAATATTAGGATGAAGCATGTAGCTAAATGGAATACATCTTTATTACAATGTTGAGTTGAGTATGGAAATAACATTGTAATAGTTCGTGAAGCAAAAGAAGTTGAAATATCTTTGGAATCCAAGAAGGAAAAGTTGTGAGTTGTTGGATGAATGTTAGTGCCTCTCTTGGTATTCTCACCCTGACTAAAACCTAGAACCCTTGGAGTAGTTGACCCCAAACCTTTCTCGGACAAAACAAACACAAGGAAATACCTACGTTGTCCTGAGTGCCCTTTTGTCTTATGACTACAGATGACAACCCTTTACGAGTCTTTTCTCAAAGGCCCGGAAACCATCATGACCCTGACTAGCGACCAGGATTATCCAAAGATCCTGAAGGACATGATGAAGCATATTCACCTAGAAGGAGATGCAGTTTACAAGGGTTATTCCTTCATGAAGAATGGAGTTGAACTTTGGTACGTGGAGGACACCTCCACTGTGTGAAAGGAGTTTGCCCAAAGACTACGGGTCAATACTTTTTCATCTCCCGAGTTTCGCGAACAACATTCTTCGATTCTGTTCGTGAAGCTGCTATGGAGGCCATACGTCAAATTGGAGAAATACTTGAAGCAAGACTTCGTTTTACTCAGGGATCCCTGAGTATGATGCATGCAGAGATGGTGGAGATGAAGCACACGACCAATAGGATGAAGCAAAAGATTGATGATTTTAAGAATCACCTTGCACAATTTCCTTGGGACTGAAGCATCCTTAGCTAGGACAAAGGAATAAAGATGGAAGGAATGTTAACCATACCAGACCATCAGGATAGTAGTAATTGTAGTGATGCACCCTTGGAAATTGGATTATTGAATACTGGTTCAAGAAGTAATAAAAGATTTGACATGAGGAGAATATGGATTATGGATGAACCAGTGCATTTTGCTTAGTTGGACCTTACTGAGTGAACCCTGGACCAATAGAAAGGAAAGTGTTGCTCCAAGGAGTAGAGTTTGCACAAATAAGTTGGAGTTTATTTGGATATGAGGCTTACCCCAAGAGTATGAAGGAAAGAAGTACAATTGGATTTTTAAGAGGGTGTAAGGCTAGAGTATGGAACTATAGTGACCCCAAGAATTGAGTTAAGGATATACAAGTTCTGAATGTGGACCCACAAGCCGAGGACCTAAAGGAGGCTACGTAATCATAAGGGAACCACGAGACTTGTCTATAGTTATGTGTATCTGCTGTAGTAAAGCAGTGCATTTCGCTATAGATTGTAGCAAGAAGAAGAAGTTTTGTGCTAAGTATTGGAGTTGAAGCCTGCAATGGAAGTGCAGTAGATCGTAGTAAGTTGAGAATCAATACAGTTGGCATCAGGGTATTGCTTTGGATTCTATGAGTTGTTACTACATAAGTGAAGGGTGAAGACATGATGCATGGAATAAGATTCTGAAGAAAACTAGCGTTATTCATTTTAAGTGTGGTAGAATCCAACACCCCTACCCGAATACACTAGCTAGTTGTTAGATGCGTCCGACTTGGAAAGGACTACTGATACGTCCAAAACGTATCTATAATTTCTGCTTGCTCCATGCTTCTTTTGTGTGATATTGCTATGATATTGATGCACTTACATACACTTTTGATCATATTTGGACTAACCTATTAACTCAGTGCACCACAGTGCCAGTTCCTGTTTTATGCAGTTTTTCTATTTCAGGTTTCCCCCATATTAAAAGTGCTCCAAAAATTCCAGGAAAAATATAGGAAAAATCAGCGTACAGGAAGCTTCGCGAAGAACCAAAGATGGGCCAGAGGGGAGCCAGGGGAGGCCCAGGCGGCCACCTGGCGCGGCCCCACCCCTGGCCACGCCAGGGGGGCGCCTGGGGCCCCTGCTCCGCCTCTGGCTGCCCCCCTTCGCCTATATATCCCTCTCGTCCCGAAACCCTCGAGGATAGAACCCTTTTTCGCGATCTCGCCTCTGTTCCGCCGCCGCAGCGCTTCCAAGATCGGGAGCATCAGGAGAACTCTTCCCGGCACCCTGCCGGAGGGGAGAACCACCACCGAGAGCTTCTCCACCACCATGGACGCTTCCCGGATGAGTCGTGAGTAGTCCACCTTGGACCATGGGTCCATGATCAGTAGCTATGTGATGTTCTCCTCCCCTCTTTGCTCTTCATGGTTTAGACCTCGTGAGCTGCCCTACATGATCGAGGCACATATGTAATCTTTCTGCTGTTGCTTTGCTGAGTTTGCTGGGATCTGATGGATTATGAGACTATGTTCAGATTGTGTTTGAGTAATATATTTGATTCACCTCTTTTATATCTTTGTTCTTGAGTAATTCTTGCATGTTCTCCGTTGCTGTTTATTGCTTTGGCCAAATAGTAGGTAGTAACTCCAAGAGGGAGCGTTATGCTTGATTGTGGGTTCATGCCCCCTGATGACTAGCTTGAGTGACAGAAACATGAGTCTAGGGGATGTGTTGTTGCCACAAGGGAGAAAACAACGGTGCTTGTACTTGCGGGTGCAAGGATTGTTTACTTTACGCAAAGTTCTTTTAATGCAGTTGTCTGTTGCTTGAGTTTACACTTTGGGTGGGATTCGCAACTTAATACCAGCGAGATGTTCTGGATAGATATCTCAAGGTGGATGATTAGTAGTAGATGCAGATGGATTTCGGTCTACTTGCCTTGGCGTACCGCCCATGCTTTTGAGCCTCTACCTTTCTTTGCAGCATAGTTAGCATTGGTTTGCGCACATAATCCTGTCAATTGCCCAGCTGTAATTTGTTTACCTCGCTTTGCTGTTTTATCGTCTTTTGGGAGAGAGACATCACTAGTGAACATCATGGGACCCCGGTCCATATTACCACCGCTGATCACACCTTCTATTTACTTCCTGTTTTTATTTCCTAGTTGCAGTCTTAGCTATCATTATTATCTCTTGTGTTTGATCCTTTGTAAACAACAAGGCCAGAGGGATTGACAACCTCTCTGTACTCATTGGGAGCAAAGTTATCTGTATCTGTGTGCAGGTCCCGTCAACCGCTAAGTTTCTGGCGCCGTTGACACCTACTTGTCGACCCTCGGAGTCTCACGGGATTCGATCCTTGGTACCTTTGCCAAGGGAAATTCGCCGCTACGCTACATCTCAACCTTCCACTTGGGGTAACCAACGAGGGGGGAGAAGCCATCAAGCAAGTTTCTGGCGCCGTTACCGGGGACTCCACTCTTCAAGATAGGGGAGTTGCACGCTATCTTTTATATTTGCTTTTTAGTCTTGTTAGTTTACCTTTCAGTTTTTGCTTTAGTGTCCCTTACCAAAAATCACAAAAATAGTTATCTTGCTTGCTGCTGCTATGGGTTCTGAAAGTGCAACTAATCCCCGGGTGGTTTTGGCAATTAATAACAACATATATATCATTGAACTAATAGTTACTTGAGAATCATTTCAGAGAAGTTCAGTGATATGGGTATGGCAATGACTGAAGAAGTGGACCCCTCAAAATGCTAAGGCAAGCATTGGCAAAAGCTGAAGACTCCATTTTTGGTTTAGTGATCCAAGATCACATTGAGTCCATAGGAAAAGCCAATACTATTAAAAGGGGATGAGGTTATGTTGATGATCTGGTTGCTCAAGTGCTTAGTGATATATCTCCTTAAACTATCAGCAACCTTCACTACAATATACACTCATAAGTAATCTCGGTCCCACCGATTATCCAAACTCAGTCACACCGAGATGAACCACCTCAGCCATAAGCCAAACCCTAGAAAAATCGGATATTCCGAGTTTGAAATCGGTTTCACCGAAACATGGGCTGCCAAGCTTCTGTAACCTTCTGTCATCAAATCGGTGTCACCGAGATGATGAAGTCGGTCCCACCGAAACTGGCATGCTCCTGTCTTTACTCAAATCGGACTAACCGAGATGGTATTTTCGGTCCCACCGAAAACCCCAACGTTCACATTATTTGAACTTTCGGTCTCACCGAGTTGTCCACTTCGGTCCCACCGAGATTGCTCAAATATGTGTGTAACGGTTGGATTTTGTGTGGAGGCTATATATACCCCCTCCACCCCCTCTTCATTCGTGAGGAGAGCCATCAGAAAGAACTACCACTCCTATCTTACATTTCTGAGAAGAGAACTACCTACCCTTGTGTTGAGATCAAGTTGCTCCACTCCTACCATATGAAACTTGATTTCTAACCTTCCCAAGTTGCTTTCCACTCAATTCTTTCTTCCACCACAGCCATATCAGTGAGGAGAGTTGAGTGTTGGGGAGATTATCATTTGAAGCACAAGAGCAAGGAGTTCATCATCATCTACAACATCTATTACCTTTTGGAGGGTGGTGCCTCCTAGATTGGTTAGGTGTCGCTTGGGAGCCTCCGTCATCGAGATGTGGAGTTGAACCAAGAAGTTTGTAAGGGCAAGGAGATCGCCTACTTCGTGAAGATCTACCCCGAGTAAGGCTAGCCCTCCGTGGGCGTAGGCCATGATGGAATAGACAAGGTTGCTTCTTCGTGGACCCTTCGTGGGTGGAGCCCTCCGTGGACTCGCGCAGCCGTTACCCTCCGTGGACTCGCGCAGCCGTTACCCTCCGTGGGTTGAAGTCTCCATCAACGTGGATGTACGATAGCACCACCTATCGGAACCACGGGAAAAATCACCGCGTCTCCAAATTGCGTTTGCTCTTCTCCACCTCTCTTTACTACATGTGCAATTTACTTTCCGCTGCCTATACTCTAGAATTGCATGTGTAGGGTGATGCTTGACTTGATCATAATTGTGAATCTGCCAAAAACTGTTCTTTGTCAAAAGGCAGAATTTTTATATTTACAAGTAGTCTAATCACCCCCCCTCTAGACATACTTTCGATCCTACAAGTGGTATCAGAGCTTTGGTCTCCATTGTTTTGGTTTCCATTGCATTGGACTCCATAAGCTTGGTTTCACAACCTAGGAGAGTATGGCGTCTAGTGAGGGTAATTATCGTAGAGGTCCTTACTTTGATGGTACAAATTTTGCTAGTTGGAAACATAAAATGAAAATGCATATTCTTGGTCATAACCCAGCCGCATGGGGCATTATTTGTGTTGGTATGCAAGGTCAATTCTTCGAGGAAGGAAAAGTTCCGGATCGCGAAGCTACACCTGAAGAATTACGGATGTTGCAAAACAATGCTCAAGCTTGTGACATTCTCTTCAATGCCTTGTGTCCCGAGGAGTTCAACAAAATCAGCCGTCTTGAGAATGCTAAAGAGATTTGGGACACTTTGGTTGAAATGCACGAAGGTACCGAGTCTGTGAAGGAATCAAAGCTAGATATTCTTCAAGGTCAACTTGACAAGTTCAAGATGAAGGATGGTGAAGGAGTCGCTGAAATATACTCTAGGCTTGCTCTCATCACAAATGAGATTGCCGGCTTAGGAAGCGAAGAAATGACCGACCGATTCATCATCAAGAAGATTCTCAGAGCTTTGGATGGAAAGTATGACATCGTGTGCACTTTGATCCAAATGATGCCAAACTACAAGACTCTCAAGCCAACTGAAGTCATTGGAAGAATTGTTGCTCATGAGATGACACTTAAGGATAAGGAAGAGCTTCACAACAAGTCAAGTGGTGCTTACAAAGCTACAAGTGATGCTCCCACAACCTCAAGTGACAAGTTAGTTTCCAATGAAGAGATAAGCCTAATGGTTAAGAACTTCAACAAATTCTACAAGTATAGAGGCAAAGAGAGAAGCTCAAAGTCTAGATCATATGATGAAAAGAGATCTTCTAGTCGTGATCGAAACTGCTACAATTGTGGAAGACCCGGACACTACTCAAATGAGTGTACGGCTCCCCACAAGAGAAGAGAAGAATCTCCAAGAAGAAGAAGCTCAAGAGATGAGTCACCTCAGAAAGAGAGAAGGAGTAGAGATGATCGTTATGAACGAAGACCCTCTCGGAGAAGCAAGGATTCGGAGAGGAAAGACAAGTCATCAAGGAGCTACACAAGAAGAAGACATCAATCTCATGTAGGTGAATGGGTCTCTGGCTCCGACTCCGACAATCAATCCGATGGAAGCTATCACTCCGACTCCGACTACAGTCAAGATGAAGGTGTTGCCGGTCTTGCTCTCGTATCCTCCAACTCCAACTCCTACGACTTATTTGATTCACCAAATGAGGGAATTGGAAGATGCTTCATGGCTAAAGGCCCCAAGGTATCACACCCTAAATTCATTGACTTCAATAGTGATGAGGATGACTTGCTTAGTGAAGATGAGCTCTTGCATGATAAATCTAGTGAGCCTAGTAACGATGAAAATGCTAGTAGTCTTTATAGTCGAGAAGAGTCGAATGACAATGCTATGAAGGAGATTGAGCGTCTAACTAAAGAACTAAACACTCTTAAGTTAGCTCATGAAACAACTCAAGAAGATCGTAGAGAGCTCTTAAGATCTCATGAGAAGCTACGCTTCGAGAAGCTCACCCTAGAGCAAGAACATGAGTTTCTAAAAGCGATCAATGACGATCTTCGAAAGAAGAGTTCTTCATATCTTGCCAAACGACTTCTCTTGTCTAATTTCTTGCCACCTATTAAGACTAAGCATGACAAGCATAAGAAAAATTCTTCCTCTAGCAGTAACAATAACCATGTTAAATCTAATATTGTTGCTTCTAGTAGTTCTCTTGATTCCACTAACAATGTTTCAAGCCAAGTTACACTTGAGCAAGAGAATAGTTTATTGAAAGGGATCATAGAGAAAGGTGTCTACAAGAGCCTTGCCAGAAGCAAGAACTTTGAGGAAATTGTTCGCAAGCAAGGGAGGCACCGGAAGAATCAAGGAATTGGTTTTGAGCGAAAGTTCAACGCCGAAGGTGTTGAGTGGGAAGAAGGTCAATATCCTACTCCACAGTTTGTTTCTCAAAAGGAGAAGTATGATCCTACTTCTTCCAATGTGGAACAAGCTCAAGATGACCTTCCACCACAAGACCACAAGCTAAAAGCCAAGGACAAGCTTCAAGAGGAGATTGATGCATTCATTGAAGCACCTCAAGCCATGGTCAAGTGGGTTCCCAAGGAAACGTCAAGTTCTACTTCGTCAAGCTCAACTACAACCCCAAGGATTTCCATCAAGATGATGTGGATCCCGAAGAAGAAGAACTAGAAAGTTCTTGAGGGTGACTCCGCCAACATACTTCACTCACATTCATTTTGGCAAAGAACTTGTGCAATCAACTTCCACATCATGCACTAGTTCATGGAGTCACAAACCCTCTTGTTGGTAAGTCAAGGGACAAGGTAATCATTGCTTTCATGGACATCATCTATTGTGAACTTCAATCTATGTCCATGGATATCCTTGTTCGTTCCTTGTGGACTAACCCATGTAGGTATTGAAAGTGCCCTAATCCAAAGGATAGCTCCCAACTCTTGATGATCTCCATCAACATTGAGCATCCACATCTTCAACATCTACATGAAGTCTTCTACGACAACCCAAGGTTAGTTTGACCCTTTAAAAGGGGTTCTCACATCTAGGGGGAGCTTTGCTCTAAAAATTGAGCTAAAGCATCTTCAAATGATGTGAACACATCAACGCTTTATGTAAAAGTGGTAACCCCACTTGTGCTTAAACGATGAGTATGACCTATGATCAAATGTTCTCATTTGGCTCCTAAGTCAAAATACTCATATAAAGATGACCTAGTCATCGACAAATTGTGTGCTAGTTGCTAGAGTTTGGTTGTGCATGTTTGACACATATTTCATTTGCTATCTTATTGTGTGAGCATGTTGAATGCATGATTTTATCCATTCGAGGACATCCATTTGTTGTTTTGGTTGTTTTGATTTTTTTTTGGCCAAATGGATGGACAAGAATGCCTAAGTACCTCCCCTAGCTGTCTATGCTTTCTTGTCTCAAATTCTATTCATGCTTATATCACAAACTTTGAACAAGTCATTTTCGGACCCTCCGAGTGAGGAGCACTCGGAGCCACCGATCCGTCAAGGGCTAACTTCCAAAACCTTCTAAGTGATTTCGGTCAGACCAACTTTCTCCAATTCGGTCAAGCCGAAAGCATTTAGACTGATCTAGGTTTCATCACGGTGAAACCGAGTTGTAATTTTCGGCGTGACCGAAATGCATAACTGCCTGGCAGTTATCCATCTCGGGGCCACCGAGTTTTTCAACTCGGTCCCACCGACAGCAAAGGGATATATATACTGAGGGCCGCGCGCGTTGATTACTCCTTCAAACGTTTTCGCCCCACATCCCCTGCTGCCGTCGCCTTGATCTCTGGATCGTCGCCGTCGTCGCCTGTGCGCCCTCGCCGCAGGTCTCCATCGCCGTCAACGGACTTCTCCTCCGCGCCGTTGCCGCCGTAGAGAGACTCCACCAAGTTAGGGTGAGTCTTGATCCCACTCGTGCTCCCATCTCCGATTCAATGCACGTTTGGTTTGCCCAATATCTGGCCACGATTGAAATCTTCCTTTACACCAGATCGGTTCGTTTGAACTAGCTTCGAGTAAAATTGTTAGGGTTAGGTTTCCACGGAACACATCTCGGTGAAACCGATTTTAAAATTTCGGTGTGACCGATTCGGCCTCTGGCCATTGCACTGCACCCTTCGGTCCAACCGAGTTGTGCAAATCGGTGTGACCGAAATATAGTTTCTGTGAAACCCTAGTGTTTCGGCAGGACCGAAACCCACTTCGGTCAAACCGAAAGTGGTGTGTAAAGCCTCTGTTTAACACTTCGGATTCATCGAAATTTAAACTCGGTCTGACCGATATGTCTTCTGTGAAAACTTAAAACTAAAATTTGAACTCATTTTGTTTGCAAAAACTTCTGCAGTTTGTGATAACTCTTCTTCTCTGCCTATACCTTATCTATTCACAGGTTGTCAGCCATGTCAGATGCCAGTGACAGTCAGAACAGGTCAGAATCACCTATCGCAGACATTCCTGAGGCAGACACTAGTCCAGAGACTAGTAGCCCATTTGATGATGGTGAGAGGAGTACACCAAGTGGCTTGCCTCCTGCAGCCACCAGAGCCAGAAAGGAGAAGAATTCCGATGATGAGGATTCTGATTTCGTTGCTGAGGAAGAGGTGACCTCAAAGCCTAAGAGAAAGGTTGTTGCCAAAGAGCAACAAGGTCAGCAATCAAAGAAGGGCACCAGCAAAGTCAAGCAATCAACTGTTGCCAAGAAGCTGAATCTGGGAGAGCCAGCCCCAAGCAAAGTGAAGAAAACCTCCAAGAGAAAGAGGGTTGTGTATAGTGATCCTCATGCAGATGCAACAGTCGAGGATGATGAAGAAGAAGAAGCACCCCAGCCTGCTCCTCAGAAGCAGAAGCTCATGGGTGATGCCATTAGGGCGGGAGCCACTTCAAAGCCCAAGAAATCTGCTCAAGCTAAGGCAGCCCCAGCAAAGCCTGCTGCCAAGCCCAAGAGGACTACCAGAAACATTCCAGCATCTGAGAAGAACAAGGGTGATGTGCCACCATCTGAGTCTGATGAGGAAAGACAAGTGTTGCTGAAACTCCGTCCCAAACTGCCACTTCACAATGATGCTCATCCTCAAGCCGAGGATATGAAGGCAAGGAAAGATAGAGGTCTCAGGCTATGGAGACAAGCTGACCCATATGCCGTGAGGAGAAGAACTGCTGTAGATCCCAGATTTCACACCAGAGAGCAGCAGGACTTCTATGAGACTGTGCTGATGGACAAGAAGCCCATAGTCGCAGACACCAGATATGTTGACTGGGAATACATTGACAGCGAAGAGCACAGAGATTTCTTTCCACATGTGCATGAAAGCTTCACTGCATGTGGAGCTGCAGAGTTTGTAGGTCAGAAGTTGACCAGTTGGAACGATGAGATGATTATGCAATTCTATGCCACAGCTCACTTCTATCCTGACGGGAAGATCACCTGGATGACTGAAGGTCAGAGATTTTCTTCTTCTGTTGAAGAATGGGCAGAACTTCTGAATGCTCCAGTGCAACGAGAAGATGACATTGATGTTTATGGGATTCCAAAGAAGAATCATAATTCCATGAAGAACATGTATAAGGAGATCCCCGCAGCAGATTTGGAAGTATGGAAGCTCGGCTCAGTCTACCATCTCCAGGCAGGTCTACCTACCACTAACACTATTTTGAGGCATACCTTGATGCCCAAGTCTGGAGATCATCGCATGATCAGAGGATATTCTATCAACATGCTGCATATACTTGATGAGAAAGCACCTTTCAAGGTGATGGACTTGATGGTAGAGACCATTAAGAGGACTGCAGCTGACCAGAAAAGGTCATGTGGATTTGCCCCACAGATTCAGATGCTTATCAATGCCAAGTTTGGCACGGGCAAATTCTTGTTGGATAGAAAACACTTACCACTGCAGCCAGAGCATGAAGACAATGTTGTTGTGATGGACGAGGAGGATCCAACATCTGTTGAAGGTCAAGCCAAGATCGAAGCTGCTAAGAAAGCCAAAGCTGACAAAGAAGCAGCAGCAGCAGCTAAACCAAAGAGTTTCGGAGAACAGATTCTTGAAGCTACCCAAAGGATTGAACAACGCCTGGCCAGCATTGAACAGTCTCAGGAGAGCTTAGAGAGGATTGTTGACGAGAAGATCCACGCTCTGGACGTGAAGCTGACTGAAATACAAGTGACCGTCAACAAGCTTGAGGCAGACATGGAGGAAGCAAAGCAGGACAAGGCAGAGTTGCAGGATGACTTAGTCCAAGACTCTCATCAACAGACTGCTCCGGTTCCCAGAGGATCCCGATCAGCTGCTATTCCAGTGACTGACACCAGGACTACAACTTCAGCACCTCCTACAGCTCCAGCAGTTACTCCAGCTACAGCTCCAGTGTCCACTCCTCCAGCACAGACATCAGCTGAAGTCTTCGCCGATGCCGTCATATCTACTCCGACATCAACCCAGACGGGAGCCGCCAGCAGAGCCCCCAGTGACGTTTAGCTCTATGCTTTTTCAAACTTTTTGGTAACTTGTTGCCAAAGGGGGAGAAATTGTATAGATCATAGGGCTTCGAGAGAGAGAGTGCTGTTGTCTTTGCGCTTTTGCTCTTTCGTTCTTTTGCGGTTTCTTTGAGATACTTTTGGTTTTCGAAACTTTCAGTGTGCTTGATACTATGTTTGATGCTACCTTAATGAGTGCTTGGTCATACTATGCTTTAATGTGTGCTTAATGCTTATCGTATGCTATTCCTATCTTGTATGACTATTTACTCATGTCTTGGTGATTGGGTGCATGCTATTCATTCTTATCATTTTGTGCGCTCCACCAAGATGTATGTGACATGGAAGAGTGACCCATGATCCTAATCGATTGTGCATTTGCATTCAAACGCAAATCTTAAATAATGCACAAATTTAGGGGGAGCTCTTGCTTATCACATACTTCTCAAAGCGATGATATTATTCATTGATTATATCTCTTGTCGAAGCTTTGATCTATATGTTGTCATCAATTACCAAAAAGGGGGAGATTGAAAGTGCAACTAATCCCCGGGTGGTTTTGGCAATTAATAACAACATATATATCATTGAACTAATAGTTACTTGAGAATCATTTCAGAGAAGTTCAGTGATATGGGTATGGCAATGACTGAATAAGTGGACCCCTCAAAATGCTAAGGCAAGCATTGGCAAAAGCTCAAGACTCCATTTTTGGTTTAGTGATCCAAGATCACATTGAGTCCATAGGAAAAGCCAATACTATTAAAAGGGGATGAGGTTATGTTGATGATCTGGTTGCTCAAGTGCTTAGTGATATATCTCCTTAAACTATCAGCAACCTTCAGTACAATATACACTCATAAGTAATCTCGGTCCCACCGATTATCCAAACTCAGTCACACCGAGATGAACCACCTCAGCCATAAGCCAAACCCTAGAAAAATTGGATATTCCGAGTTTGAAATCGGTTTCACCGAAACATGGGCTGCCAAGCTTCTGTAACCTTCTGTCATCAAATCGGTGTCACCGAGATGATGAAGTCGGTCCCACCGAAACTGGCATGCTCCTGTCTTTACTCAAATCGGACTAACCGAGATGGTATTTTCGGTCCCACCGAAAACCCCAACGTTCACATTATTTGAACTTTCGGTCTCACCGAGTTGTCCACTTCGGTCCCACCGAGATTGCTCAAATATGTGTGTAACGGTTGGATTTTGTGTGGAGGCTATATATACCCCCTCCACCCCCTCTTCATTCGTGAGGAGAGCCATCAGAAAGAACTACCACTCCTACCTTACATTTCTGAGAAGAGAACTACCTACCCTTGTGTTGAGATCAAGTTGCTCCACTCCTACCATATGAAACTTGATTTCTAACCTTCCCAAGTTGCTTTCCACTCAATTCTTTCTTCCACCACAGCCATATCAGTGCGGAGAGTTGAGTGTTGGGGAGATTATCATTTGAAGCACAAGAGCAAGGAGTTCATCATCATCTACAACATCTATTACCTTTTGGAGGGTGGTGCCTCCTAGATTGGTTAGGTGTCGCTTGGGAGCCTCCGTCATCGAGATGTGGAGTTGAACCAAGAAGTTTGTAAGGGCAAGGAGATCGCCTACTTCGTGAAGATCTACCCCGAGTAAGGCTAGCCCTCCGTGGGCGTAGGCCATGATGGAATAGACAAGGTTGCTTCTTCGTGGACCCTTCGTGGGTGGAGCCCTCCGTGGACTCGCGCAGCCGTTACCCTCCGTGGGTTGAAGTCTCCATCAACGTGGATGTACGATAGCACCACCTATCGGAACCACGGGAAAAATCACCGCGTCTCCAAATTGCGTTTGCTCTTCTCCACCTCTCTTTACTACATGTGCAATTTACTTTCCGCTGCCTATACTCTAGAATTGCATGTGTAGGGTGATGCTTGACTTGATCATAATTGTGAATCTGCCAAAAACTGTTCTTTGTCAAAAGGCAGAATTTTTATATTTACAAGTAGTCTAATCACCCCCCTCTAGACATACTTTCGATCCTACAGGTTCCACCGAGAACACCAAGTTGTGTGACTTCACTAGTCATAACAACAATGACTTTATCTGCACGCCTATTGCTACACCTGCCACTTCAGCACCTTCTTATGAGATTAAACCTGCTTTGCTGAACCTAGTTATGAAAGATCAATTCTCCGGTGCTGGAGATGATGCTGCTTTGCACTTAAATAATTTTGTTGAGCTCTATGATATGAAAAAGTACAAAGAAGTAGATGGTGATATTGTTAAGCTTAAGCATTTTCCTTTCTCCTTGAGAGGAGGAGCTAAAATCTGGTTTCAATCCTTGCCTAGGAATAGTATAGATTCTTGGGACAAGTGCAAGGATGCCTTTATTGGGAAGTACTATCCCCCTGCTAAAATTATCCAACTAAGGAGTAACATAATGAATTTTAAACAATTGGATAATGAACACGTTGCCCAAGCTTGGGAACGCATGAAATCTCTTGTCAAGAACTGCCCTACTCATGGTTTGACTACTTGGATGGTTATCCAAACTTTTTATGCAGGCTTGAACTTTACCTCGCGGAACTTGTTAGATTCGGCCGCGGGAGGAACCTTTATGTCAACTACACTTGGTGCTACCACGAAGCTTCTCGACGAGATGATGACCAATTATTCCCAATGGCACACCGAACGCGCTCCAACAGGTAGGAAGGTAAACTCTGTCGAGGAGATTTCCTCCCTAAATGAAAAGGTTAACTTGATCATGTCTCTACTTTCCAAGCAATCTTCTATTGATCCTCATGATGTTCCTTTAAATTCTTTGATTGCTTAAGATCAAGTAGATGTGAACTTTATCTCTAGAAAAAATTTCAATAACAATGCTTATAGGAGTAATTTTGGTAGCAACCCTAGACCGTTCCCCTCTAATTCCTATGGGAACAACAATGCTTATCCTAGCACCAAGAACTCCACTTCGGAACTAGAGATTATGCTTAAAGACTTCATCACTACCCAAAAGGCCTTCAATAAGAGTGTAGAAGAAAAACTAGACAAACTAGATAATCTCTATTCGAAGGTAGACAATTTAGCCCATGAGGTAGAGTTGCTTAAAATTAGAACTTCTCCTCTTGAGGAGAGGAAGACCACTCCTATGAATGCTATTCAAGTGCAAATTAATGAAAACATTAGGATGATGGCTAAACTTAAAGAGAGATGGGCTAGAGAAAAGGAGGAAGAAGATAGAAGTAAGAGCCTTCCTACCCACCACACTGTTGCTACTATCCAAGTTGCTGAGGATATCCAAACTCTTAGCACCCAATGCACTCCTAGTCCCATTGAACCTATTAATGGTGATGCTATGACCTCAACCGTAGAAGAAGAAACTCCTATGACCATAGAAGCTACCAAACAAGTGAGCCTAAAGGACACCACTACCACTTTACTTGATAGTAGTGACCTTGATTTTGATAATTGCACCCTTTCTGAAGTTATTGGTTTTCTTCACAAGATGTCTAGAGATCCCCACACTAGCACACTTAATCTTGCCTTCACGGAGCATATCACTAATGCTCTTATCAAAGCTAGGGAGGAGAAGCTTAGGGTAGAAGCCTCCATACCTAGAATTTAATGCCCAGGATGGGACTATACCTCCTACGTGTCGAGGCACGACTTAAAGGTATAAGACCATTCTGGAATAATCTCAAGTTTGGTATCTTTGCACGACTCATGTAAAAGAGGGATGAAATTGCAAAAGAAATAGTTGGCTTACACTCGCCACTTCACACAATACATTACATAAGCAAAACATCGTTCAAAACATCACAACCCGACTACGGGCAAAGATCCAAAAGAAAGATACCAAAACATAAAGCCACAGGTCCGAATCGCCCCTAGTAGAAACCACTACTGATCGTCGAAAACATCACAAGCATACAGCTACTCTCTTCATGGAACTCCCAAGAAGTACCTGAACCAGCTCCTGCATCATTCTCGGCTGAACCTGCATCTGGTGTTGTAGTAGCTGTGAGCCACGAGGTCTCAGCAATCCCATAACCATGGGTATCAAGACTAGCAAAGCTTTATGGGTAGGAAGAGGTAAAGTGGTGAGGTTGCAGCAGCGGCTAAGCATAATATGGTGGCTAACTTACGAGTACAAGAGTAAGATGAGCATCTACGCAAACGGTCGCAACTAGTAGTGATCGCTAAAGATCCTGAACTACATACGAGTCAAACATAACCCCACCGTGTTCTCTTCTCAAAGTGAAAAGAGACAGTCACGGTTACTCACACAGTTGTGTGTTTTACTTCGGATCCTGTGTCAAGTTTTCTACAACTGGACATTAACAAATTCCAATCTGCCACATAACCGCGGGCACGGCTTTCGAAAGATCATAACTCTGCAGGGGTGTCCCAACTTATCCCATCACAAGCTCTCACGATTAGCTGAAGTGATAAATATAATATCATCACTCCTTATCTTAGGGAAATCCGATTAGGCTCGGTATCCCGGTGCACAAGACATTTCGACAATGGTAAAACAAGTCTAGCAAGACCTCCCGGTGTGTTGACACCCTGATAGTAGCCGCGCGTATCTCGTCTCAGGCCACAACCGGATGGGCGATCCTACGAGTAAAACCAAACCTCGAGTTTCCCCATGGTGGCCCCGCATAAACCCCGTTCGGGACCAACACCTTCAGCACTGGCCCCCCTGCTATGTAGAAGAATCCTCGGGTAGCGCTAACTCCCTATGCAATTTAATTAATTAATTAAGTTGTTATTATGAGCAAATTAAAACCAATGTTGGGCCTTGCTGGAGGAGTTTTATTCAAAGTCGAACTGTCAAGGGGTCCCCATCCACCCATCGTGTAAGGAACGCAAAATCAAGGAACATAATGCCGGTTTATCGGCGCCTAAGGTGGCATGACTGGAACAAAACACCGAGCAAAAGGCCAAGCCTTCCACCCATGCCCAGTATATAGGTGTGTTAATAATAATAATAGATATTGTGATATTCCAACAACAAGTTCCCTACTGGAACAAACTTCATCTTCACCTGCAACTAACAACGCTATAAGAGGGGCTGAGCAAGCGGGTAACATAGCCAAACAATGGTTTTGCTAGGAAGGTTTCAAGGTTAGAGGTTTCATGGCAACAAGGAGAGGCTGACATAAAAGATGGGTAGCGCGACATGTAACGATAGCATCGAGACAACTATGCATGGCAATGGTAGTAAAGGTATCCAAGGGTATGATCATCTTGCCTGAGATTCCGCGAGGGAGAAGAACGGGTCCATGAAGTAGACGGAGCAACCTAGTCGAACGAATCCTCACAACTCCGGAACGAAACCGAAGCTAACAAGAGAAGCAACCGGAAAGAAGCAAACAACACGGTAAACACACAAGCATAAACATGGCATGATGCACAAACACGTATGATGCATGTCCGGTTTAAATATGCATGTCATGGCAAAGTGCACAAACAAGTGCTACAAGTTAAGTGGAGCTCAATATGCAACGAGTTGCATATTGACGAAACACCACATTTATTTATTTAGTTGACTCTCGTTTATTTACAAGACAAGGTTAAATGTTTTTTAACATAGCAAGAGGTGAAGCATAATAAAACTACACTATTTAGGCATTTTAAATGAGGCCGGAAATAACAACAACAATTCCGGGAAAATCCCCATGAGCATGTTTAGTAATTTTAAGCAAACAACAATTCACACATATAATGTTGTTAACATGATGCGGATGACATGATCAAGTTTTATGCAATTATTAGTTAAACGTTAACATGAAGAGACATGAAGTATTGTCACCGTGGTGGAAGGAAAGGGTGCCACGACAACGATCCGAAAATGATGCCACGCAAGATATCAGTTCCGGTAACTCATTGAGAGACCGGTGCAAAAGAAAAGGTGGCATGAGTGAGCGGAACAAGATGAAAGGTGGGGTGATCCCGTCACCGGGTTACCACGGGTCGGCGACGAGGCAACCGAGGAGCACGACAAAAGATGAAACGGGCACGGTGCACACAAGGGATACATCTCATACAACACATGCAAGCATTCAACCACGGGTCATCGTCTCGGGGTTATACCTTCGAAGCGTTCGTTCTCGGAGGGGTTCGAGTCGTCGAGAGACGTAGTGGAAGTAGTGGAAGTAGACGTTCTCGAGGCGGTCGTAGAGGAAGTAGCCGTTCACGTTGCCAAAAGGAGTAGACGATCCGTTCGTAGTCGTTCACGTTCGAGAGGTACACGCGGTCTTCGGCGACGGTCGTCGTACACGTTCCGTAGAGGTACTTGAGGGTTCCGAGTGCTCCGGGCGTAGTGGTACTTGACGCGTTCGTCTTGTGTAGTCGTACTCGTTTCGTAGATGTTCATGTCATCGGTAGGGGTACTTGGGGTCTTCGGACTTGCCGGTCTCGGTCTCGGAAACATAGTTGTACAAGAGCGTCGTCGGACTTGGCGAATCCATAGGCGCCGATGGTGGTGTAGTCGTACACGGAGTCGATCAGAGGGTCATGGCGAGTTGTCCAGAAGCCATACATGTTCAAAGATGAACTTGACGGACTCGAATCGTGGTCTTGGCGATCCAAAAACGAAGCAAGGCCAAGGGACCTCGATGGACAGCAGCACGACAGCTCAAGGCAGAGCAGCGGCCACCTGAGCGCTGGCTCACTGCGAAGCTGGGACGCGGCAGCGTGGCATCCTGGAGGCAGGGACGAGGCCGGGGTCGAGGAGGGAGCGATGTCCTGGGGCTGCGCGGCGAGGACGGCTGCTGGCTCCGGCGAGCCAGGCGACGGAATGGCGAGGACGGACGCGTCGGCTGCGGCCTTGGCACTGGAGACGGAGGGCTCCTGGCCGGCGGACGGGGCGCGCCGGGCTCGGTGCTGGAGAGGAGCGGCGGCGGGCCTTGAGCGACGGCGAGGCGGAGGAGGCGACCGGAGGCGCTCGGCCTGGTGCGGTGGCGCGAGGAGGTGGCCTGGCCGACGCGGTCTGGCGATGCGGGCGCTCGGCAGGGAGACGGCGAGGGGGACGAGGGAATCGGGCAGAGGGGGCGAGGGAATCGGGCAGAGGGGGCGAGGGGGCGCGTCTCGGGACGAGGGGAGAGCGAGGCTTCTGGCGACGCGAGGGAAAGAGGGTCGAGGGGTGAAGGAGAGAGCGACGGGGTAGCTAGGGTTACGGGGATAGGGAACGGGCTGCGGCCTGATGGGCCAGCCTAGGGAGGCCGTGGCTGGGCCGAAGTGGCGTGGGATGGCCTTGAGGCCGGCTGGGTTGGGCCTCTCCTGCTGGTTTTTTCCTGCCATTTCCAATTACAGAAAAAATAGCGAGGAAGAAAAAGAGAAGAAAGGAAGGGTTGCAAAAAGAATTTGGACAAGGGGTAAAATTCCCTGGACTCACAAAAATGAGGGTGACTCCAGAAAATATAAGTGGGCATGAATGAAGCATTAAATTCAAATTCCCTTGAATTTAATTCAAAAGGCTTGAACAAAGACTAGATTTTTGAAGTGTCCAAAAATGTTCACATTTTTGAAGGAACCTCGAAAAAAGAGATATGAGTTGTTGGCAAAGGTTTTGGAGTCAAACTTGAGATGGAATAGGCATGGGAATTTTTGCAAGTGTGTTATGCTTAATTCCAAAGAATGGAATATTTAATATAGCTCCCTACTACTATTGGGAGGCTTTTATATGTTTTAAAGAGAAGTCACCTTCCCTCGATTTAAATGGACCGAAGGTCCACACGATTTATTTAAGTTGAGATGCAAAAGATTAATGACATGATGGCATGATGACATGATGCAATGCAAAATAAAAAACACAAGCACAAAAGAAACACACGGGAGAACCCGGAACATCTGGAATCTTCCGGGGCGTCGGTCTTCCGGCGTCACATAGAAAGCTAGAAGATAGTTGGGATCCTATGATTAAAATTAAGTTGAATAACTTCTCTTGCTATGCTTTATGTGATGTTGGAGCTAGTACCTCCGTTATGCCCAAAAGAATGTACGATATGTTTGAACTGAAACCTTTTGATCCTTGTTCTTTTGGTGTTCGTCTTGTTGATTCTTCCGTAAAGAAACCTTTGGGGAAGATCGACGATGTTCTTATCATTGTCAATGACAATTATGTTCCCGTTGATTTCACTATTATGGATATTTAATGTGAACCTTCATGTCCAATTATTTTGGGACGTCCTTTTCTTCGCACCGTTGGTGCTATCATTGACATGAAAGAGGGGAATATAAAATTCCAATTCCCTCTCAAGAAAGGGATGGAACACTTCCCTAGAAAGAAGATTAAGCTGCCTTTTGAGTCTGTTACACGGGCTAGCTATTCTCTTACTCTTGATAAAACTTGATCTTCTCTTTTTGCATCATGCCTAGCTTAAAGGCATAAAAGAAAGCGCTTTTGGGAGGCAGCCCACAACGAATTAGGTTTTATTTTGCTTTTGTTGTGTCTTGATGTTTGCTACTACAGTAGCATCATCATTGTATCTTTTCTTTTCAGCTTTGTGCCAAGTTTAGCCTCCGATTGCAAGAAAGTTCAAAAGTTGTGACGTGCTGTCCAGAAAACAGATTCTGTCCTTGGACAGAAAAATCCGAATAAAATCACCAGATCATCTTTTTGATCTAAATTTTTTTGACAGCGTGCTCTATACAATTGGCTTTCGAGCGTCTGTTCTGAGTTTTTTGATTTGAGTTGCAGAAGTTCCCCGAAAAAATTATTTACTACCTGCTGGTCTGTTTTTCACAGATTCTGTCTCGTTTTGCCTTTTCTTCGTTTTGCAAACCTTGAGCTTGCTTTTTCTTTGCAAAAACCTTTTGGCAATCTTGAGAAACAGTAGCTCTTCAAGATTATTTTTATTTCCAGTAGGGAAAAATTATTTTATTGTGGGTACTAACCTTGCTAATCAGATTATGATGAGTTATGTATGAAGGGAGTTTTCAAGTGTGCGAGGGAAGATGATAAAAGAAGATTCAGGAGGGTCAAACGCTCAAGCTTGGGGATGCCCCCGTGCACCCCAAGAAATATTCAAGAAGACTCAAGCGTCTAAACTTGGGGATGCCCCCATGCATCCCCTTCTCCATCAACAATTATCAGTTCGTCTTTCGTTCCACTATATTCTTATCACTTCATGCGTTATGTGCTATGCTTGGAGCGTCTTGCTCTTAGTTTCTTGTTTTTTTAATTTTCTTTAGCTTTGCTTGCTGTTCATAACAAGTTAGAACCCAGCTTTCTTTGTGTGGGAGAGAAACACGCTCCACTTCAACCTAGAACACAACATAGGATTTTCATGCTTATCTTTGCTGTGTGTGTTCTTTGTCTTTCCATAGCTGCTGTCATGTTTAGCTCTTAGTTTTCATGCTTTTCTTTTTAAAGAGCTTTTGTTTAGTTGGTTGCTGAACTCTCTTGAGTTTTCATGTTTATCTTGTTAAGAGAGTTTGCCTGTTGCACTGAGTTGTGTGTCTTAACTTAAAGTAGGTAATTGAGGTTGCTATTTAATTTTAGTCGTAACTTGCAATAGTTTTGAGGTATTGCCATGAGTAATGTCTGAACTTTTGGTGTCAAGAGCTTTAGCCTATTAGTGATAGATGTCGTATTTTGGGCAATCCGTGTTTATTTTCGAAAACCTACAAAATAGTTGAGAACTTTAGCTACTAGATGGATCACTAATCTTTGGAGGGATCGAATATTAGAGTACACTCACGTACCATGAGTCGAGGATGCGCAAGGATAACCAAACCCCCATACACTCCTCCTCGGGGTACTTGTCTCTTTGTGAACCTCCTAATTAGATTGAGAGTTATCGATAATAAGTGCATGAGTTCTTCGGACTAATGTGAGTATTCGAAAGTTGACACTACCACCTAGCCCTATTTTTCTAGCCTCTTCGGTACCGTGCATTGCCCTTTCTCACCTCGAGAGTTGGCGCATACTTCGCCGGTGCATCCAAATCCTTGGCACGATACGCTCTGTCATCATAAGCCTCATTATATCCTTCCTCAAAACAGCCACCATACCTACCTATCAAGGCATTTCCATAGCCTTTCCGAGATACATTGCCATGCAACATCCATCTTCTCATGACTTGATCTTCATGTCATACATGCCTTTTGCTTGATCGATGAGCCGCATGCTAGTTGGGACTTGCCCTAATCATTGCTACATGACGCGCTAGTATCATTGCATATCCTGCTACACTGGCAGAGGCATACATTTGCATACATCATGATAGTTTTATTTTCTTTATGTTGAGTACTTTTGTAAAGTGTGAAAGATCTTCTATACTTCTTGTAATATATAGAGTGTTGCCCCTAAAGTGAGGAAAAGATCCCAAAGAGGACAAAATCAAAAGATCCCAAAGAGGACAAATGAGAGTTAAATAGAAAGAGCCATTGAGGCCACAAAAAAAATAAAAAAATAGAAAAAAGAGAAAAAGAAATAAAAAGAGAGAAGGGGGCACACTACTATTCCTTTTGAGAGATCCACACTCGTACTCCATCTTATACCTTGTACTCCATAGAGATTATCATTCATGCATATAGCTATGTGGGGACCTTCACACTATAGAACTTGGCTTGTATATTCCAATGATGAGCCTCCTCAAAAGAGCTCTAGGTCTTCTTGAGCGATCAAGTTGGATGCACCCCCACTAGTTCCATTGGAGAGCTTACCTTAGCTCATATGTGCATCCGTTGCATGGAAATCCCTACTCCTCACATCATATCTATCATTTGGCTTTCTCTGGCCTATGATTGTCCTCATTGATGTGAGCCTTTCACACCTTTTTTGTCTTCCCCCTTCATCATTTTTCTCTCTTTGCCATCCTAAGTGTCAACTTTCTTGCTTACGCTCATCCATTGCACGAGTGCTCAAAATATCGAAAGGGAGTGGATCATTTTGACTTGTACCTGGCTAGTGGTCTGGGGATGAGTCTAGATAAGATTCCAAAGAAGACCAAGTGTGAAACTTTAGTAGATTAAGTTCTCAACAATACAAAAACTATGTTTTACTCTCTCGTATATCCCTATCCCCTTTCTTGCACGCAAACACCATTTGGAGACATTCGAGTCACGGACAGCGAGAGCTCTTGCACCTTTATGTTCTTATGTTGCTTGTTACAATGCTAATATAGACTCTTGCTTGTTATGACTTGAATTGAATTACATGCCTTGATTGCTTTACTTAAAAAGTTCTTATATGGTTGGTAGCATGTCACCATAGAAATTATGCTTGTTATCATTTACCTACTTGAGGACGAGCAGGAATTAAGCTTGGGGATGTTGATACGTCCAAAACATATCTATAATTTCTGCTTGCTCCATGCTTCTTTTGTGTGATATTGCTATGATATTGATGCACTTCCATACACTTTTGATCATATTTGGACTAACCTATTAACTCAGTGCACCACAGTGCCAGTTCCTGTTCTCTGCTGTTTTTCTATTTCAGGTTTCCCCCATATTAAAAGTGCTCCAAAAAGTCCAGGAAAATATAGGAAAAATCAGCGTACATGAAGCTTCGCGAATAACCAAAGATGGGCCAGAGGGGAGCCAGGGGAGGCCCAGGCGGCCACCTGGCGCGGCCCCACCCCTGGCCGCGCCAGGGGGGCGCCTGGGGCCCCTGCTCCGCCTCTGGCTGCCCCCTTCGCCTATATATCCCTCTCGTCCCGAAACCCTCGAGGACAGGACCCTTTTTCGCAATCTCACCTATGTTCCGCCACCGCAGCGCTTCCAAGATCGGGAGCATCAGGAGAACTCTTCCCGGCACCCTGCCGGAGGGGAGAACCACCACTGGGAGCTTCTCCACCACCATGGACGCTTCCCGGATGAGTCGTGAGTAGTCCACCTTGGACCATGGGTCCATGATCAGTAGCTATGTGATGTTCTCCTCCCCTCTTTGCTCTTCATGGTTTAGACCTCGTGAGCTGCCCTACATGATCGAGGCACATATGTAATCTTTCTGCTGTTGCTTTGCTGAGTTTGCTAGGATCTGATGGATTATGAGACTATGTTCAGATTGTGTTTGAGTAATATATTTGATTCACCTCTTTTATATCTTTGTTCTTGAGTAATTCTTGCATGTTCTCCGTTGCTGTTTATTGCTTTGGCCAAGTAGTAGGTAGTAACTCAAAGAGGGAGCGTTATGCTTGATTTTGGGTTCATGCCCCCTGATGACTAGCTTGAGTGACAGAAACATGAGTCTAGGGGATGTGTTGTTGCCACAAGGGAGAAAACAACGGTGCTTGTACTTGCGGGTGCAAGGATTGTTTACTTTACGCAAAGTTCTTTTAATGCAGTTGTCTGTTGCTTGAGTTTACACTTTGGGTGGGATTTGCAACTTAATACCAGCGAGATGTTCTGGATAGATATCTCAAGGTGGATGATTAGTAGTAGATGCAGATGGATTTCGGTCTACTTGCCTTGGCGTACCGCCCATGCTTTTGAGCCTCTACCTTTCTTTGCAGCATAGTTAGCATTGGTTTGCGCACATAATCCTGTCAATTGCCCAGCTGTAATTTGTTTACCTCGCTTTGCTATTTTATCGTCTTTTGGGAGAGAGACATCACTAGTGAACATCATGGGACCCCGGTCCATATTACCACCGCTTATCACACCTTCTATTTACTTCCTGTTTTTATTTCCTAGTTGCAGTCTTAGCTATCATTATTATCTCTTGTGTTTGATCCTTTGTAAACAACAAGGCCGGAGGGATTGACAACCTCTCTATACTCGTTGGGAGCAAAGTTATCTGTATCTGTGTGCAGGTCCCGTCAACCGCTAAGTTTCTGGCGCCGTTGACACCTACTTGTCGACCCTTAGAGTCTCACGGGATTCGATCCTTGGTACCTTTGCCAAGGGAATTTTGCCGCTACGCTACATCTCAACCTTCCACTTGGGGTAACCAACGAGGGGCGAGAAGCCATCAACTACCCAAGGATGAGTGTGAGTAATTACGCTCAGTTTGGTACCCAGAAGAAAGGGATACCAAACAAATTGGATGGATTTAAGAGAGCCAAGGAAGTTGGATGTTGGAAGAATGATCAGTTGCAACCCGATGATGAGACCAAGTGTTGCTAGTGGTGAGATGGGCCATAACCCACAGGCCCAGGACCTGTCAAGAATGCAAGCACACTCTTGCTAAAGGAAAAAAACCCTGGTAGAAGTTACGACCTTTGTCAATAGACGATCATATAGGTGGTTACGTTAAACCCGAGGGTTGTGAAACGCTAGATGGTTGTTTGGCTTGCAGAATCAATGGATTTATCTGATCTTAGTTCGTCGACAAGAGAAAATTCTGCAAATGCCTGAGTGTTAGAATTCGAGATTCACTAAACCATATACAAGGTAATGATTTGGGTGCGGGATGGATTGATCACCATACCGACTTACTCTTATCATTCGCCTCTGCTATACGGGATGGTAAATCTGAGTGACTTACCTATAGTAGAGAGATGACAATGTCAAAACCTTGTTTAAACCTTGGAATGGTATAGAAATTTTTCCCTTGTACACGGCATGCTGTTGCCAACCGTAGGATATACCGTGAGGATGAAGCCCAAGCCCGTTTTCTGCAGGAACCCAACTAATTGTTTGATGACCACCATGAGAGATAGATAATTGTGTAGTATTGGCGCCACACTTGTCAGTTAAGAAGAACCAGTCTCGAAAGAACCGTATCAAGATGAAAGGATATAAGAAATTAAGGACGGCAATTTTGCCACTATCGAAAGAGCCCCAGGGAAGGAGTTACCCTGAAGATTTGAGAAGACCGACGCCGTCAACCCAAAGGAGGGAATACCTGAGTTTTGATGGAACCATGTTCCTAAGTGTGGTAGCACACTAGGCCATACCAATCAGTGATTTGTTAGGAGACCCCCAAACCCTAACCTATTTCTTGCTAGCCTCTCCGAATCTCGAGGACGAGATTCATTTTAAGTGTGGTAGGTTTGTAACATCCCAAAATTCTAAATTTTGGAATGTTATAATAAATAGATAGATTTGATTGCTGTTTGATGCGCTGAGTGAAATTGAGTGAAATTTGAAACTTTTGAAAGTTAAATGAGAGGGAATAAAATGACTTTCCCAAAACTTTCACTTTGCTTTTTGATCCCCGAGGGAATTCAAATTCTTTTCAACACAAAACCCTAGAGTGAAGATAATATGACTTCTTCCATTTATTTTAAATGATAAAGGGCTTTGAAAAGATTTTTGAATTCATCCTCGAAATATTCTCAAATTCAGAAACTTTATGCAACTCAATGATTTTCTAGAGAGAAGATAAAATGACTTCTTCGAATTATAGGAAATATGAGTTGGAAGTTTTTCTGAAATTTTCTGCAACTCAATTTCATTATTGAGTTATTTGGTTTTTATTCAAATTATTTTTCTCCAAAAATAAATACATGGAAAATAGGGTAACATGATTCCCTACAACATAAAATTGGAGAGAAATATATTTGAATTCCTTTTGGTATTTTAAAGTGATTTTATTTGGTTTTTATTTGCATTAGTAGGACCTTTTGGTTTATTAGATTTTGTGGGCATTTTATTTGACAGTAGTAAAATGTTCATGTTGTAGGGCCTATTTTTCTGGAAATTTTGATATATAATATGCCTATAGTATATTATATATTATTTGCCTTTATTTTATTTTCTTTTCTGTGTTTTTTTAAATGTTCTCCTCCGAAACTGGGCCGGCCCAGCAAAGCGCCAGGCCTCAGCCCAGCTCGCGCCGCTCTCGTCCCCGAAGGGACTCCTCCTCCCGCACGCCTCGGCGTCCGTGCCGAGCACGCCGCGCCGCCGCCTCTCTCTTACCCCCTCCCCACGCCACTGCTTTCCCCTCCGCCTTTAAAAGGCGATGGACCCAGGGCCCCTCTTCCCCCGCAAGCCGCCGCCGCTTTTTCGCCGCCGCCCCGCTTCTGCGCCGCCGTCGCTGTCGCGCTCTGCTTCGCCTCCCGCAGCCGCGCCTCGCCCTCCGCCCTTCGCCCCGCTCGTCCGCCGCCTCGCGCCGTGCCCGCCGCAACGGAGTTGGCCGCCGCCGGCCAGAAAGCCTCGCCGGAGCTCCGATCCGGCCCGGACCAAACCGATCCGCCGGTTTTCTTCCCCAAAACCGCTAGGTATAAGAAAAAAAAACCCGCTGGTTTTCTGTTAAAAGTTTAGCTTTGTTTTTAGATCTTTTTATCTAGTGAACGTTCTCCCTCTAGTACTAGAAAACGAACGTTCGTTCGTTAATCTTTTTCTTTTCTGTTTAGTTTCGGCCAGGGACCTTTCTGTAAATACTTTATTTACAGTATAGTCCCTACACTTCAAACGGCCATATCTTTTTGCTCGTTAGTCCAAATCCAACGAAACCAACGCCCACATCTTCGTTACGAACCCCTCTTTCCAGTAATACAACTTAAACATGTTTTTGAAAAGTTTAAAATTTGAATTCAACTAGTTTTAGATTTGAACTTCGTTTGTTCATAACTTGAGTTTCCTAACTCCGTTTCAGTTGATTCTTTTTGCAAATCGAAGCTCTTGACCTAAACTTTCTGATAAGGCCAAATACACATAATTTTGGTACTGTTGGAGATTGTTTTGTGTTTCAAGAGTCATTCGTGTGTTTTCAAAGTTTTCTGAAGTGTTATTCGTTCTGTCCGATCTTTCTGAGTGATTGCTTATGTGTGGTTACCATTGCTTGCTTACGATAGATTGGCCGGAGTGTGACGAGTAGATCTATCAAGAGTTTTGAGTGCGAATCATCTTCATCAACATTGCAGGCAAGTTCACACTTTGATCATATTTTCCAAATACCCAGTTTTGAGTGTGATTCATTGCATTAGTTATATCCTCAAACACATTGCATCAGTAGGATCAATTAACTTGTGGGACTGGGAAGTAGATTGAGGTAGAACCTATTACCTGCATTATTTTCAAACCCTTGGGAGTTACTTCTACGTTTGCTTAGGTTGCTATGCTATGCTCGTAGACGTGGTTTGGGTTTGAGTGAAATCCATGACAGATGTGAGATGTTAATTAATGGTTCAACTTAAGGTGGCTACTTGAACACACATCTGGGTGGATTGGTTTGGGGCACTGTAATGCCTCGGATGTAATACTTTCCCTTTTTTGGTATATAATATATCTCCGGCTTCATCTATTTCCATTCCGGGTTCTTGTCTTTCGGGTTTTCGTCGTTTTGTTGTGTGAGTGTGTGGCATTCATTCATATCATGTAGACATGTGCATCGCATTGCATTTGTGTTGTCGGTTGCATCCGGTTCCGCGTGTTTCTTCCCGTTGTCCGTTTCGCGTTCCGGAGCTCCCTCACGCGTCCGTATCATCCCGTAGGCCTACTTTGTTGTTCGGGCGTATAACGTTACCGGTGTGCCGCGAGGTTGTTGTCTGTGTTGTTGTTTTGTTGTGTGCAACCCGCCTCTCAAATCTCGTCTCGTTTGGACTCCGTTGACTATCTCATCCGTTGTACGTGTGGGTCCAAAGTGCCTCCACTTCGTGTCCCGGAAACACCCTACTGCAGTCTTTTATCGTCTCCTAGGCCCTTTTAATCTACCCCGCGATCGGATCCGTCAGATCGCGATCGGAGGGCTCCTAGCACCCCTAAATCCCCCTAACCCTAGAAAAACTGCTATATATAGACTCCTCTAGGTCTATTTTGGCATCCCCTATTTTTTTCTAAGATCCATTCCCTCTCCTCTCCACTTGAAAAAACCATTCCTTCCCTCGAAGCCGCCGCCGGCAGCCGCGTTTTCCTCCAGCTCCTTCGATCCGGCGGGTCAACGGGGGCCTCGGCCTCCCCCAGCGCTGACTCCCACGCGCCAGGGAGCTACCGCCTCGAGGCCTGGCCTTCGCCCCTTCGGCCGACCGAGCCGCCGTCGCGCCAGGCCAGGACCACATCCCCGACCGGCCCACTCCCTCCTTCCCGCCCGTCTCCACGAGGCCAGGTCGCCACCGCCGCATCGCCTCCCTGGGCCTCTCCTCCCGGCCCGTACCGCGGTCCCCTCGGGTCCCCACTTCGCCGCGCCAGCCTCGCGGGCCAGCGCCCACCGCGGGCCGCCACTCCCTTCGCCACCGATCGCCGCGCCAGGGCCTCGGGCTCCCCTCCGCCCGAGCAGTCCGCCGCGCCGCAGCTCCAACCGGGCCGCCCAGCCGCCGGATCCAGATCCGCCTGGGCCCGTGGTTGTTTTTTTTCCAGATCCAGATCTGTTTTGAGGTTGACCCCTTTTTCCCACTAAGTCCCTGTTCTATTGATCTGAGATGCTATGTTTGACCTGCTCTAACTTTTTGTCTGTTGCTCCGATTCGCGCGTGTAGCATGTCCAGACGTTCGTGGAGACTTGCTCTACGTTTTATCTGTTGTTGTCATGCATGTTAGAGATCATCTAGGTGCTTGTTTTGCTGTTGCAAGAGTGCATCATGATATAAACTGCTGCTAAGTGATGTTTCTTATGCCATCTTTGCCATGTGATATCTTTTAGCTCGTTTGTCCGAATGATGCAAATGACATGTCCACGTGTTCGTCTTGCCATGATCTACGTGTTGTATGTGATAGGTTGCATGATAGATTTATTATTGCCTTGTTATCATCGTTGCAAAGTACCATGTGGCTGTGATGTTATTTCACTTGTTATGAAATGCCTTCTTGTTGAGCTCGTTGCTATCATTGTGGTTACCTACATGAAGCATGCTTGTGTGTTTCGGGATCACCTTCATGTGTACTTTGATGAGGTGCTTGCCTCTTGCCATGTTTAGTTTCGAGGTGACTTAAACATGCTCTTTTAGATGCCATGATGATATTGCTGTTTTAGGACTTAGTGGATTTTCACTAAGTCTGAAATCTGTAACGTTCCGATGCCATGTTCGTGTGATGTTCTAGGACAAAGCATGATAGTTTTGGAGTGGATTTTGATTGTTCCTTGTAGTATATATTGTTGTCTTTCCATTCATGTCCCCACATGTCTATTTAAGTGGCTGTAGCATGTTTATCTTTTGCTCCAAAGTTTCAATAAAATTCTGCTGCCAGAATTTTATTGTCAAGTTCAATATGTCCAAGATCATTGCTATTGATCCGTGGCTCCGTTGGGGGTGCACCTTTGGACATAGTTGCTGTAGTATATGTCTAGTTTGTGTTCATGCCCTTTGCCATGTTATTTAAATGCTGTAGCTCAATTATTTTGAGCTCCGAAGTTGCTATGTTGCTGTAATTTTCAGCTTTCGCTCAAATCTTGTTTCGGGCATAACTTTTAGCCCGTAACTCCGATTTCAGCGAATCTTATACCAAACTTGATTGATTTTCTGTGTAGATTAATAATATCAGATTGTTTTCATGTTTTGAGGTGATTTGCTTGAGTGATATTTCCCGTGCTCCGTGTGCATCCTTAGTGCATCCATCATGCCTTCATCATTTTCGAGTGCGCATTGCATCTTGTTGATTGGTGCTTGGTGTGATTGTTTTGTTTAGAGCCGGAAGCTGAGTCTGAGTTCGAGTACGAGCGCGAGGTTTCCAACGAGGTTGAGCACGAGGACCCTTCTTACGATCCGAACGACTTCTTTTCAGGCAAGATGACCGAACCCCGATAACATTACTATCTTTGCCTATTGCTAGTAGTCTCGATCTATAGTTTTGCCTCGATGCCCATGATCTTCTTGTCAGCCTCCTACTTGTAGCCAATTGCCATGTTTAACCCACCTACCTATGCAAACCGTTGTTTGGCTAAGTACGCTTCGCTCAGCCCTTCTTATAGCATTGCTAGTTGCAGGTGAAGATCGAAGATGCTTGCTTCATGTTGAAGTTTGGTTGGGTTATATCACACTATATAAATGCTTAAATGAAATCATCTATATATTGGCAAGGGTGGAAGGCTAAGCCTTTTGCTTGGTGATTTGTTCCACTCATGCCGTTAGGATCCGTATAAGCCGGTGTTATGTTCCTTGATTATGCGTTCCTAACACGGTTGGGGTGTATGGGACCCCCTCGATAAACCGCTAAGTGATAAGTCTTTTCCAGCAAGTCCCAACATTGGTACTATTCGCCTAATAACAAACTAAACTTGCATAGGGAGTGATTAACCCTCTTTCTTAATCAACAACCCCGGGCCAGTGCTCCACATGAGTGTTGGTCCGAAACGGGGGTCCTGCAGGGCCGCCTTGGGGCAACCCGAGGTATCTGGCATACACCTGTAGCATCACCCATCCGGTCGTGTCCTGAGACTTAGATACGCGCGGCTACTATCAGGGTGTCGACACGCCGGGAGGATTTGCTGGATTAGCCTTACCTTAGCTCGGTATATCTTGAGCACGGGATTCCGAGGATACTCGGGTCTTCCCACTTTGGAGTTGCGACTCCGCGGATCGTGGGCTTGTAATGGATCAAGTTGGAACACCCCTGCAGGGTTTGAACTTTCAAAAGCCGTGCCCGCGGTTATGTGGCAGATGGGAGCTTGTTAATTCCGGTTGTAGATAACTTGACACAATGTTTCTAATACACTACCAGCGTGTGTTCCGTGACGGTCAATTTCCGAATAGGGATTCGGGAGTTGAACACGGAGGGGTTATGATTGTGGAGCTTGTAGCTAGGATCACTTCGTGATCACTTCTCGCCGAGGTCTTCTCTTCTCGCTCTCACTTACGTAAGCTAGATGCTAGTTGCTGCTGCAGACACTTATTCTTTTCTGCAGCCTTTTCCTCACCCAATGGCTTTGATAGTCTTGTTACCCGGAGACGGGATTGCTGAGTCCTCTGTGGCTCACAGTTACTTCACACACCAGATGCAGGTCCAGCTGTGAGCTATCCAGGTGATGGCACCGAGCTGGATTGGGAGTACGACGAGGAGCGTAGTCGGTACTATGTGCGATACCCGGATGATCAGTAGTGGAGACTCTTACTAGGATTCGATCCGCCTGTGGTTTATTTATCTAAGTTTGGTACTTTGACTTTTGGATTTTGCCCTTAGAGGGTTGTGATGTTCTTAATGTATGATGTTTGATACTTGAATTGTAATTCTATGATGTGGCGAGTGTAAGCCAACTATTTTCTGTTTACTATCCCCTCTTTTACATGAGTTGTGCAAAGATTACCAAACTTGAGATCATTCTAGGATGGATTTATGCCTTTAAGTCGTGCCTCGACACGTAGGAGGTATAACTCCATCCTGGGCATTACAAGTTGGTATTCAGAGCCTTCTCCAACCTAGGAGCCCCCACTGTTTGATCGAATCGTTGACGGTCGAGTCTAGGCACACACTGAAAACTTTTTGAGTCCTATATTATATCGGAGAGTAGGATTTCTTTGCTTCTTATCCCCTTTCTATCTGGTGAGGACTCCTGACGTCTACTCTTGTCTCTCCTATCTTCAAAAATTGCACAATTTTTTTTTAGGAATCCCGCGAGTATTCTGGGATTGTTTCGATGTTCTTGTGACAAGGATATTGTTCTCGATGCCTCCTGTTCCCGAGGAGTTGAGCTTCGGGGTATCATTGTAACAAGCATATCGCGACAGTACTAAATACTTAAGACGGCCGACATCGAAAATCTCCCCTATACGGCCAGTGGCAAGATAACCCCGACATCACCCAGTACTGGGGAGGTAGTTCGGGAGTATTGCCATAGCTTGTTATAGTGGATGCTTTTCGAAGGTCCGAGGTACACAATTTCCGAGAAAGACTGGTTATGTGTTGAAGGATGGATACACCTGGATGTAGGTTAGAGTTGATTGCGCGGTGCTTCCCGTGTATCCCCAACACCTGATTGCATAACTGGAATCTTTCGGAAATCTATAGGTGGGTTTTATCCAGTAGATCGTAGGCATTCTTCCAACGAATGCAGGTTAGTGAGTTCGGGGTTCGACATTGAGTGAAGGGGTTATATGACCGATGTTACTATCAGGAGTTGCATCTTAAAGGGTCCTTGGCTATGCTGATCCGGGGATTGCAAAATCTTTTCGTAACGCGTTCATATGCTTTCAGCACAAAGATGTTAGAACGAAACTCCTTTCTTGTGTTTGTTCCCGTCCGTACCTTGTTGTTTTCTTATTTTATCCTTTTGTCCCCTATGTGGCTTCTCGTGAAGACTGATGTTATCATTTTACTGAGAAGTTCATTCGTTCCTCTTGTTCGGATGAATTCATTCGTTCTTATTGTTCGAATGATTATTGTGAAGACTTGTTGCAATTCATTCCATTGATTCAGCTTATACCTTTTGTCAATCAATTGCTGATTCGTGGTCATCTCTTACAGGATGGCTCCGAAAAGGGTTCCCAACGCTAACCCAGAGGGTGAAGAGGTTCCAGAACGTCCTCCTTCCCCTCCTCCTCCGCCTGAGGCTTGGAGAGCAATTATGCGGACTACTGCCCAGAACACTCAGCTGATGATGCAGATGATGCAAGCTAATCAAGCTAATCAGGGTGTTCCAGGGAATCAAGGCAACTTCTTCTAGCAGCACCATGCTACTCTCAACCAGTTCCTGGCTAACAATCCTAAAGCTTTCAGTTACTGTGTCGACCCTCTTGATGCTGAGGATTGGTTGACCGACATAAAGAAGCATTTTGAGTGCAGTAACGTGAAGGAAGATGATTATGTGAAGTTTGCAGCCTTCCAACTGAAAGATCAAGCAGCTGACTGGTGGCAGCAGTACAAAGACTCAAGGCCGGGTCAAGTGATCTCTTGGGAGAATTTCTGCAAGGATTTCCGTTCGCACCACATTCCTACAAGTGTCATCGAGGGTATGCGTGAGCAATTCCGCAACCTGAAGCAGGGCTCCATGACAGTCTATCAGTATAATGTCAAGTTCCAAAACCTCGCTCGCTATGCTAAGCAAGACATTCCTGATGCCAAGAGTAAAATCTATCAGTTCCGTGGAGGTCTCAAAGATGAACTTCAGCTTGCTCTCACTTTGTTCGAGCCCGATGAATTCGACAAGTTCTATAACATGGCTTTGAAACAAGAAGCAGCTCAGCTTAAGATGGAGGCTTCTAAGAAGAGAATTCGAGATGCTGTTCACTCTTCCTCATCGTCTCAGTTGGCTGCGAAACAACAGAAATTCTGGCTTCCTCCTCCACCAGTGATTCGAGCTCCATACAACAACTCCAACAACAAGAACTCTAGTGGTCGTGGTTTCTCCCACCCACCCAACCCGAGCAACCAGTCGAAGAAGCAGTTTCAGTCTCAAGGCTCCAAGTCCAGTGGCTCTCATTTCCGTCCTCTCTCTGAAGTGGTGTGCAACAAGTGTGGCCAGAAGGGTCACTATGCAAACAGATGTCCGAATCCGAAGCGTCTTCCTCCTCCTCCACCTGTGAGTTCAGCTATTGTCAGGCATGATCCAAAGGCAGCAAGGGTCAATCTGATGAATGCAGCACAAGCGGAGGCTTCTTCTGATGTCATTTTGGGTAACCTTCCAGTTAACTCTTTTCCAGCTAAAGTGTTATTTGATTCGGGTGCTTCATGCTCTTTCATGTCTCAACCATTTGCATCCAAGTATAATGTTGACATCAAAAGTTTGCCAAGGGAGTTATCCGTTGTTTCTCCGAGGAGACGAATGCATTCCAGTATATATGCTCCGGATGTTTCTATTCGCATGGGTGATTATCGATTTTTGGCTTCTCCGGTGATTCTTGGTAATTCTGACATCGACCTCATCCTCGGAATGGATTGGCTTTCTCAGCACGATGCTCATATTGATTGTGCTCAGAAGGAAGTCAAGATGACTCATTCTGATGAAGATGTGATTATCTTTGCCTCAAGGGATAACACTATCCGGCTTTTCTCTCTCAATGATAAGGGCGAAATTAATGCCATAAATCAAATTCCAGTGGTGAACAAATATCAAGACGTCTTTCCTGAAGAACTTCCAGGCATGCCTCCACACCGTCAGGTGGAGTTTGTCATTGAACTCGAGCCGGGCGCTGAGCCTGCATGCCGGCGTCCATACAAGCTCTCTCCGGATGAATTGAAGGAATTGAAGAAGCAGCTTGATAAGCAGGAGAGTATGGGTCTCATCAGTCCGAGTACATCTCCGTGGGGCTGTGGTGTCTTATTTGTCAAGAAGAAAGATGGCACGGAGCGTCTCTGTGTTGACTACCGGCCATTGAACAAGAAGACGATTAAGAACAAGTATCCGCTCCCCAACATCAACGAACTCTTTGAGCAGCTCAAAGGAGCTAAAGTGTTCTCTAAGCTTGACCTCCGAATGGGCTATCATCAAATTCGCATTCGCGAGGAAGACATTCCCAAGACGGCCTTCAGAACGAGCTACGGCTCATACGAATATACCGTCATGTCCTTCGGTCTCGCCAAGGCTCCTCCTACCTTTTCAAGGATGATGCATTACATCTTCAACCCCTATACTGGCGAGTTTGTGCTTGTGTATCTGGATGATATTCTGGTGTTTTCCAAGAATGAAGAAGATCACGAAAAGCACTTACGTCTGGTTCTTGATCGACTCCGAGAGCATAAATTCTATGCCAAGTTCTCCAAGTGCGAGTTTTGGCTCGATAAGGTCTTGTACCTGGGCCACATCATCTCAGCTGATGGTATTGCGGTTAATCCCGAGAAAGTGGAAGCAATTGTCAACTGGGAAGCTCCTCAGAACGTCAAGCAGCTCCGCAGTTTTCTGGGTCTTGCCAGCTATTGCAGAAGATTTATTGAAAACTTCTCCAAGATTGCCAAGCCTCTTTCCAACCTGCTTCAGAAGAATGTCAAATACTTTTGGTCTCCCGAGTGTGAAGTTGCATTCAAAACCCTCAAAGATAAGCTTGTCTCTGCTCCAGTTCTGACTCCTCCGGATGAATCCAAGCCCTATGAAGTTTTCTGTGACGCTTCTCTTCAAGGTCTTGGTGGTGTGCTTATGCAAGATAAGAGAATTGTGGCGTACACTTCTCGTCAGCTTAAACCAAGTGAGAAGAACTATCCCACACATGATCTCGAGCTAGCAGCTGTGGTACATGCTCTGATTACGTGGAGACATCTGTTGTTGGGCAGAAAGGTCGACATCTTCACTGATCACAAGAGCTTGAAGTACATCTTCACACAGCCGCATCTGAACCTCCGCCAGACTCGTTGGGTTGAAATGATCCAAGAGTACAATCCCAGCATTGAATACACTCCTGGCAAGGCGAATGTGATTGCAGATGCTTTGAGCAGAAAGGCATATTGCAACAGCCTTCTTATCAAGCCGTACCAGCCTGAGCTTTGTGAAGCATTCAGGAAACTCAACCTTCAAGTTGTTCCGCAGGGTTTTCTTGCAAATCTCCAAATTGCTCCTACCTTGGAAGATCAAGTCCGTGAGGCCCAGCTCAGTGATACCATGGTGAAGAAAGTGAAACATGGGATTGCAAAGGGCACTCCAAAATACAAGTGCTTCCGTGTTGATGAGAGAGATACCTTGTTCTTCGAGGACAGACTCGTTGTTCCCAAAGGTGATCTTAGGAAGCTCATAATGGAAGAAGCTCATGATTCTCTCCTTTCCATTCATCCTGGCAGTTCCAAGATGTACCAAGACCTCAAGCAGTCTTACTGGTGGACACGCATGAAAAGGGAAATTGCCCAATTCGTGAATGAATGTGATGTATGCAGAAGAGTGAAAGCAGAACATCAACGTCCAGCCGGTCTTCTCCAACCTCTTCCTATCCCCGAGTGGAAGTTCGACCACATGGAAATGGACTTCGTCACTGGTTTTCCTAAATCCAAGCGAGGAAATGATGCTATCTTTGTGGTGATTGACAAGCTTACCAAAGTCGCTCACTTTCTTCCAGTCAAGGAATCAATCAATGCAGCTCAACTTGCAGAGCTGTACACTTCCAGAATTGTGTCCCTACATGGCATTCCTCAAGTTATATCCTCAGACCATGGAAGCTTGTTCACATCAAGGTTCTGGGACTCCTTTCAGTCCGCCATGGGCACGAAGATCAGGTTCAGCACTGCCTTTCACCCTCAGACTAGTGGTCAAGTCGAGCGTGTGAATCAGATTCTAGAAGACATGCTCAGAGCCTGTGTCATCTCCTTCGGCATGAAATGGGAAGACTGCCTTCCATTTGCCGAGTTCTCTTACAACAACAGCTTTCAAGCAAGTGCAGGCAAAGCACCCTTTGAAATTCTCTATGGCAGAAAGTGCCGTACCCCTCTCAACTGGTCTGAAACAGGCGAACGTCAACTTCTTGGCAATGACTTGATCTCAGAAGCCGAAGAAATGTGCAAAGTCATACGTGAGAATCTCAAGGCCGCTCAGTCGCGTCAGAAGAGCTACTATGACGGAAAGCATCGTGATTTGGCTTTCGACATCGGTGATCATGTCTATCTCCGAGTTTCTCCGATGAAAGGAACCCAAAGATTCGGTATCAAAGGAAAACTTGCTCCTAGATACGTCGGGCCTTTCAAGATTCTTGGCAAAAGAGGCGATCTAGCCTATCAGCTTGAGCTCCCTCCCAACTTTGCAAATGTTCATGATGTCTTCCATGTGTCTCAACTTCGCAAATGCTTCAAGGCACCTGAGCGCATGATTCCGTTTGAGGAGATTGATCTTCAACAAGACCTGTCCTACCGAGAGCATCCAGTTGCCATTCTCGAAGAAACCGAACGCAAGACCCGCAACAAGTCCATCAAGTTTCTGAAAGTCAAGTGGTCACATCACACCGATCGAGAAGCTACCTGGGAACGAGAAGATCATCTTCGTTCCGAGTACCCTTCCTTTTTCCAGTCCTAGATCTCGGGACGAGATCTTTTTGTAGTAGAGGAGAGTTTGTAATGCCCCGGATGTAATACTTTCCCTTTTTGGGTATATAATATATCTCCGGCTTCATCTATTTCCATTCCGGGTTCTTCTCTTTCGGGTTTTCGTCGTTTTGTTGTGTGAGTGTGTGGCATTCATTCATATCATGTAGACATGTGCATCGCATTGCATTTGTGTTGTCGGTTGCATCCGGTTCCGCGTGTTTCTTCCCGTTGTCCGTTTCGCGTTCCGGAGCTCCCTCACGCGTCCGTATCGTCCCGTAGGCCTACTTTGTTGTTCGGGCGTATAACGTTACCGGTGTGCCGCGAGGTTGTTGTCTGTGTTGTTGTTTTGTTGTGTGCAACCCGCCTCTCAAATCTCGTCTCGTTTGGACTCCATTGACTATCCCATCCGTTGTACGTGTGGGTCCAAAGTGCCTCCACTTCGTGTCCCGGAAACACCCTACTGCAGTCTTTTATCGTCTCCTAGGCCCTTTTAATCTACCCCGCGATCGGATCCGTCGGATCGCGATCGGAGGGCTCCTAGCACCCCTAAATCCCCCTAACCCTAGAAAAACTGCTATATATAGACTCCTCTAGGTCTATTTTGGCATCCCCTATTTTTTTCTAAGATCCATTCCCTCTCCTCTCCACTTGAAAAAAACCATTCCTTCCCTCGAAGCCGCCGCCGGCAGCCGCGTTTTCCTCCAGCTCCTTCGATCCGGCGGGTCAACGGGGGCCTCGGCCTCCCCCAACGCTGACTCCCACGCGTCAGGGAGCTACCGCCTCGAGGCCGGGCCTTCGCCCCTTCGGCCGACCGAGCCGCCGTCGTGCCAGGCCAGGACCACATCCCCGACCGGCCCACTCCCTCCTTCCCGCCCGTCTCCACGAGGCCAGGTCGCCACCGCCGCATCGCCTCCATGGGCCTCTCCTCCCGGCCCGTACCGCGGTCCCCTCGGGTCCCCACTTCGCCGCGCCAGCCTCGCGGGCCAGCGCCCACCGCGGGCCGCCACTCCCTTCGCCACCGATCGCCGCGCCAGGGCCTCGGGCTCCCCTCCGCCCGAGCAGGCCGCAGCGCCGCAGCTCCAACCGGGCCGCCCAGCCGCCGGATCCAGATCCGCCTGGGCCCGTGGTTGTTTTTTTTCCAGATCCAAATCTGTTTTGAGGTTGACCCCTTTTTCCCACTAAGTCCCTGTTCGGTTGATCTGAGATGCTATGTTTGACCTGCTCTAACTTTTTGTCTGTTGCTCCGATTCGCGCGTGTAGCATGTCCAGACGTTCGTGGAGACTTGCTCTACGTTTTATCTGTTGTTGTCATGCATGTTAGAGATCATCTAGGTGCTTGTTTTGCTGTTGCAAGAGTGCATCATGATATAAACTGCTGCTAAGTGATGTTTTTTATGCCACCTTTGCCATGTGATATCTTTTAGCTCGTTTGTCCGAATGATGCAAATGACATGTCCACGTGTTCGTCTTGCCATGATCTACGTGTTGTATGTGATAGGTTGCATGATAGATTTATTATTGCCTTGTTATCATCGTTGCAAAGTGCCATGTGGCTGTGATGTTATTTCACTTGTTATGAAATGCCTTCTTGTTGAGCTCGTTGCTACCGTTGTGGTTACCTACATGAAGCATGCTTGTGTGTTTCGGGATCACCTTCATGTGTACTTTGATGAGGTGCTTGCCTCTTGCCATGTTTAGTTTCGAGGTGAATTAAACATGCTCTTTTAGATGCCATGATGATATTGCTGTTTTAGGACTTAGTGGATTTTCACTAAGTCTGAAATCTGTAACGTTCCGATGCCATGTTCGTGTGATGTTCTAGGACAAAGCATGATAGTTTTGGAGTGGATTTTGATTGTTCCTTGTAGTATATATTGTTGTCTTTCCATTCATGTCCCCACATGTCTATTTAAGTGGCTGTAGCATGTTTATCTTTTGCTCCAAAGTTTCAATAAAATTCTGCTGCCAGAATTTTATTGTCAAGTTCAATATGTCCAAGATCATTGCTATTGATCCGTGGCTCCGTTGGGGGTGCACCTTTGGACATAGTTGCTGTAGTATATGTCTAGTTTGTGTTCATGCCCTTTGCCATGTTATTTAAATGCTGTAGCTCAATTATTTTGAGCTCCGAAGTTGCTATGTTGCTGTAATTTTCAGCTTTCGCTCAAATCTTGTTTCGGGCATAACTTTTAGCCCGTAACTCCGATTTCAGCGAATCTTATACCAAACTTGATTGATTTTCTATGTAGATTAATAATATCAGATTGTTTTCATATTTTGAGGTGATTTGCTTGAGTGATATTTCCCGTGCTCCGTGTGCATCCTTAGTGCATCCATCATGCCTTCATCATTTTCGAGTGCGCATTGCATCTTGTTGATTGGTGCTTGGTGTGATTGTTTTGTTTAGAGCCGGAAGCTGAGTCTGAGTTCGAGTACGAGCGCGAGGTTTCCAACGAGGTTGAGCACGAGGACCCTTCTTACGATCCGAACGACTTCTCTTCAGGCAAGATGACCGAACCCCGATAACATTACTATCTTTGCCTATTGCTAGTAGTCTCGATCTATAGTTTTGCCTCGATGCCCATGATCTTCTTGTCAGCCTCCTACTTGTAGCCAATTGCCATGTTTAACCCACCTACCTATGCAAACCGTTGTTTGGCTAAGTACGCTTCGCTCAGCCCTTCTTATAGCATTGCTAGTTGCAGGTGAAGATCGAAGATGCTTGCTTCATGTTGAAGTTTGGTTGGGTTATATCACACTATATAAATGCTTAAATGAAATCATCTATATATTGGCAAGGGTGGAAGGCTAAGCCTTTTGCTTGGTGATTTGTTCCACTCAAGCCGTTAGGATCCGTATAAGCCGGTGTTATGTTCCTTGATTATGCGTTCCTAACACGGTTGGGGTGTATGGGACCCCCTCGATAAACCGCTAAGTGATAAGTCTTTTCCAGCAAGTCCCAACATTGGTACTATTCGCCTAATAACAAACTAAACTTGCATAGGGAGTAATTAACCCTCTTTCTTAATCAACAACCCCGGGCCAGTGCTCCACATGAGTGTTGGTCCGAAACGGGGGTCCTGCAGGGCCGCCTTGGGGCAACCCGAGGTATCTGGCATACACCTGTAGCATCACCCATCCGGTCGTGTCCGGAGACTTAGATACGCGCGGCTACTATCAGGGTGTCGACACGCCGGGAGGATTTGCTGGATTAGCCTTACCTTAGCTCGGTATATCTTGAGCACGGGATTCCGAGGATACTCGGGTCTTCCCACTTTGGAGTTGCGACTCCGCGGATCGTGGGCTTGTAATGGGTCAAGTTGGAACACCCCTGCAGGGTTTGAACTTTCGAAAGCCGTGCCCGCGGTTATGTGGCAGATGGGAGCTTGTTAATTCCGGTTGTAGATAACTTGACACAATGTTTCTAATACACTACCAGCGTGTGTTCCGTGACTGTCAATTTCCGAATAGGGATTCGGGAGTTGAACACGGAGGGGTTATGATTGTGGAGCTTGTAGCTAGGATCACTTCGTGATCACTCCTCGCCGAGGCCTTCTCTTCTCGCTCTCACTTACGTAAGCTAGATGCTAGTTGCTGCCGCAGACACTTATTCTTTTCTTCAGCCTTTTCCTCACCCAAAGGCTTTGATAGTCTTGTTACCCGGAGACGGGATTGCTGAGTCCTCTGTGTCTCACAGTTACTTCACACACCAGATGCAGGTCCAGCTGTGAGCTATCCAGGTAATGGCACCGAGCTGGATTGGGAGTACGACGAGGAGCGTAGTCGGTACTATGTGCGATACCCGGATGATCAGTAGTGGAGACTCTTACTAGGATTCGATCCGCCTGTGGTTTATTTATCTAAGTTTGGTACTTTGACTTTTGGATTTTGCCCTTAGAGGGTTGTGATGTTCTTAATGTATGATGTTTGATACTTGAATTGTAATTCTGTGACGTGGCGAGTGTAAGCCAACTATTTTCTGTTTACTATCCCCTCTTTTACATGAGTTGTGCAAAGATTACCAAACTTGAGATCATTCTAGGATGGATTTATGCCTTTAAGTCGTGCCTCGACACGTAGGAGGTATAACTCCATCCCGGGCATTACAGGCACCCTGGGAGTGAACCAGTGGATTGCCCGGACACCTGGGGTTGCCAGTGTTGTCCTAGGAAATCTCGGGGTTTCCGTGTGATTGTCCTATTGGAATGCCACCCAGGCTCAAAGGGATCATATAATATTTCATGCCTAGAAACTTCCATGTGCAACCACATGCCAATATGGGATCTGGCATAGTTGAGTAAGTTGTGGGAAACCTTTCCATGATGGGCTAGCAGATGTAGGGGGATTGTAGGTGGTACTGGCCTATCTATCTGGTTAAGGGGACCTCTTCGGAAAGACTATGTCTCGGTCATCCGTTTCTCAAACACCATGCAGTGCGAGAAACCAAACAGAGGCGATCGAGTCTTGTGGGAAAAGTGCACAAACCTCTGCAGAGTGTACAAACTATTCATGAGTAGCCGTGTCCCCGGTTATGGACATCTTTGAGTATCTAGAAGTGGATTATTTGCTGATCTCATCACTCTCTAATTTAATATTGTTGGGTTAAATGATTATTTTAATTGGGGTTGAGAGGATGTCTATCTTCTCAACGATGTTTCAACTACCATGATAGTTAATTAAAATGCATTCCTTTGAAGTAGGGAAAAATTGGATTTACGCAAAAACTTTACCCTTACAGCCTCCACCAGCCAAATATGCATGTAGTTGTAGGCTTTGCTCTTCATTATCATTACAGTGTGAATTTGCCAGTACATTCAATGTAGTGACCCTCTGTGGCTGCAACGTCTCATGTTGTAGGATTATCTTACGACGAGTAAGTGATACGTTAGGGGTTACGATTTCTACACTCAACTTTGCCGTTGGTGTTGATGGGAATCCACAACCTTGTTGCTTCCGCTATGATCGATTGAGGTAATAGTATTTACGTTACTTCATACATGTGATTTACCTCTGTTATAAATCCTCGTGTAATGTGTGTGTCAGCATATCGATCCAGGGATGACACAGAACACAGAGACTTCGGTCCATTCGGATCGTGGTCGTTACACGGGATCTAGACTGGCCCCACATATCAGCACTAGTCTTTTCTGCGCACTTTGTCCTCACTCGTGCGCACCCGGGAGCTACTTCCCGGTCGGTCACCCATCCTGAAACTACTCCAAGCTGAGCATGCTTAACTTTGGAGTTCTGTCTGAATGGGCTTCCGGAAAAGAAGGAATTCCTTATTGATATGAGTAGTCTATCATCCCTAATAAGCTAGGCCATCACAGAACAGTAGCTTGAGGAATATGCTTTGAAGCATTTGCGGCAGTGTCTTGAGTTGCAGAATCATCATTGGTGGAATAGGATGCAGCTTTGCGAATCTGCCCATCCAAGGGACGAGTTCCTTCATCAATGATTGCAGTTTTGCCTTTTCCTTCAACTAAGGAAATTGTCCGTTTGAGGACTTCAAGTGGAGGCAGATAGCTGAGATGATTCTAAAAGTCAGCCTTGTATGCAATTGAAGACCTTGTTCTGATGAATCTCATAATCCAGGGAGGATAAGTCTTCAATTCAAAAGGTGTCAGTGCAACATTTGCCAAGGTCCTCATGAAGAAATCATGATAGTTGATGGGAATTCCATGCACGATATTGAACAACACATTCTTCATGATGCCAACAACGTCTTCTTCTTCAGAATTGTGGCCTTTGATCAGACTGAGGGTTTTGGTGAGAATGCGATAAATTGTCCTTGGCACATATTGCAAATCCTTCACTAGGAAGGTTGTCCTTGGAGGGTTGCTAGCCTTCAAAGGCTTCATCAACACTTGCATCAGATGATTTGGAAGTTCAGGTTCCTCATATATCAATCTTGCACCATCAGCTGGAGGGTGAACTGGGATGACATGAAGCAATTCAGAAGCCGGAGCTTTGTAGTGAGTGTTGTCAGTCATCTAGTCTAGCACCCATGAGTTGATGTCAGCAGCATTGCCAGTCAGGTGCAAGGTTTCATAGAATTGAAGAATTAGCTCTTCATTCCAATCACATATGTCAGAATAGAAGCTCAGAAGGTCAGACTCGTGCAACAAATTCAGTACAGGCTCAAAGCAAGGTATGGACTCCATGTCAACATGAGAAATTTAACGATGCTCAAATACCTTATCCTTGTTGAAAATCAATGAAGAATAAAATTTCATCTGAGTGGCGGTCCAAAACCGCTTGCGGCGAAGTCTTGCTGAGTCATAGGGATTGAACTTTGTGAAGAATATGTGTTCAACAAAGAAATCATCAGCCTTGAACTTTTGCTTTGTAGCATGAGGTTCTTTTGCTTAGGCTGGAGATTTTGCAGCCTCTTGAGTCATGACTTCTGGAGCTGCTGCCTGAGGAATTTGAGCTTCAGGTTCTTCAACAGCTTTAGGCTGAGCTTGTTCTTCAGCTGATGCAGCTGGTGCTTGTTCGGGGAAGGACAAAAGTGGGATGTGAAGTTCTTCCGATCCCATTTGAATTTCTTCAGTTTGAGCAGGGGACTGAGGAACTTGCTGCAGTGGTGTGGTCAATGGGGAATTTGGATGAGTCATCTCCCAATAGTCATCGTTGAGCATTGGTGTTGTAGACCCAATGTCCACATCCTCATCTTCTTCTAATTGCTCAATGCCGACCTCTTCTATAGTGAATTGAGGCATGGGAGATGATACCAGAGGAGTTGAAGGGATAACATCCACTTCAATTTCTTCATCCAACTGCTCTGAAGAAGCAGCAGAAGGATTTTCTTCAGCATTGTCATCAGGAATTTGATAATCCTCACCAAAGGGAACAATCTCCTTTGATGGCACAATGGAGATTGGAACCACATCAATGGGATCCGTGACGGAGCTTGACAAAGTCCTCACTTTCATGGGAGCTGAGGATTCTGCAGTTGATGATACTTTCCTTTTCTTCATAGCTGCCTTCTGTGCATCTTTTGTCTTCTTCACTTCTGATGCAGAAGGAAGTATGCTAGTCCTCAGAGGTGAAGACTTTGTTGGAGGTGCATATGACATTCATTCAGTTTCTTCAGGCACAACTGTTGCAGTTGCCCTGTCATTCTCAGTTTCTTCAGGCGCTGCTTCAGCTTTTTCAGCAGCCCTCGGTTGTTCTTCGGGCGCAACATTGGAAGTTGCCCTGACAGTTTCTTCAGCGACTGGAATTTCTTCATCAGTCCTGGCACGTTCAGTTTCTTAAGAAGTGGCATTGTCAGCTGCGCTTTCAGTTTCCTCATCAAGATGAATTTCTTCTTGTGAGGATCTTTCACCACCAAGCTTGAGTGACTTGGATAGCTTGACGAATTTGACTTTGGCTCCTAGCCAATCAGCACTGTATCTGTCAAATTCATTACTAAGGCCTTTGATTTCAGATTGCAATTTCACAAGGTCCTCAGGAGTCATGTTCACAACATTTTTCTTCAGAAGATGCTGCTTTCTGTATTGTTCTTTCTTTGCCCTTCTGGCTTGTTCAAACTTCCATTTCTCTTCGCCAATGAAAGCAGCCAACATGTGACTTTGACCAGGTGTGAGATTCATGTCAGGGAGAGGAGTGTCAGGATTCTGATGCCAAAGATCAATGTAGTCTAGGATCTTCTTCGGATCCAACATAAGAGGCACATAATTTCCCTTGGCTCTAGCGGCCTTCATCTGCCTATCCCTGATGAGCAACACGTTATTCATCATCAGCTTCATCGTCATCAGACGGAACTTGAAGGGCCACTTTCTTCTGAGGACTTAGCATCTTTCCATGGCCTGCAGTGGTCTTCACTTTCAGCACTACCGGATCAGGTGAAGATTTTCATGGAGCTGATGAACTTGCAGATGCTCCTGAAGCAATTGAGAACCCCGCGGTTCGCTGACATTTTGCAGGGTGTACATGAGTTGAGGATTTTGAAGCAGCAGCTGAAGATTGTGCAGCAACAGAGGGAACTGAGGCGACCCTTGAGGAAGTTGCCTGAGGAATATGTCTAGAAGGCTTTGAGTAACTTGGCCTTGAGGGCATTGCTGTTGAGGAATGTGGCTTGACGGCCGATTTCTTCAACATGGCCTTCTTGGGCTTACTACCAGAGGCCTCAGCAGCAGAGGCAGCAGCAGCAGCAAAGTCTTCATTGAATTTCCTCACTGCTTCTCTAGCTGCACGTTGAAGCTTTGCTTGATGCTTAGCACATTCTTTGGAAATTCCTCACCACGTCTGACGCTTGAGGGATTTGCAACTTGGCCTGGTGCTAGAGGAGGTCTTGTGCATGGAGGGTTTATATCGAATTTCTTCATGTACTTTGGAGTCACATATCGGTACTCCCTTCGCTCCTTGTCCCATCTTCTCTCAATCCTCTGAATGCGCACTTTGTGCTGATTCTTGTTTTCTTTCCCATGAGTTTCCTCATCTGGTGTGCAATATTCAGCATAGATGTCTTCAGGGATCTCAAAAGCAGTGTTTGTCTCAGGTCTCTTTCCTCCCTTTTGTGGTCTCTTGCCTTCAGCCATTTTCCTCACTTGAGGATCTTGAACAGTTGAGGTTTCTGAGGAAGTATGTAACTTTTCTTCGAGGAATGCTGCAAATGAGTTAAGCTGATGAGAACCTAGATATTCAGCAGCAAACATTTGTAAGTGTGAACAGAGTATAGGTGCGAAGAATTTGGAGAGGTCATATGCGTTCTCAGAATTTTTTCAAAAGTATCAAGTTTGAGGAATTTGACCATGGGAGTCTTGAAGACTTTCACTAAGTGTTCTTGCTTTAGGTTCCAGAGTTGTATAGATTGGTAAATCCACATAACTGAGGAATCATGAAGAAAAACTCATCTTAGAGAAACAAATCAAGAGCAGACATGTTTAGGTGTTCAAATAGCGGGGAGTTAAAGAATAAACACCTTTTGAAGAAATTGTGAAAACATGAGAATCAAAGAGGGGTAGTAAAATTATATTTTAATTACCCTTGGTGAAGAACACAACGAACTAGATGAAATGTGGTGAAGCTCGTCGGTCGAGATCTCCCACACCCTAACTTGGCAGAAGGAGATAGCTACGGTGGCGGCGGAGTGAAGATTTCCGCAGCCGGCGCGAGTACGACGACGAAGAGGTCGAGGCAGCGAAGCTCTTCCTCACCGGCATCGATGGAGGTAGCGACAGCGCTAGGTCTGTGAGCTCGAGCGATGGAGATGTCGAGCGGAGTAAATGAGGCACTGTGAAAGGGGGGGGGGGGTATTTATAGCCAACGGTGAAAAACAGCTCGTCCGAAGAATTTGGACGAACATGCCCCTGCCCTTTGCTATCCCAGCGACATGTGTCACCCACGTTCTGAGGAGTAAAGATAGTGGGGATCATGGGTGAGTTGTTTAATTCATCATGGGATGCGGAACGGTTTGAGTGGCAAAAGCCGAAATTTTTGGATAAGAATATTTTAACATTGCGTTCACAAATTCTTCAGCTGTCAAGGACAATGTGAAGATTTTGAACAAGTTTCAAATAGAACGCATATGAAGAGATTGTGAATAGACTGGATTGACTTAAGCATAGAGGGGGAAGGGTCCGATCACATTCACTTAGAGGAAAAGTCAACTTGAAGAATTAGCAATAAGTGAATGTTGTAGAGGACATAAAAACTCAAAAAGTATATATATAGCCAATGAAGAACATCAGAGTAAGTTGAGGAAATTGCAAATTTTGAGGAATTTGAAAATTTGAAAATTGAAGGAAAACTCAAATCTCAACTTTGGGTGGTGGCGTAACCCACCGTATAAGAATGATGATTTCAGACACCGCGTACAATTGTCGTAGGGCTCTGAGAATCAGTTTCTTCATTAATTTCTTCACAATTATAGGGTTAGTCTTCATTGATTGAAGAAAAACGTTAGTTCGTGTGTTATGCATCAAAGTCATCAATTTTGCAGAAGAGTTAGGATGTGTTTCCTTTCAAAGAACATTTGAAGATTCTAAGATATTTAGCTCACACCGCAACTTGCAAAATCTCTTCTCATCCAAGGGCTTGGTGAAAATATCTGCCAGCTGATCTTCAGTCTTCACATGGTAGATGGAAATGCCGCCCTTGAAGACATGATCACGAAGAAAATGATGACGGATCTGGATGTGCTTTGTCTTCGAGTGCTGAATTTGGTTGTGAGAAATCTTGATGGCACTCTCATTGTCACAATAGAGTGGCACATTTTTCATGTTTACGCCATAGTCCTTGAGGGTTTGCTTCATCCATAGTAATTGAGCACAGAATGAACCAGCAGCCATGTACTCAGCTTTAGCAGTGGAGAGTGATACACAGTTCTGCTTCTTCGAGGACCAACATACTAAGGATTGTCCGAGGAAATGGCAGGTGCCGGATGTAGACTTGCAATCCACTCGATCACCAGCATAGTCAGAGTTAGAATATCCAATGAAATCAAAATCAGAGCCCTTGGGATACCATAATCCAAGTGTTGGAGTGTGAGCTAGATATCGAAGAATATGCTTCACGGCCTTATGGTGTGATTCCTTCGGTGTAGTTTGAAATCGGGCACACATGCAAACACTAAGCATAATATCTGGCCTAGATGCACATAGATACAATACATATCCAATCATGGAGTGGTATACCTTTTGATCGAAGTCTTTACCATTTTCATCGGTGCACAGTTGGCCATTTGTGGGCATAGGGATTTGGACGCCTTTGCAATCCTGCATGCCGAATTTCCTCAGAACATCCTTGAGGTATTTCTCTTGAGATATGAAGATGACATTGCGTTGTTGACGAATTTGAAGGCCTAGGAAGAATTTTAGCTCTCCCATCATGGCCATTTGATATTCTTCACGCATCATGTAGCCAAACTCGTCACTGTAACGTTCATCAGTACAGCCAAAGATAATATCGCCCACATAGATTTGGCACACAAATAATTCATCATCCTATGATTTGGTGAAAAGAGTTGGGTCAAGTGAACCGGGTTTGAAGCCTTTCTTCGTGAGGAATTCCTTCAAAGTATCATACCACGCCCGAGGGGCCTGCTTGAGGCCATAGAGGGCCTTGTTGAGTTTGAAGACTTTGTCAAGATGTTTAGGATCTTCAAAACCTGGGGGTTGAGCAACATATACTTCTTCCTCAAGCTTACCATTGAGGTATGCATTTTTCACATCCATTTGATATAAGATGATATTATGATGGTTAGCATAAGCAAGTAATATGCGAATAGCTTCAAGTCTAGCAACAGGAGCAATGTGTTGGGGAACGTAGTATTTCAAAAAAAAAATCCTACGCAGACGCAAGGTCATGGTCACTACAGGAAACAGTTAATTTGTCGTCAGGGGACGTCTTTGCCATCAGCTTTTCATCGGGCAGACGGCAAAGAAAGGGGTTTGCCGTCATCAGCAGACGGCAAAAAAACACTGACGGTAAAGTAGACTTTGCCGTCTACGAAAAACAATACAGACGGCAAAGAGGTCACTTTCCCGTCTGCCAAAACAAATACAGACGGCAAAGACACTTTGCCGTCTGCAAAAAGCAACACACACGGCAAATATTTCTTTGCCGTCTGTGTTTGTTTTGGTAGACGGCAAAGTGAGCTCTTTGCTGTCTGTTTTTTTTTGCAGACGGCAAAGAGAAAGCACATCACACGGATCGCTCCCGTGGATTGTTGACTTGGCAAGATCTTAGCCGCATATCCCCACTAGGCCATCGGATGCACACCCCACCCACACACCACGATGCACGTGCCCCTAGGGCAGCACCCACGCGCCCCCACGCCCTGTCTCTCCCTTATCCCCACCCCCGTCGCTCGTTTTCCCCATCTCTCGTTCCTCTCCCTCTATCTCCAAATCTAGCACCCCGTCGGTGCCTGCCACCACCCTGACCACCGGCTTCAGCGAACACCTCTCCCCGGTCTTTGCCTCGGCGGCCAATACTTTGCCAATGTAGCCGCGGCCACTCCCCACTTCGCCCCTGCGCCACCGGCCCCGGCCACTTTCCACATCGCCACCATAGGACCGCCGGCGCCCATCACGACCTCGCCGGCCGGCCTCCACCTTGCTGGCCACCATCTTGCCCGCCGGCCCCGACCTCGTCGCCTGTCGGCCCCGGCCTCGTCGCTCGTCGCCACCAGCGGCCTCCAAACCCCATCGCTCGTCGTCCCCGGCAGCCTCCGTGCCTCGTCGCCCCACCAGCCTCCGGTGGCCCAGGCCCCGTCACTCCACAGGCCTTCGTCGGCCTCGACCTCTGCCCCCGGTCCCGGCTTCGAGGAGCGGTGGCGGCTCCTCAGGCATCCATGGCAGCGTTGGTGTGTTCTATTCTTGGAGAAAGAAAAGAGAAGGAAGAGGTGCGCAGCTGCTAGTTGCTGCTGCTCCATCTACCACTGGCACAGGAGAAGCGACAGGGGATGCTCGCAAGGAGGCGGTGGCGTAGATCGAACTCAAGATAGCTGCACGTGTTAGATCTTGTGCTGCGATTGTGAAATATTATGTCTAAATACAGTAATGGTGTATTCTGTTTTAGATTGGATCAGCAAGTAGTGATGTATTTTGTGTAAATATAGTAATTTTGTATTGCAAAATTTGTTCGTTCATCGTTGATTCTTCGAACAAAGTGATGATGGATACTGTGGCGTTTGTTGTTGTCCGTTAGTTACTTCTAGTCTCTGCACTTAGACTGTTGGTTACGATTATTTTACTAGGTAAATTCTTTGCCGTCTCTGATTTTATGAGGATGACGACAAAGTAGCTTTCTGCTGTCTGTGCTTTCATGAGGCTGACAGCAAAGAAGCTCTCCTTTGCCATCTGTTATTAAATCATTTGACAGCAAACCAACTTTTCTTTGCCGTCTGTTATTAGAACGCCTGACGACAAAACATTAATTTGCCGTTTGTCCGATAAAAAGCTGACGGCAAAGCACTCTTTGCCGACTTTGTCTTTGCCGTCTTACTTTGCCGTCTCTGACTGACGGCAAAATCTTTGCCGTCTGTTTTTAGGTCTTTGCCGTCTGTAAACCACAGACGGCAAATTACCTGATTCCCGTAGTGGGTGATGCATAGCAACGAGAGGGGAGAGTGTCATCCACATACCCTCGTAGACCGTAAGCGGAAGCGTTATGACAACGCTGCTGATGTAGTCATACGTATTCACGATCGACCGATCCTAGTACCGAACGTACTAGAACTTCCGCGATCTGCACACGTTCAGCTCGGTGACGTCCCACGAACTCACGATCCAGTAGAGCTTCGAGGGAGAGTTCTGTCAGCACGACGGCGTGATGACGGTGATGATGAAGTTACCGACGCAGGGCTTCGCCTAAGCACCGCTACGATATGATTGAGGTGGATTATGGTGGAGGGGGGCACCGCACACGGCTAAGAGATCAATGATCAACTTGTGTGTCTATGGGGTGCCCCCCTCCCCTGTATATAAAGGAGTGGAGGAGGGGGGATGGCCGGCCCTCTATGGCGTGCCCTTGGAGGAGTCCTACTCCCACCGGGAGTAGGATTCCCCCCTTCCCTAGTTGGACTAGGAGAGAAGGAAGGGGGATAGAGGGAGGAAGGAAAGGGGGGCACCGCCCTCCCCTCCTAGTCCAATTCGGACTAGAGGGAGAGGGGCGCGCGGCCTGCCCTAGTCTCCTCTCTCTCTCTCTCTTCACTATGGCCCAATAAGGCCCATACACTTACAGGGGGGTTCCGGTAACCTCCCGGTACTCCGGTAAAATCCCGATTTCACCCGAAACTATTCCGATGTCCAAATATAGGCTTCCAACATATCGATCTTTATGTCTTAACCATTTCGAGACTCCTCGTCATGTCCGTGATCATATCCGGGACTCCGAACTACCTTCGGTACATCAAAACTCATAAACTCATAAAACCGATCATCACCGAACGTTAAGCGTGCGGACCCTACGGGTTCGAGAACTATGTAGACATGACCGAGACTCATCTCTGTTCAATAACCAACAGTTGAACCTGGATGCTCATATTGGTTCGTGCATATTCTATGAAGATCTTTATCAGTCAAACCGCATAACAATATACGTTGTTCCCTTTGTCATCGGTATGTTACTTGCCCGAGATTCGGTCGTCGGTATCATCATACCTAGTTCAATCTCGTTGCCGGCAAGTCTCTTTTCTCGTTCCGTAATGCATCATCTCATGACTAACTCATTGGTCATTTGCTTGCATGGCTTATAGTGATGTGTATTACCGAGAGGGCCGAGAGATACCTCTCCGACACTTGGAGTGACAAATCCTATTTTCGATCTATGCCAACACCACAAACACCTTCGAAGACACCTGTAGAGCATCTTTATAATCACCCAGTTACGTGGTGACGTTTGATAGCACACAAGGTGTTCCTCCGGTATTTGGGAGTTGCATAATCTCATAGTCATAGGAACGTGTATAAGTTACGAAGAAAGCAATAGCAGTAAAACTAAACGATCAAGTGCTAAGCTAACAGAATGGGTCAAGTCAATCACATCATTCACTAATGTTGTGATCCCGTTAATCAAATGACAATTCATGGCTATGGCTAGGAAACTTAACCATCTTTGATTCAATGAGCTAGTCAAGTAGAGGCATACTAGTGACACTTTGTTTGTCTATGTATTCACACATGTACTATGTTTCCGGTTAATACAATTCTAGCATGAATAATAAACATTTATCATGATATAAGGAAATATAAATAACAACTTTATTATTGCCTCTAGGGCATATTTCCTTCAGTCTCCCACTTGCACTAGAGTCAATAATCTAGATTATACAGTAATGATTCTGACACCCATGGAGTCTTGGTGTTGATCATGTTTTGCTCGTGAGAGAGGCTTAGTCAACGGGTCTGCAACATTCAGATCCGTATGTATCTTGCAAATCTCTATGTCTCCCTCCTTGACTTGATCACGGATGGAATTGAAGCATCTCTTGATGTGCTTGGTTCTCTTGTGAAATCTGGATTCCTTTGCTAAGGCAATTGCACCAGTATTGTCACAAAAGATTTTCATTGGATCCGATGCACTGGGTTTGACACCTAGATCGGATATGAACTCCTTCATCCAGACTCCTTCATTTGCTGCTTCTGAAGCAGCTATGTATTCCGCTTCACATGTAGATCCCGCCACGACGCTTTGTTTAGAACTGCACCAACTAACAGCTCCACCGTTCATTAAAAACATGTATTCGATTTGTGACTTAGAGTCATCCGGATCAGTGTCAAAGCTTGCATCGACGTAACCATTTACGACGAGCTCTTTTTCACCTCCATAAACGAGAAACATATCCTTAGTCCTTTTCAGGTATTTCAGGATGTTCTTGACCGCTGTCCAGTGATCCACTCCTGGATTACTTTGGTACCTCCGTGATAAACTAATAGCAAGGCACACATCAGGTCTGGTACACAGCATTGCATACATGATAGAGCCTATGGCTGGAGCATAGGGAACACCTTTCATTTTTCTCTCTATCTTCTGCAGTGGTCGGGCATTGAGTCTTACTCAACTTCACACCTTGTAACACAGACAAGAACCCTTTCTTCTACTGATCCATTTTGAACTTCTTCAAACCTTTATCAAGGTATGTGCTTTGTGAAAGTCCAATTAAGCGTATTAATCTATCTCCATAGATCTTGATGCCTAATATATAAGCAGCTTCACCGAGGTCTTTCATTAAAAAACTTTTATTCAAGTATCATTTTATGCTATCCAGAAATTCTATATCAATTCCAATCAACAAGATGTCATGCACATATAATATCAGAAATGCTACAGAGCTCCCACTCACTTTCTTGTAAATACAGGCTTCTCCAAAAGTCTGAATAAAACCATATGCTTTGATCACCTCATCAAACCGTATATTCCAACTCCGAGATGCTTGCACCAGTCCATAGATGGATCGCTGGAGCTTGCACACTTTGTTAGCACCTTTAGGATCGACAAAACCTTCTGGTTGCATCATATACAACTCCTCTTTGAGGTATCCATTAAGGAATGCAATTTTGACATCCATTTGCCAAATTTCATAATCATAAAATGCGCCAATTGCTAACATGATTCGGAAAGGCTTAAGCATCGCTATGGGTGAGAAAGTCTCATCGTAGTCAACTCCTTGAACTTGTCGAAAACCTTTCACAACAAGTCGTGCTTTGTAGACAGGAACATTACCGTCAGCGTCAGTCTTCCTCTTGAAGATCCATTTATTTTCAATGGCTTGCCGATCATCGGGGTAATCAACCAAAGTCCACACTTTGTTCTCATACATGGATCCCATCTCAGATTTCATGGCCTCAAGCCATTTTGCGGAATCTGGTGTCACATCCCTAGTCAGTGCATGCATTAGGACTAGCTAGAGTGTGCATCATGCTTACTTTTTGAAGAAACCTGAAATGGGGATGACAGAAACCCCATCACCCCTCTTCTAACAACTAGGGTTTAATAAAATCTTTTCCAATGTACCCAAAATGCCCTTCAAAAATGTTCATCATCTTTGCCTTAGTCTTAAACCTCTGACAAAAATGGTGCACAATTTTCCAGGACATCCAAAGGTCTCTGGATTAATTCATATTGTATTTGCATTTGGGCATTTAAATGCTATAAATTATTTTAAGTGCCCAAATAATCATAAACTAAAATGTTCCATGTTGTTCATATTATATATAGTGGGCATGACTAGTTTTATGATTTATAAAAATGCTCTAGCATTTTTATTAATTCAACAAAGTTGAAAATGAACAAAACAGAAAATAAAATAGAAAAGAGAGAGAGGGCACAACCACTTACCTGGACCAGCCGGCCCACCTGGCGGCCCAGCACTGTGCTAGCCCGAGCCAGCGAGCTGCTTCGACAACCAGGCAAGCAGGTGACGCCGGCGCACGGCCGCACGCCACCGCGGCAGCTGCTTGCCGCCTGGCCGCCGCCTCGCTGCAGGAACGGGCCGGACGACCTCCACATCGCGCCCTGAAGACGTTGGACGCTTCCACTCCCCCTGCCCTCTCCCTCGCCCTCCCCGCGCCATGGCCGACGCAGCCGCCGGCGTCCTGCCGCCATAGCCGCAACCACCAAGCTCCCCTCGCCTCGCCGTCATGTCCCCGAGCTCCGTCTCCTCGCGTTGAAGCTCTGCGTCGAGCCATGCATCGCCGGAAGCCCCAACACACCGTCCCCGAGCACTTCTCCCCTCGTTCGGCCGTCGAGATCGCCGACGACCTCACCGTCGCAGCAGTTCGTCCCCGACCTCGCCGTCAACTCCAACGCAACCGCCGTGAGCTTGGCCACCTCCCCATCCTCTCCGTTCCCCCTCTCGAGCTCTGTAACGATAGCACGAAGCTCACCCGCACGCGCCGCCGCGGAGCTCGTCGCCGACGAGGCTCCGGCCACCCAACGGCCACGCCACCCTGTCCATCAGCTTCACCGCACCCCCAGGAGCCTAGAGCACCTCTCCACGAGCCTCGCCGTGCCTCCTAGCGACTAGCCCGAGCTCCGGCAGCCGCCAAGGTCGTCGCCGGCGCCTTTTCTGGCGACCCCGGGGCCAACCACCACCACCACTCGATGCGGCACATCCCCCGCATCACGTAGACGTGCTCCGCCGTCGATTTGGTCGCCGGAGCATGAATCCCTCCCTGCGCCGCCGCGTCTGGCCTCGCCGGCGGCTAAACGCCGGCCTATTTGACCCCGTTTTGACCATGGGTGGGCACAGGTTGACCCCCTGGAGTCAATGACAGGTGGGCCCAGCCGGCTAATTAAATTAGGATTAGCAGTTTTGTTTAATTAGTTAAGTTAATGACACTGACACGCGAGACCCACCGGTCAGGTTTGACCTGGACCAGGTCTGTTGACCTTCTGACGTCAGCATGATGTCATGCTAACGCAGTTAATGCTTTTCTGGGATTATTTGATTTAAAACAATTCAGGAAATTCCAGAAAATTCTTATACTTCAAAAAATCATATAAATTCAACAATAGCTCAGATGGAAAAGATTTATATATGGAAATTGATCAGAAAAATCCAATCTTTCCAATGGCACTTGTTTCATGCATGTTTGAGCAAACTAACCTTGCTGTTCACATCAAAACATGATAATGCACTTTAATAAATAGTCCCTCCGTCCCAAAATAAGTGTCTTGAGCTTAGTAAAAATTTGTACTAGAGCTAGTACAAAGTAGAGACACTTATTTTGGGACGGAGGGAGTAATAGTTTGGGTATAAATTTGAATCTTTGATTCAAATGGGCTCAAACCTTTCTGTTTATAGTTGCATTAGCACAAAACACATTCATCTTGCCATGTCATGAGCATGCATCATATTGTTGCATTTGTTTGTATATTGATTGTATCGTCGGTGTTCTCCGTGGTAGGTCCTTCTCCCGAGGATATATCTGCGTATCCAACTGAAGAGCAGTACCCGACAACCAATCTGTCAGGCAAGCAACCCATTGACCATTCCGATACAAACCCATCTTCTCGCTCCTGCTCTCTTTTACTACATTAAGGCAACAACGTGTGAACTGCTACTTGCCGAGGTAGTTGAACCCTATTACTTTGCACGACCTGTCATTGCCACAGTAAATAGTTGAAACCCACTAGCATGTGTAGGAGTTGATTGAGCCATGTGATGTGTGTTCTACCATGCTATTTGTTTATGTTGCCTGCTACGCTTAGAGTTGTGTCAGGTCTGGTTCATCTAGGTGATGGATCAGAGTGAAATGATCATGCTCGATAAAGAGAGGGAAGTGTGGAACATGTTTGGTAAAGGTATCGATGAAAGGCCATGTAGGAGTACATGGTGGGTTGTTTCATTGGAGTCGTCCATAGGACCTGAGATCTATATGTGTGAATCAAGTTTCAGCTACTACCACACATTGGGATCCTTAATTGACTCTCTCGACTTATTACCTGCCCTTGTCCTCTGTCCAGGAGTTGCAACTAGTTTCTGGTGTTTGTAGTTTACGGGTGGTCGTGCACAACGCTGACCCTCGGGGTGGGCTGTGATGCGGCAGGTACGTGGCACGGTGTACCGGTCGCCCGTTTGGTGACTCGGGAACCGTGTACACATCGTTTGCGGCTGTGAGCAACAACCCGGCCGGATCTCCCCACGGATGGAACCCAAATAGGTGATAAACCTGGACTAGGGACTTGTGTAGTTAGTCAGGTCGTGGCCGACACCCTCGCTGGGCTTCCGCTTGAAGGTTGCCGAGTACATGTCGAGTAAATGGGGATAAGTGGTGGAAGCGTGTGTGAAGAAGTACACCCCTGCAGGGTTACCAATCTATTCGAATAGCCATTGTTCGCAGTACGGACCACTTGGTTGCTTATACAGTTCATAGACAAGTTGATGGATACTACTATAAGTCTCAAGACAAGTGTGAGTGCCGTGGATGGCCCTTCCGTAGGATGACGGAAGAGGATCCACGATGGTGTATTGTTGTGGTGAGTAGAGGACTCGTGTACGTTGTCTCATCTTGCAATCTGCTGAGAGTTGTAGTATAGGTTAGACAAGAGTCAAAGCTGGCTTGCTGCTATGAACTCCACTACCCTTGTTGATAATGATGCATGTATGATAGGTTCTGTTGTAAGTCTTGCTGAGTACCTTTGTACTCATGTTTGCTTAATAACTATTGCAGAGGAGAACCCTGCCCCTTCTGATGGGTTTTACATAGACGTTGACGTCGACGAGTAGCTTGCTACCCAGACGGAGATCCTGAGCTTGTGAAGGGCCTTGTAGATAGTCAGGCTACACCAAGCCTGTTTTATTGCCAAGTTGTCTGTACTCAGACATGTTAGCTTCCGCTTGTGCTTGTATGCTTGTATGACTTGAGTGTTGGGTCATGTGACCCCTATCTGTATGGATATGTTATGTATGGCTCTTCGGAGCCTCTTAAATAAAGTACTTTGAGTCATAGAGTTCTGTTGTGATGCAATGTTGTATTTGCACATATTGAGCATATTGTGTGTATGATTGAAATGCTTGGTATGTGTGGGATCCGACACCTAGTTGTTTACCTTTGGTAGCCTGTCTTACAGGGAAATGCCTCCTAGTGCTTCCACTGAGCCTTGGTAGCTTGCTACTGCTCCGGAACACGTAGGCTGGCCGGCATGTGTCCTTCTTCATTCCTGTGTCTGTCCCTTAGGGGAAATGTCACGCGTTGTTCCTTTAAGTCCATGTAGCTTCCTACGACTTGGGATCATACGTTGATGACCGACACGTTCGTTGCTGGGTCATGGATGCGTGTCTCTGTAATTTAGTGCCACTTTTGGTTTATAACTAGCCATGTCGGCCCGGGTTCTCTGTCATATGGATGCTAGCGACACTATCATATACGTGTGCCAAAATGCGCAAACGGTCTCGGGCCAGGTAAGGTGGCACCCATGGGGATACCGTGCATGAGGCCGCAAAGTGATATGATGTGTTACAAGCTAGATCGGTGTGACTTAGGTTCGGAGTCCTGACAGCGTTGGTATCAGAGCCGGACTGCCTGTAGGTTCTTCAAGCCAAACTGGTCGATGTTGAGTCTAGAAAGTTCTTAGATATATGTAGGGGAATTGATTGTGGAAGGGAACGTAAGGCTCTTTTCACTTCTTTAGCTTATGCCCTTCTGATCTGAGTCAGCCTATTCTTTCTACGGGGGTTTAGGACTAGGCCTCTCATCTTTACTAGGTTCACGTGTTACTAATTTGTAGACTCTTAGGATTGTTGGTTTCAAGCCTCAGTTTAGTTTGTACCCTTCTAGTATGTTGATTAGTTGGACCATGAACCTTGATATGATGTTGTGGAGTGGCTATGCTATCATTTGTATGATGTCTCGAAATCTTTTTTGAGCATTTACAGTTGTTATGCTGCCCAATTTCTTTCAGAAATTCTAATGCCTTTGCATTATTTTGTGCTTCAGATGTCTGACCGCACACCTCACTAGGTGGTCCGTTTGACCCGGTGCATTAATGTGCCAGGTCACACGGCCATGCTAGTCCGTGTGTTGGCTGAGACCGGCTACCGTTGGTATCCTGAGTACACAGTGGAGGAGCAGTACCGGGATTTCAACAAGAGTCAGTGTTTTTGCACCCTCCGGATATACCCCTCGTATCCCGGAGCTACCGACCCCATCCATTGGTCTTATGGACTCGGGGTTACCATCAAGACGACAGTGCAGGATGCCGCTTACTCGATGATGACCATCATCCGGGCTAGGCATGCCCTGCTGCTGAACACTGAGTTCTGCTACATGCCAGCCTCACTTCCTGGAGAGGAAGGCTACTACACTGGTCTGTATACTGATGCCGCTCATGAGGATCCACTGCTTCAGACTACTACTCAGATGCTGGAGGATAGGGACCGTGAGGTCTGTGCCCTCCGGATGGAGCTTTATAACACTTGAGCCGCCCACTGGACCACTTTGACACGACTAGCACCTGCCGTGGAGGCCAAATATCTGGATATGCGGGATTTGTACCCCGTGCGGACTCGTCTGCCCGATCGTATGGATTGGCGTGACGTTGGGGGTATTACACCTCCACGTGGGCACCGGTTACCACCAGCAGCGGGACCGAGACCGCATCCATGTCCCTATGGTCCACAACCTTCGAGTGCTCGAGAGTTTCCAGATCCACATATTCCACTTCCAGGCTAGGGGGTAATCTTTACGAAGATTACTACGGGAATGTCTGAGTTAGACCGTGGCAGTAGTAGTATCGTAGTAGTTGTATTTCCATAGTCCTGCGCGTCTTGTGGAATATGACTTAGTGTAATCTGAGTTCCGGAGGCGTAGATAAATAATGTATAGGAGCTTGGAGTGCCTCTGATGAGATGTATCGTCTTTCACCATAGTTGTACTTTAGCCTTGGCTTGTACTAAACTATGTATGGTGTGTATGACCACTGGTGTATATATGGCAGTTTCTATATTACCATGTCGTACAGATGAACATCTCTGCATTCCGTGTCATCCATTACATTCTGCACTCCTATGTCAAAGTTTTGCCATCCTTGTCTAAACCGTTGTTTTGTTTTCCTAGGATGGTCAACACTCGCAGCACTCCTGCTGCTCAGGAGCAGGGTGAGGCCAGTGGGGCTAGAGATGAGAATCTGCCCCAACCACCCTCCTTGGCTGAAGTTTTGCTCGAGGAAGAAAGGAACAAGAGGGAGACCAACCGTCTGCTGGAAAGCATAGAGCAGAATATTGCCTTACGCCAGAGGAACGACGTGGTGTCAATTAATGACTTTATCAAGATGTGCCCACTGAAGTTTCATCATTCCACTGAACCTCTTGATGCGGATGACTGGCTTCACAGTATCACCCACAAGCTACACTCTGCTCGTGTGGCCGAAGCTGACAAGGTTACTTACGCCGCCTACCATCTTGAGGGCCCTGCTAGCCTCTGGTGGGAAAACTTTGAGGCTATGCGTCCTGCTGGCCAACTCACTACTTGGGCAGAGTTCAGTGAGGCATTCCGTGAACATCACATTCCGGAAGGTCTCATGGATCGCAAGCGGGAGGAATTCTACAATTTCACCCAGGGCCGGCTAACCGTGGATGGCTATAGTCGCGAGTTTGGCAACTTGGCACGCTATGCTCCCGAGGAGGTGTCCACCGACGCCAAGAAGCAGGTGAGGTTCCGCAAGGGACTCAGCCCTGAACTTCGTCGAGATCTACGTCTGCACGAGTGCACCACCTTCCAGAAGTTGGTAAACAAAGCCATCAGTGCTGAGACGGGTCAGACAGATTTTGAAGCCACACGCAAGCATCCTCGTAACTTTGGCTCCTCATCCGGCTTTGGCTCTCACAAGCACCCTGTGTGGGTTCCTAACACTGCACTGCCACCTAGGTTCACTCCGAGGCCATCCTATGAGGCGCCTCGCCCAACCCAGCAGTATGCACCGGCCAAGACTTATGGAGGACCACCTGCCAATTTTGCTCCACGCACTGGCACTGTGACGTGCTTCAAGTGTGGAGAACCAGGGCACTACATGCGTGAGTGTCCTCAGAACCAGCCAGGAAGGTCCGTTGGTCGTGCTAAGCCAACAAGCAAGGTGAACTATGTCAAGCCAATCCCCACTGCACGTGGTCATGTCAACTATGTCTCTGCTGAGGAAGCTTATGAGGATCCTAACGTCGTCCTTCGTACGCTTCTTGTTAACTGCCATCCGGCATCTATTCTTTTCGATACCGGAGCATCTCATTCTTTCATATCTGAGAGCTATGCTCGAATGCACAACATGACTTTTTGTGACATGCCCACTTCCATGGTAATCCAAACTCCTGGCTCGAAATGGCAAACCTCTAGGGTAAGCCATGGAAATGAAATCTTTGTCGATAGACTTGTCTTTCTTGCTCCGCTAATAGCTCTCAAGTCCTCGGACATAAAAATCATCTTGGGTATGGGCTGGATGACAGCTCATTACGCCAAGATTGATTGCTACACTAGGACTGTTCAACTTACCCATCCGGCAAGACAGTCAATATTTTGGCCCGAATGGCTAAGCATCAGCTCTACTCTCTTAATGCCAGCCCTCTACCAGAACTCGAAGATATCCCAGTAGTCCGTGACTTTTCGGATGTCTTTCCAGAAGAACTGCTAGGGGTTCCACCTGACAGAGGTGTCGAGTTCGTGTTAGATCTTGTTCCAGGAACTGTCCCAATCTCTAGGAGACCCTATAAGATGGCACCCCTAGAACTAGCTGAGCTTAAGAAACAACTCGATGAGTCCTTGAAAAAGGGTTTCATCCGTCCTAGTTCTTCTTCCTGGGCTTGTCCCGTCCTCTTCGTCAAGAAGAAGGATGGAATGGAACGGATGGTTGTAGATTATTGACCTATCAATCTGGTCACCATAAAGAACAAGTATCCGCTTCCCAGGATCAACGACCTGTATGATCAGCTCGCTGGATCCTCAGTCTTTTCCAAAACGGATTTGAGGTTGGGCTACCATCAAATCAAAATCAAGAATGGGGACATTCCCAAAACAGCCTTTGTTACTCGTTATGGCCAATACGAGTACACCGTCATGTCCTTCGGGTTAACCAATGCCCCAGCCACTTTCTCCCGGCTAATGAATTCTATATTCATGGAGTGCTTGGATAAATTTGTCGTGGTATACCTCGATGATATACTCATTTACTCCAAGAATAAGGAAGATCATGCCGAGCATCTAAGGTTGGTATTGACGAAAGTTCGAGAGCACTGCCTTTATGCCAAATTCTCCAAGTGTGAATTCTGGTTGCCAGAAGTGACCTATCTGGGTCATGTAATCTCTGGTAAGGGTATTGCTGTCAATCCCGAGCGAGTTCAGGCCGTCCTTGATTGGACTCCACCTGAATCGGTCAAGCAAGTTAGGAGTTTCCTTGGCTTAGCGAGCTATTGCCAACGCTTCATCAAGAATTTATCCAAGGTTGCTAAACCTCTAACTGAACTCCTCAAGAAAGATAAAAAGATTGAGTGGACCCCACACGGCGAGTCCAGCTTTCAGGAACTGAAAAGACGCCTGACATCTGCACCCGTACTGGTACCACCAGACTTTTCCAAGGACTTTATTATATATTGCGACGCCTCGCGACAAGGACTACGTTGCATACTCATGCAAGATCGTCTAGTGATTGCGTACGCATCTCGACAGTTGCGTCCGCATGAGGATAACTATCCTACACATGATCTAGAGCTTGCAGCTGTAGTCCACGCACTCAAAACATGGCGACATTACCTTCTTGGTAATCGCTGTGAAATCTTCACTGATCACCAAAGTCTGAAATACATCTTCACCCAACCGGATTTGAATCTCAGGCAAAGACGTTGGGTTGAGTTGCTCACAGATTACGACCTAGGAATCACTTACACCCCTGGGGAGGCTAATGTCATGGCTGACGCACTAAGTCGTAAGTCTTATTGTAGCAATCTGATGTTACAACAAGGGCAACCACTTCTCCATGAGGAATTCGTAAGCTTAACCTTCACATTGTTCCTCGAGTATTCCTTTCCACCTTGGTGGCGAAACCTACCCTTATGGATCAAATCATAGCTGCCCAGCGGTATGATAGAGGTATATCTCGGATCAAGGAGAACATTGCCAGTGGTGTTGCTACAAGTTTCTCTATGGATGATCGAGGTGTTGTGTACTTCGAGAACCGCTTGGTGGTTCCCAAGAAACAACAACTACGGTAGTTGATCCTTAAGGAGGCTCATGAATCTCCTCTCACGATTCATCCCGGTAGTACCAAAATGTATCAGGACCTACGCCAGAGGTTCTGGTGGACTAGGATGAAGAGAGAAATCGCTCAGTTCATTGCTAACTGCGATGTTTGTCGTCGAGTTAAAGCAGAGCATCAACGGCCTGCTGGCACCCTTCAACCTTTAGCTATTCCTGAATGGAAATGGGACAAGATCGTATGGACTTCATTACCGGCTTTCCCAGGACCAGGAAATGGAATAATGCTATCTTCGTTGTTATCGACCGCCTCTCCAAAGTATCCCATTTCCTGCCTGTTCGAGAGAGTATAACCGCTAGCCAGCTAGTAGACTTGTATATCTCTCGAATAGTATCTCTTCATGGTGTGCCATTAGAGATTAACTCAGACCGTGGAAGTCTCTTCACCTCTCGATTTTGGGAAAGTTTCCAAAATGCTATGGGGACTCATCTTTCCTTCAGCACCGCCTTTCATCCTCAGTCAAGTGGTCAAGTAGAACGAGTCAATCAAATTCTGGAAGATACGCTTCGAGCCTCTATCATATCTTTCGGTATGGATTGGGAGACGTGTCTTCCATTCGCCGAATTCGCTTATAACAATAGTTATCAAGCTAGCTTGGGCAAGGCTCCCTTCGAAGTTCTGTATGGACGAAGGTGTCGAACGCCTCTTAACTGGTCAGAAACCGGGGAAAGACAATTCTTTGGTCCGGATATGATCCAGGAAGCAGAAGAGCAAGTTCGCATCGTTCGTGAGAAATTGAAAACAGCCCAGTCTCGCCAGAAGAGCCAATATGATAGTCATCATAAGGCTGTGACTTATGAAGTCGGCGATAAGGCTTACCTTCGGGTTACTCCTATTAAGGGAACCCATCGCTTCGGTATCAAAGGCAAATTGGCTCCTCGTTACATCGGTCCTTTTCGCATTCTTGCTAAACGAGGAGAAGTTTCCTACCAATTGGAACTACCTCCGCATCTTTCCAGAGTTCATGATGTCTTCCACGTTTCTCAACTCAGGCGTTGCTTCTCGGATCCTATCCGCGGAGTGGACCACGAAACGCTTGATCTCCAGGACAATCTCACATATCGAGAATACCTTGTTTGTATTCTTGATCAAACCGAGCGTACCACTCGACGTCATAATATCAAGTTTCTCAAGGTTCAATGGTCACACCAATCCTAGAATGAAGCTACTTGGGAAAGGGAGGATCGTCTTCGACTTGAGTACCCCACCCTTTTTCTGGAGGAACCCAAATCTCGGGACGAGATTCTTTTGAGTGGGGGTGAGTTGTCACATCCCTAGCCAGTGCATGCATTAGGACTAGCTAGAGTGTGCATCATGCTTACTTTTTGCAGAAACCTGAAATGGGGATGACAGAAACCCCAGCACCCCTCTTCTAACAACTAGGGTTTGATAAAATCTTTTCCAATGTACCCAAAATGCCCTTAAAAAATGTTCATCATCTTTGCCTTGGTCTTAAACTTCTGACAAAAATGGTGCACAATTTTCCAGGACATCCAAAGGTCTCTGGATTAATTCATATTGTATTTGCATTTGGGCATTTAAATGCTATAAAATATTTTAAGTGCCCAACTGTCCGTGTACAAAAAGAGGGGTACACTTTTTGTACCCCTATGACTGTGCACAGGCAGTCTGAGCCACGGGCACCACCACACCAAGCATGGCAAGGGAGGTGAGCCGGGGTAAGACCGGAGCTTGATGGAGACTGGAGCAACGCCAAGAACAAGACCACAAATAGCAAAGGGACGAAGCGGCTTCCCCCGGCAAGGTCCTTGCCGGGAGCTGGCTCTGGCAGCCCCGGCAAGACCCTTGCCGCGACAGCTCGCCCCGCGCCTATGGAGCGGATCACCCTTGGGTCCTCCGCCCCCATGGGGCGAGGATTCAGGAGATATCCCCGTGGTGGCATGCAGATCTTTGTGAAGACATCCAAGATCAGATACAAGTTAAGATGATGACGACACTTGGCGGGATCCCAGGCAAGGAGAACTACAAGGCCCCCGGCAAGCACCTTGCCGGGGATGACAGCAGGCGCCATGGCAGGACCCTTGTTGGAGCCCTGGCAAGGCCCTTGCCGAGGACACCCACAGGGCCACCATCAGGCCCGCACCAACCGGGTTTCCACTGACCCACGTAGCTGCCGACCCGACCAGTTGGGCAGGCTCCTGCGTGACAACCCACAGATCTTCGTGGAGACCCGCCGTTGCGCCACCTCAGCTGCCTGTCTGCCTACATGGCACCTCAGGCACTGCTGGCCAGGGCGCGTGTCAACACGAGGAGGGGCGGCGACGGACAAGACGGACGTCTCCCCTCGTCCCCGATAAAGCAAGGACACCTAAGCTAAGCGCATTAAATGCACCTTGTCCTGTAATGTGAGGGATAACCTCGCGTCACTGTACCCTTTCCACCTCCTGTGTGCCACTGTGGCAACCCCTTTTCCTATAAAAGGAGGCCTGAGGTGACCAGGAGGTGTGTATGACCACTGGTGTATATATGGCAGTTTCTATATTACCATGTCGTACAGATGAACATCTCTGCATTCCGTGTCATCCATTACATTCTGCACTCCTATGTCAAAGTTTTGCCATCCTTGTCTAAACCGTTGTTTTGTTTTCCTAGGATGGTCAACACTCGCAGCACTCCTGCTGCTCAGGAGCAGGGTGAGGCCAGTGGGGCTAGAGATGAGAATCTGCCCCAACCACCCTCCTTGGCTGAAGTTTTGCTCGAGGAAGAAAGGAACAAGAGGGAGACCAACCGTCTGCTGGAAAGCATAGAGCAGAATATTGCCTTACGCCAGAGGAACGACGTGGTGTCAATTAATGACTTTATCAAGATGTGCCCACTGAAGTTTCATCATTCCACTGAACCTCTTGATGCGGATGACTGGCTTCACAGTATCACCCACAAGCTACACTCTGCTCGTGTGGCCGAAGCTGACAAGGTTACTTACGCCGCCTACCATCTTGAGGGCCCTGCTAGCCTCTGGTGGGAAAACTTTGAGGCTATGCGTCCTGCTGGCCAACTCACTACTTGGGCAGAGTTCAGTGAGGCATTCCGTGAACATCACATTCCGGAAGGTCTCATGGATCGCAAGCGGGAGGAATTCTACAATTTCACCCAGGGCCGGCTAACCGTGGATGGCTATAGTCGCGAGTTTGGCAACTTGGCACGCTATGCTCCCGAGGAGGTGTCCACCGACGCCAAGAAGCAGGTGAGGTTCCGCAAGGGACTCAGCCCTGAACTTCGTCGAGATCTACGTCTGCACGAGTGCACCACCTTCCAGAAGTTGGTAAACAAAGCCATCAGTGCTGAGACGGGTCAGACAGATTTTGAAGCCACACGCAAGCATCCTCGTAACTTTGGCTCCTCATCCGGCTTTGGCTCTCACAAGCACCCTGTGTGGGTTCCTAACACTGCACTGCCACCTAGGTTCACTCCGAGGCCATCCTATGAGGCGCCTCGCCCAACCCAGCAGTATGCACCGGCCAAGACTTATGGAGGACCACCTGCCAATTTTGCTCCACGCACTGGCACTGTGACGTGCTTCAAGTGTGGAGAACCAGGGCACTACATGCGTGAGTGTCCTCAGAACCAGCCAGGAAGGTCCGTTGGTCGTGCTAAGCCAACAAGCAAGGTGAACTATGTCAAGCCAATCCCCACTGCACGTGGTCATGTCAACTATGTCTCTGCTGAGGAAGCTTATGAGGATCCTAACGTCGTCCTTCGTACGCTTCTTGTTAACTGCCATCCGGCATCTATTCTTTTCGATACCGGAGCATCTCATTCTTTCATATCTGAGAGCTATGCTCGAATGCACAACATGACTTTTTGTGACATGCCCACTTCCATGGTAATCCAAACTCCTGGCTCGAAATGGCAAACCTCTAGGGTAAGCCATGGAAATGAAATCTTTGTCGATAGACTTGTCTTTCTTGCTCCGCTAATAGCTCTCAAGTCCTCGGACATAAAAATCATCTTGGGTATGGGCTGGATGACAGCTCATTACGCCAAGATTGATTGCTACACTAGGACTGTTCAACTTACCCATCCGGCAAGACAGTCAATATTTTGGCCCGAATGGCTAAGCATCAGCTCTACTCTCTTAATGCCAGCCCTCTACCAGAACTCGAAGATATCCCAGTAGTCCGTGACTTTTCGGATGTCTTTCCAGAAGAACTGCTAGGGGTTCCACCTGACAGAGGTGTCGAGTTCGTGTTAGATCTTGTTCCAGGAACTGTCCCAATCTCTAGGATACCCTATAAGATGGCACCCCTAGAACTAGCTGAGCTTAAGAAACAACTCGATGAGTCCTTGAAAAAGGGTTTCATCCGTCCTAGTTCTTCTTCCTGGGCTTGTCCCGTCCTCTTCGTCAAGAAGAAGGATGGAATGGAACGGATGGTTGTAGATTATTGACCTATCAATCTGGTCACCATAAAGAACAAGTATCCGCTTCCCAGGATCAACGACCTGTATGATCAGCTCGCTGGATCCTCAGTCTTTTCCAAAACGGATTTGAGGTTGGGCTACCATCAAATCAAAATCAAGAATGGGGACATTCCCAAAACAGCCTTTGTTACTCGTTATGGCCAATACGAGTACACCGTCATGTCCTTCGGGTTAACCAATGCCCCAGCCACTTTCTCCCGGCTAATGAATTCTATATTCATGGAGTGCTTGGATAAATTTGTCGTGGTATACCTCGATGATATACTCATTTACTCCAAGAATAAGGAAGATCATGCCGAGCATCTAAGGTTGGTATTGACGAAAGTTCGAGAGCACTGCCTTTATGCCAAATTCTCCAAGTGTGAATTCTGGTTGCCAGAAGTGACCTATCTGGGTCATGTAATCTCTGGTAAGGGTATTGCTGTCAATCCCGAGCGAGTTCAGGCCGTCCTTGATTGGACTCCACCTGAATCGGTCAAGCAAGTTAGGAGTTTCCTTGGCTTAGCGAGCTATTGCCAACGCTTCATCAAGAATTTATCCAAGGTTGCTAAACCTCTAACTGAACTCCTCAAGAAAGATAAAAAGATTGAGTGGACCCCACACGGCGAGTCCAGCTTTCAGGAACTGAAAAGACGCCTGACATCTGCACCCGTACTGGTACCACCAGACTTTTCCAAGGACTTTATTATATATTGCGACGCCTCGCGACAAGGACTACGTTGCATACTCATGCAAGATCGTCTAGTGATTGCGTACGCATCTCGACAGTTGCGTCCGCATGAGGATAACTATCCTACACATGATCTAGAGCTTGCAGCTGTAGTCCACGCACTCAAAACATGGCGACATTACCTTCTTGGTAATCGCTGTGAAATCTTCACTGATCACCAAAGTCTGAAATACATCTTCACCCAACCGGATTTGAATCTCAGGCAAAGACGTTGGGTTGAGTTGCTCACAGATTACGACCTAGGAATCACTTACACCCCTGGGGAGGCTAATGTCATGGCTGACGCACTAAGTCGTAAGTCTTATTGTAGCAATCTGATGTTACAACAAGGGCAACCACTTCTCCATGAGGAATTCGTAAGCTTAACCTTCACATTGTTCCTCGAGTATTCCTTTCCACCTTGGTGGCGAAACCTACCCTTATGGATCAAATCATAGCTGCCCAGCGGTATGATAGAGGTATATCTCGGATCAAGGAGAACATTGCCAGTGGTGTTGCTACAAGTTTCTCTATGGATGATCGAGGTGTTGTGTACTTCGAGAACCGCTTGGTGGTTCCCAAGAAACAACAACTACGGTAGTTGATCCTTAAGGAGGCTCATGAATCTCCTCTCACGATTCATCCCGGTAGTACCAAAATGTATCAGGACCTACGCCAGAGGTTCTGGTGGACTAGGATGAAGAGAGAAATCGCTCAGTTCATTGCTAACTGCGATGTTTGTCGTCGAGTTAAAGCAGAGCATCAACGGCCTGCTGGCACCCTTCAACCTTTAGCTATTCCTGAATGGAAATGGGACAAGATCGTATGGACTTCATTACCGGCTTTCCCAGGACCAGGAAATGGAATAATGCTATCTTCGTTGTTATCGACCGCCTCTCCAAAGTATCCCATTTCCTGCCTGTTCGAGAGAGTATAACCGCTAGCCAGCTAGTAGACTTGTATATCTCTCGAATAGTATCTCTTCATGGTGTGCCATTAGAGATTAACTCAGACCGTGGAAGTCTCTTCACCTCTCGATTTTGGGAAAGTTTCCAAAATGCTATGGGGACTCATCTTTCCTTCAGCACCGCCTTTCATCCTCAGTCAAGTGGTCAAGTAGAACGAGTCAATCAAATTCTGGAAGATACGCTTCGAGCCTCTATCATATCTTTCGGTATGGATTGGGAGACGTGTCTTCCATTCGCCGAATTCGCTTATAACAATAGTTATCAAGCTAGCTTGGGCAAGGCTCCCTTCGAAGTTCTGTATGGACGAAGGTGTCGAACGCCTCTTAACTGGTCAGAAACCGGGGAAAGACAATTCTTTGGTCCGGATATGATCCAGGAAGCAGAAGAGCAAGTTCGCATCGTTCGTGAGAAATTGAAAACAGCCCAGTCTCGCCAGAAGAGCCAATATGATAGTCATCATAAGGCTGTGACTTATGAAGTCGGCGATAAGGCTTACCTTCGGGTTACTCCTATTAAGGGAACCCATCGCTTCGGTATCAAAGGCAAATTGGCTCCTCGTTACATCGGTCCTTTTCGCATTCTTGCTAAACGAGGAGAAGTTTCCTACCAATTGGAACTACCTCCGCATCTTTCCAGAGTTCATGATGTCTTCCACGTTTCTCAACTCAGGCGTTGCTTCTCGGATCCTATCCGCGGAGTGGACCACGAAACGCTTGATCTCCAGGACAATCTCACATATCGAGAATACCTTGTTTGTATTCTTGATCAAACCGAGCGTACCACTCGACGTCATAATATCAAGTTTCTCAAGGTTCAATGGTCACACCAATCCTAGAATGAAGCTACTTGGGAAAGGGAGGATCGTCTTCGACTTGAGTACCCCACCCTTTTTCTGGAGGAACCCAAATCTCGGGACGAGATTCTTTTGAGTGGGGGTGAGTTGTCACATCCCTAGCCAGTGCATGCATTAGGACTAGCTAGAGTGTGCATCATGCTTACTTTTTGCAGAAACCTGAAATGGGGATGACAGAAACCCCAGCACCCCTCTTCTAACAACTAGGGTTTGATAAAATCTTTTCCAATGTACCCAAAATGCCCTTAAAAAATGTTCATCATCTTTGCCTTGGTCTTAAACTTCTGACAAAAATGGTGCACAATTTTCCAGGACATCCAAAGGTCTCTGGATTAATTCATATTGTATTTGCATTTGGGCATTTAAATGCTATAAAATATTTTAAGTGCCCAACTGTCCGTGTACAAAAAGAGGGGTACACTTTTTGTACCCCTATGACTGTGCACAGGCAGTCTGAGCCACGGGCACCACCACACCAAGCATGGCAAGGGAGGTGAGCCGGGGTAAGACCGGAGCTTGATGGAGACTGGAGCAACGCCAAGAACAAGACCACAAATAGCAAAGGGACGAAGCGGCTTCCCCCGGCAAGGTCCTTGCCGGGAGCTGGCTCTGGCAGCCCCGGCAAGACCCTTGCCGCGACAGCTCGCCCCGCGCCTATGGAGCGGATCACCCTTGGGTCCTCCGCCCCCATGGGGCGAGGATTCAGGAGATATCCCCGTGGTGGCATGCAGATCTTTGTGAAGACATCCAAGATCAGATACAAGTTAAGATGATGACGACACTTGGCGGGATCCCAGGCAAGGAGAACTACAAGGCCCCCGGCAAGCACCTTGCCGGGGATGACAGCAGGCGCCATGGCAGGACCCTTGTTGGAGCCCTGGCAAGGCCCTTGCCGAGGACACCCACAGGGCCACCATCAGGCCCGCACCAACCGGGTTTCCACTGACCCACGTAGCTGCCGACCCGACCAGTTGGGCAGGCTCCTGCGTGACAACCCACAGATCTTCGTGGAGACCCGCCGTTGCGCCACCTCAGCTGCCTGTCTGCCTACATGGCACCTCAGGCACTGCTGGCCAGGGCGCGTGTCAACACGAGGAGGGGCGGCGACGGACAAGACGGACGTCTCCCCTCGTCCCCGATAAAGCAAGGACACCTAAGCTAAGCGCATTAAATGCACCTTGTCCTGTAATGTGAGGGATAACCTCGCGTCACTGTACCCTTTCCACCTCCTGTGTGCCACTGTGGCAACCCCTTTTCCTATAAAAGGAGGCCTGAGGTGACCAGGAGGAGGATTCGGCTTTTTAGAACTCCTCACGACTCTTTTGGAGCTCCTCATTAGCTGAAGAACACAAACATATAATCCACCAAAGCAGGAGTAGGGTTTTATGCATCTTTGCGGCCCGAACCTGGGTAAAGGAACCGTGTCCTGACTATTAGATCCGCTCCTCTCTCAACCCCGCGCCCCGCAACCGTAGTAGGGATTCTTGTGATCCCATAGGTCTCGATCCAAATACACCGACATCTTTGGCGCGCCAGGTAGGGGGCGCAGTTGTGAGAATCGGCTTTGGTAGTCAGTTCGATGACTCTTCATCGTCATGGCGCCCAAGAAGAGGACGACGGTGGCGGTTGGCCAGTCGGAAGCCGGACAGCCCGCCCCGACGCGGGTGAGCAGCGGACCGGTCGCGGAAAGAACCCGGGGTGCTGCCCGCGAACACCAACGCCATCCCGGCAGCCGGAGTTTGGGAGGTGGCGATGTTTGTGCGCCTGGTGACGGGCCACACACCGCCAATTCCAAAGATGGAGCCCGGCCCTCCGCGGGTGGCGCGGGGCCTTCCAAGGTCGCGGCCGCACCACCCAAAGGCGACGCAAGGCCCTCTAGAACTCCCACGCCGGCGCCAACAACACGCTCTTCTCAAGCAGCACGCGACGAACGGTGTCGTCATCCCGAAGATCCCGGGCGTCGCCATGGGAAGAGCCCCGAGCGCCACTCCCGGGACGTAGAAGACCCGCGCGCCCGCCGAAACACTGGTGGAAACGGTATGCGACCGCGAGATCATGATGAAGCTCCTCCTGACACGCTCAGGGGTCAAAGCACGTCGCGATCCGTGCAAGTTTTGCTACCGTTGACCCTAGCCGAAGCCCTCGCGCGCGCAGTGGCTCCTCGACTTTCCTCCCGTTACGGCGAAACTCGACGAATGGAGAGCCACCATCCAAAGCCTTGTCGCAGTCGCCAACAAGGATGAACCAAATCCAGCGGAGCTCCCAGGTCGACGCTCCGATGGAGTCCCACACATCGGCGGTGGGAGGACCGGCAGCGCCGTGGCTACGGTGCATTCGCCTCCTCCTCGCTCGATACCGCGTGTGTCGACTCGTCGGGACATCGCGGGTGACGCCATCTCCATCGCGTCGTCCGACCCACGGACACATGGCGACCAACGTCGAGTTCTTCAGGAGCTAGCTCATGAAGACGCTCGAACCACCATCGAGCACCGGCGTGGAGCGCGCCACCAGTCGGACAGGCGAGCAGGGCCTGCTGCGGACCGCCCGGCACCGGAGAGCCCTGGAGGTCTACCTTACGAGGTAGGCTGTCCAGCTTTCACCCGTCAGCTGCGGCAGTTCCAGTGGACCTCTCACCGCACATTCAAACCTGACGTTGGCGAGAAGTACAGCGGCAAGACCCACCCGTCGGAGTTCCTCAGCATCCATACCATTGCGATGCAAGCTGCCGGGGCCCGCGACGATAAGGTGCTTGCGAATTACTTTCCGTTGGCTCTTAAACCTAACGCCATGTCGTGGTTGATGCACTTGCCGGTAGACTCTATTTCCTCCTCGTCCGACTTGTGCCATGAGTTTGTTGGCGCCTTTACTGGAAGCCACCAAGCCCATGGCCAAGCAAGTGACCTGCATGTCATACCCCAGAAGGAAGGCGAGAGTCTGCGCAAGTACATACAGAGATTCAGCCGGGTACAGTACAATATCCCCGATGTTCACCCTACCGCCATCATCAGCGCGTTCCATCAGAACGTGCGCAACCGCAAGATGCGTGAAGAGCTGGCGATGACCAAGGTGAAAGATGTGGCAGAGCTCTATGTTCTCGCTGACAGATGTGCTTGGGCTGAAGAGGGAAGGAAGTACCCCGGCGAAGGCGCCGGTGCGGAAACCGACTCTTCGGACGAGAATACTGCCACCCTGGCGAGGAAGGGCCGGAACCGCAACAGGAAACGCAAGGGTAAAGCCGTGCTTGCCGTCGAGGGATCCAATGACACTGGCTCCGCCAAGAAAACCAAGGTGGGTGACCCTGGCAAAGAAATTGCCGGGTGCGTCGCCTGCCGGGCCTTGGCGGCTCCGAGAAGCCAGGAAACTCCGATAAGCGATACTGCAAGATCCATCGCACCAAAGGCCATGATCTCCAGGACTGCCACCAGGTTGAGCTCCATGCTGAGAAGCAAAGGGCTGAATACGAGAGGCGGGACAAGGAGAAGGGCCAAGACGGCGCTGAGGGGTCCGGCAAGAAGCGTGACGGCCAAGCGGGCCGTCACGGCAAGGAGAAACAACAGGAAAGGCCCGCCCGGGGCCGCGACAGAAGGCCCGAAGACGACGATCACGAAGAGGACGACAAGTCCGGCGACCAAGAGTTTCAGAAGGCTACAGACGCCATGTGCGTCGATGGTGGCGCCTCGCTGCATACTTCTCACCGCCAACTTAAACAGTGGGCGCGTGAGATTATTGCGGCGGAGCCATCATCCGGTGCCCAAAAGCCGCTGAAATGGTCCAGCACACCTATCATCTTTGACGCCGAGGATCACCCTGATCGCACTACTGCAGTCAGGTGCTTGCCATTGTTGGTTTCACCAACAATACGCAACCTCAAGGTAACAAAGATGCTAGTCAATGGTGGGGCCGGTCTGAACCTACTCTCGCCCACCGTGATCGAGAAGCTGCAAGTTCCTGATGGAGACCTCGAAGAGACGGGCACATTTCAGGGGGTTAACCCAGGGAGAAGTCAACCGAAGGGGAAAGTCACGCTGCCCGTGACTTTTGGAAGTGATCTGAACTATAGGACAGAGAGGATCGTGTTCGATGTTGCCAAGATCCCCTTGCCCTACAACGGGATCCTTGGCCGCCCAGCGCTGGCCAAGTTTATGGCAGCGTCACACTACGCCTACAACACCCTGAAGATGCCAGGGCCTATGACGATCATCACCATCCCCTCCGATAAGAAGGATGCGCTGGTTTGCGCTGACCAACTGTACCAGCAAGCGGTCATAGCAGCTGCCGCTACAAGGGCACTTGCTCCTGCCACTTGAGCCCCGGGAGGGAAGAAGAAGAAGACCGGTGAGACCTCGGACACCCACTCCGGCAAGCGCACCTCTTCGGAGTGCTATGCTCCCGTCGAGGACGTGCCAGAGAGCTCCACCAGAAAGAAGAAGGCCGGTGAGACCTCGGACACCCACTCCGGCAAGCGCACCTCTTCGGAGTGTCGCGCCCCCGTCGAGGACGTGCCAGAGAGCTCCACCGGCAGGAACAAGAGATCCAGGGCCACACCACCAGGAACCAAGAAGGTTTCTATCAAGGAGGACGGCACGGGAGGGGCTTTTACCATAAGCTCCACCCTTGGCAACAAATAGGAAGACGCGCTCGTCACCTTCCTGCGGGCGAATGTCGACGTGTTTGCCTGGCAAGCATCCGACATCCCCGGCGTTCCCAGGAAGGTGATTGAGCACCACCTTGCTGTCTGTCCTCATGCGCGGCCCATCAAGCAGAAGGTCAGAAAGCAAGCATTGGAACGGCAAGAGTTCATCATCGAGGAGATCTGGAAACTGGAGGCTGCGGGTCTGGTAAGAGGAGTGCTCCATCCAACGTGGTTGGCCAATCCAGTGGTAGTGCGCAAGGCGAATGGGAAGTGGAGGCTGTGTATTGATTACACAGATATCAATAAAGCTTGTCCCAAGGACCCCTTCCCGTTGCCGCGCATAGACCAGATTGTTGACTCCACGGCAGGGTGTGACTTGCTGTCATTCCTCGATGCCTACTCCGGCTACCACCAGATCTTCATGACAAGAGAAGACGAAGAGAAGACATCATTCATCACCCCATGTGGTACGTACTGTTTCGTACGAATGCCTTTCGGGTTGAAGAGTGCTGGCTCGACGTTTGCAAGGGCAGTCCAGATTGGTTTTGAACCCCAGCTCCATAGAAATATGGAGGCTTATATGGATGATATAGTGGTCAAAACCAAGAACAAGGCAACCCTTGTACCGGATTTACAAGAAACATTTGTAAACCTACGCAAGATCAACCTCAAGCTGAACCCTGAGAAGTGCGTCTTCGGCGTCCCGTCTGGCAAGCTTCTCGGGTTCTTTGTGTTGCAGCGTGGGATAGAAGCCAATCCGGACAAGATCAAAGCTATGGAGCAGATTGAAGCACCCAAACGGGTCAAGGATGTGCGTCGGCTTGCTGGCTGCGTTGCCGCCATGAGCAGGTTCATTTCCAAGTCTGCCGAGCGCGCCCTCCCCTTTTTCAAGATTTTGAAAAAGGCGGGCCCAATGGAGTGCACGCCAGAAGCCAAAGCAACATTACAAGATCTGAAGAGGTATCTTTCCTCCACGCCAATACTGGTTGCGCCTAGACCACAAGAACCGTTGCTGCTATACTTAGCGGCAACAAACCAGGTGGTCAGCGCTGCACTAGTGGCGCAGAGAGAAATCGATGATGAGGTGATAGCAGCAACAGAGCGTGATGCCACTGGTGCAGAGGCGACACAGCCGGTTGGAGTGCAGCCAAAGAAGAAAATGATGCAGCACCCGGTCTACTTTGTTAGCTCCCTCTTGCAGGGGGCTAGATCAAGGTACTCCGGTGTGCAGAAATTGCTCTTCGGCCTTCTTATGGCCTCGAGGAAGCTGCGTCACTACTTCCAGGCGCACGAGATCACTGTCGTCACTCGCCTCCCTCTGCAACAGATAGTGCACAATCCAGTCGCGACGAGAAGGATTGTAGAGTGGGCACTGGAGCTGTCCAGCTTTGGTCTCAAGTTTGAAAGTACCTCGACAATTCAAAGCCGAGTCCTGGCAGAATTCGTCGCAGAATGGACTGCAACGCGTGATGAAGAAGTCCAGGAAACTGCTCTCCCCGGCAAAGAGGCGAGTTGCAACTAGATCATGTACTTTGATGGAGCTTTCTCCTTGCAAGGCGTCGAGACTGGCGTACTGCTGGTCGCGCCCACTAGAGAGCACCTCAAGTACGTGGTCCAGATGCACTTCCCCAGGGAGGTATCAACGAACAACACTGCTGAGTACGAGGGGCTGCTTGCTGGTCTTAGGATCGCGGCAGACCTCGGAATCAAGAAGCTCATTGTCAGGGGCGACTCGCAGCTTGTCGTCAAACAAGTCAACAAGGATTACCAGAGCCCGTTGATGAAGGCCTACGTCGATGAAGTGAGAAAGTTGGAAGAGCGTTTTGACGGTATACAGGCGGAGCACGTTCCCCGAGCGGAGAACGACATCGCCGATTACCTGTCAAAGCGCGCTGCCCTCAAGCGACCTGTGGAACCAGTTACCTTTGTACTTCAGCTTTCTCAGCCATCCGTTGATCCATCAACAGGGCAGAACAAGAGGAGGAAATCAGGGCCCAGCAAGTACTTTCCCGCCGAGCTCCCCGGAGCCGCCGGCAAGGATGTTGCCGGAGACACTGAGCCCGCCACCGGAGGGCTAACTCCAGCGGAGCGTCAAGCTTTGGCCGTCGAGACGGTCACTCCCTTGGTGGAGGAAATGCCTTTGGTCCTCGCCGTCGAGCCCCAGGCTCCAGCGTGGGCGCAGCATACCGTCCGATTCCTTCAGACTGGGGAACTTCCTGAGGAGCAGGAAGAAGCGGAGAAAGTAGCCCATCGGTCTGCCATGTACCAGTTCGTCGATGACATCCTGTACAAAAGGAGACCGAACGGTGTGAAATTGAAATGCATCCCTCGAGAGGAGGGACTGGAGCTGTTGGCAGAGATACACGGAGGCATATGTGGATCCCACATAGGGTCGAGAGCCCTTGCCGGCAAGGCATTTCGGCAAGGCTTCTTCTGGACCACTGCCCTCCAGGATGCGACGGCACTGGTCACCAGGTGTGAAGCGTGCCAGTTCCATTCAAAGAAACTTCAGGAACCAGCTCAAGCCCTTCAAACCATTCCTCTCTCCTGTCCCTTCTCGGTCTGGGGGCTCGACATACTGGGCCCTTTCCCCCGCGCCGTCGAGGTCTTTGAGTACTTGTACATTGCAATCGACAAATTCACAAAGTGGCCAGAGGTGGAGGTAGTAAGGAAGGTCACAGCTCAGTCAGCCGTCAAGTTCTTCAAGGGACTAGTGTGCCGTTTTGGTGTACCCAACAAGATCATCACCGAGAACGGCACACAGTTTACAAGCCGCACCTTCGTGCAATATACCCAAGACCTCGGCAACAAAGTCTATTTCGCTTCCGTTGCTCACCCCCGAAGCAATGGTCAAGCTGAGAGGGCAAATGCTGAAGTGCTGCGAGGATTAAGGACAAAGACCTTTGACAGGCTGCACAAGAGCGGGAGGCGCTGGATTGATGAATTGCCGGCGGTTCTTTGGTCGATCAGAACGACGCCAAATTGAGCCACCGGCCAGATGCCCTTTGCCCTGATCTACGGGGCAGAAGCAGTTCTCCCCACAGAACTCATATACGGGTCACCTCGAGTGCTCGCTTATGACGAGCTTGAGCAAGAGCAACTGCGGCAAGACGACGCAATGCTCCTTGAGGAAGATCGTCTTTGGGCGGCTGTGAGAGCAGCATGCTACCAGCAAGCCTTGTGCCGCTACCATAGCCGCAAGGTCCGTGCCCGAAGCTTTGAGGAAGGTGACCTTGTTCTCCGGCGCGTTCAATCGGCTAGGAATACGAACAAGTTGACGCCAAAGTGGGAAGGCCCTTATCGGGTAATACGAGTCACCAGGCCTGGCGCAGTCCGCCTGGAGACCGAAGATGCCATTCCGGTGAGCAATTCCTGGAACATTGAGCATCTTCGCAAGTTTTACCCATAAGGCGCGGCTTGCCGGGCCCCCCGGCAAGCCACCCTTTTGTACAAGCCTTGCCGGCAAGGCATGTAACCCTTTGTAGAAAGCCAGGCGCAGACCCTGAGCATAAATAAATGAAGCGCTGGCGCCCTAAGTTATAGCATGCATGCTGAGTCGAGTCTCGTCCTTGGTTAGGGTTGATAGTGCTTAGCGGCGGCTAACCCCTAGCTTAGAGGTCGAGTCTTTGTCTTTCCTATCTCTTCTTTGGTTCACAGGACGCGCAGGCATCCTTGTCGAAGCCACTTGGGGAAAAGAAAGAAGAATAGACCAGCGCCTAGGCCCCGGCGAGCTGGTGTTGCCGGAGGCTGCAAGGGCAAGAACTCGCCCACGGCAGACCAGGGTTGCCGGGGGCTGCAGCTTCAGATAAGTTCTTTATTCCTTATCATGCATTCCATTATGGACTGAGGTATGTGAAACCTCGTTCTTTTCCTTAAAGCTACCGTGCTCCCACAACTCTAGGCCCCAGGGCTCGTTCCTAGGACTAAGTTTGGTCGTAGTCGCGGCAGCAAAAGGATGAAACGAGGAGCCTGAGCCCACTTCATCCCTGGCTCCGCCCAAGGCGTGAGAAAGGTCGAGCGGGGTAGGGAAACGGCAGGGCCTGTTACCGGGCTAGAAAATGTTTATCTTAGAGATATCAGGGATTTATTCCCTGTTGATGGTTTTTACCTACGAACAAATGACCCGGCAAACATTCCTTTTTCATTAAAAATATTCCATTCAGGTATGGTCCATAGGGAATGAAAAACATGAACAAGGAGATTACAAGTTTTAAACTTAACAGATGCTCGAAGGCTTACGGACTAAAAAGAGATAAGATGCCCGTAATGCCTTTCTTGTCCCTCTCCTCAGGAGGTAGGTCAAGGAGGCGAGAAGGGCAAAAGGGGCGCCTAGGCGAGCTACGGGTGGCATAAGACACCGAGAAGACTTCTCGGCGGCCTCCCAAGGGCTGGACGGTGATGACGGCGCCGGAGGCAGAGCTCGAAGACGAGGCGGCAGGACGTCAGTACGCGTCGAAGGCGTCGGTGCCCGCGTACTCCGACATGACGACCTTGCTGCCTGCCTTCTTCCTCTTCCTCTTTCGCAGCCTCCCTACGCCAGCCGCCAAGGAGACGGCCCCGAGAAGTTCAAGGAGCCGGCGACGCGGATGATGGGGTCGCCGGTGCCACCGGAAGCGGCGCCCGACACCTAGTCGGACCCGTCATCCTGCCGTCCACCGCCCTCGTCGTCGCTGCCGCTGTCCTACTCGTCACCCTTGTTCGAGGAGAGGTCTTTGTCATCGGAGGAGCTCTCCACGCAGCACCTCGCGCGAGTCCCGAGGTGCCCGAAGACCTTGACGGAAAGGTGGCCGTCCTCCATCAACTTGAAGTGGAGGGTGAGCCATCCGTCAGGCTGTGGATGCGAGCGAGCGTCTTCCATCCTTGGCGAAGATACATCACATGAGGGGCAGGGAAGTCGACGCGGACCCGCGTGGCACCGATCCCGCAACCCCTCATGTGCACCCGTAGCGACTCCGGCGGATCCACCTCCATCTCCCGCGCAAATGGAGTCGGGAGACGAAGGCGACGACGCGGCTCCCCCCGCATCCTAACAAAGAACTCACAAGGGTCATCTCCAATATGACCTTCCATTGGAGGAGGAGCTGCAGGCGGGGGCGAGGCCGGCGGGCCGCCCCGTCCTCCTCTTCCCCGAGCGCCCCGGCCTCGCCCACGGCCCCGCCCCCTCCCTCTTCCCCTCGTGGCTGGTTCGGCCACTGCAGGTGCAGGAGAAGGGGGGACGCGTTGTCGAGCAGCGACCCTCGCCGCCACCGTGGAAGGGCCGGGATTTCCTCTCTTCATGGCGAACAGAAGGGAGGAGCAGAAGCAGAAGTAGAAAGAAGATGGAGAAGTGCGGGGCGCCGTCCTTTCCCTCCCGCTCTTTATAAAGGGGCGGGGCTGGGGCTCAACCGCCCCGCTCGACCAACCAAGACGCAAAAGGCGATGGGGGCCGGGACCGACCCACTGCCCCAACGAGCGACGGCTCGGTTTCCCGCCTCCACCGTTCGCCACCTCAAACGCATGAAGGGCATGTGGCAGACGTGGAGAACCGAGGGGACGGGTGAGGCGACCTCTCCCCACCCCGTGATCATGGGGAGTGGACGCCTTGACGACCGCGCCTCGGCCCCGTTCAGTAAATGGGCCATGCCTCCACACCTCCCCCCGTTTACGGAGAAGGCGCGAAGCCGCCCTCCTTTCGCATTTACTGCGATGTGACGCATGCCTGCGAAAACCGCCCCACGCATGCCGCCCACGTCACGCACGCCCCTGCACCCCGCACCGCGCGCGCGGGTCATGGGAGGCGCAGCGCGCGATTTTTTTTACCACGGTAAAAACCGCCCCGCCTGCCCGCACACCGTTCTGGGCCTGGCCCAACAAAGTGTCGCGCTTATGTGTGGCCCAGGCCCGGGGGCTTCTATCGGTGTACAAAAAGAGGGGTACACTTTTTGTACCCCTATGACTGTGCACGGGCAGTCTGAGCCATGGGCACCACCACACCAAGCATGGCAAGGGAGGTGAGCCGGGGTAAGACCGGAGCTTGATGGAGACTGGAGCAACGCCAAGAACAAGACCACAAAGAGCAAAGGGACGAAGCGGCTTCCCCGGCAAGGTCCTTGCCGGGAGCCGGCTCTGGCAGCCCCGGCAAGACCCTTGCCGCGGCAGCTCGTCCCGCGCCTACGGAGCGGATCACCCTTGGGTCCTCCGCCCCCATGGGGCGAGGATTCGGGAGATATCCCCGTGGTGGCATGCAGATCTTCGTGAAGACATCCAAGATTAGATACAAGTTAAGAAGACGACGACCCTTGGCGGGATCCCAGCCAAGGAGAACTACAAGGCCCCCGGCAAGCACCTTGCCGGGGATGACAACAGGCGCCACGGCATGACCCTTGCCGGAGCCCCGGCAAGGCCCTTACCGAGGAAATCCGCAGGGCCACCATCAGGCCCGCACCAACCGGGTTTCCACCGACCCACGCAGCTGCCGACTCGACCAGCTGGGCAGGCTCCTGCATGGCGACCCACAGATCATCGTGGAGACCCGCCGTTGCGCCACCTCAGCTGCCTGTCTGCCTACATGGCACCTCAGGCACTGCTGGCCAGGGCGCGTGTCAACACGAGGAGGGGCGGCGACGGACAAGACGGACGTCTCCCCTCGTCCCCGATAAAGCAAGGATACCTAAGCTAAGCACATTAAATGCGCCTTGTCCTGTAATGCGAGGGATAACCTCGCGTCACTGTACCCTTTCCACCTCCTGTGTGCCACCGTGGCAACCCCTTTTCCTATAAAAGGAGGCCCGAGCCGACCAGGAGGAGGATTCGGCTTTTTAGAACTCCTCATGACTCTTTTGGAGCTCCTCATTAGCTCAAGAACACAAACATATAATCCACCAAAGCAGGAGTAGGGTTTTACGCATCTTTGCGGCCCGAACATGGGTAAAGGAACCGTGTCCTGACTATTAGATCCGCTCTTCTCTCAACCCCGCGCCCCGCAACCGTAGTAGGGATTCTTGTGATCCCATAGGCGTCGATCCAAATACACCGACACCAAATAATCATAAACTAAAATGTTCCATGCTGTTCATATTATATACAGTGGGCATGACTAGTTTTATGATTTATAAAAATGATCTAGCATTTTTATTAATTCAACAAAGTTGAAAAAGAACAAAACAGAAAATAAAATAGAAAAGAGAGAGAGAGGGCACAACCACATACCTGGACCTGCCGGCCCACCTGGCGGCCCAGCATTGTGCTGGCCCGAGCCAGCCAGCTGCTTCGGTAGCCAGGCAGGCAGGTGACGCCGACGCACGGCTGCGCGCCACCGCAGCAGTTGCTTGCCGCCTGGCCGCCGCCTCGCCGCAGGAACGGCCTGGACGACCTCTGCGTCGCGCCCCGAAGACGCTGGACGCATCCACTCCCCCTACCCTCTCCCTCGCCCTCCCCGCGCCATGGACGACGCAGCCCCCGCTGTCCTGCCGGCATAGCCGCAGCCACCGAGCTCCCCTCGCCTCGCCATCATGTCCCCGAGCTCCGTCTCCTCGCGTTGAAGCTCTGCGCCGAGCCACAAATCGCTGGAAGCCCCAACACGCCATCCCCGAGCACTTCTCCCCCCATTCGGCCGTCGAGATCGCCGGCGACCTCACCGTCGCAGCAGTTCGTCCCCGACCTCGCCGTCAACACCAACGCAACCGCCGTGACCTTGGCCACCTCCTCATCCTCTCCGTTCCCCCTCTCGAGCTCTGTAACGACAGCACGAAGCTCACCCGCATGCGCCGCCGCGGAGCTCGTCACCGATGAGGCTCCGGCCACCCAACGGTCGTGCCACCCTGTCCATCAGCTTCACCGCACCCCCAGGAGCCTAGAGCACCTCTCCACGAGCCTCGCCGTGCCTCCTAACGACTAGCCCGAGCTCACCCGAGCTCCGGCAGCCGCGAAGGTCGTCGTCGACACCTTTTCCGGCGACCCCGAGGCCAACCACCACCACCACTCGATGCGGCACATCCCCCGCATCACGTAGACGTGCTCCGCCGTCGATTTGGTCATCGGAGCATGAATCCCGCCCTGCACCGCCGCGTCTGGCCTCGCCGGCGGCTAAACGCCGGCCTGTTCGACCCCGTTTTGACCACGGGTGGGCCTAGGTTGACCCCCTGGAGTCAATGACAGGTGGGCCCAGCCGGTTAATTAAATTAGGATTAACAGTTTTGTTTAATTTTTTAAGTTAATGACACTGACACACGGGACCCACCGGTCAGGTTTGACCTGGACCAGGTATGTTGACCTGCTGATGTCAGCATGATGTCATGCTGACGTAGTAAATGCTTTTCTAGGATTATTTGATTTAAAATAATTCAGGAAATTCCAGGAAATGCTTTAAACTTCAAAAAATCCAATCTTTCCAATGGCACTGGTTTCATGCATGTTTGAGAAAATTAACCTTGCTGTTCACATCAAAACATGATAATTCACTTTAATAATTAATAGTTTGGGTATAAATTTGAATCTTTGATTCAAATGGGCTCAAACCTTTCTGTTTATAGTTGAATTAGCCCAAAACACATTCATCTTGCCATGTCATGTGCATGCATCATATTGTTGCATTTGTTTGTATATTGATTGTATCGTCAGTGTTCTCCGTGGTAGGTCCTGCTCCCAAGGATACATCTGCGTATCCAACTGAAGAGCAGTACCCGACAACCAATCTGTCATGCAAGCAACCCATTAACCATTCCGATACAAACCCATCTTCTTGCTCCTGCTCTCTTTTACTGCATTAAGACAACATCGTGTGAACTGCTACTTGCTGCGGTAGTTGAACCCTATTCCTTTGCATGACCTGTCATTGCCACAGTAAATAGTTGAAACCCAGTAGCATGTGTAGGAGTTGATTGAGCCATGTGATGTGTGTTCTACCATGATATTTGTTTATGTTGCTTGCTATGCTTAGAGTTGTGTCAGGTGTGGTTCATCTGGGTGCTGGATCAGAGTGAAATGATCATGCTCGATAAAGAGAGGGAAGTGTGGAACATGTTTGGTAAAGGTATCGATGAAAGGCCATGTAGGAGTACATGATGGGTTGTTTCATTGGAGCCGTCCATAGGACCTGAGATCTGTATGTGTGAATCAAGTTTCAGCTACTACCACACATTGGGATCCTTAATTGACTCTCTCGACTTATTACTTGCCCTTGTCCTCTGTCCAGGCGTTGCAACTAGTTTCTAGTGTTTGTAGTTTACTGGTGGTCGTGCACAGCGCTGACCCTCGGGGTGGGCTGTGATGCGGCAGGTACGTGGAACGGTGTACCGGTAGCCTGTTTCGTGACTCAGGAACCCTGTACACATTGTTTGGGGCCGTGAGCGACACCCCAGCCGGATCTCCCCACGGATGGAACCCAAATAGGCGATAAACCTGGACTAGGGACTTGTGTAGTTAGTCAGGTCGTGGCCGACACCCTCGCTGAGCTTCCGCTTGAAGGTTGCCGAGTACATGTCGAGTAAACGACAATAAGTGGTGGAAGCATGTGTGAAGAAGTACACCCCTGCAGGGTTACAAATCTATTCGAATAGCCGTTGTTCGCGGTACGGACCACTTGGTTGCTTATACAGTTCATAGACAAGTTGATGGATACTACTAAAAGTCTCAAGACAAGTGTGAGTGCCGTGGATGGCCCTTCCGTAGGATGACGGAAGAGGATCCACGGTAGTGTATTGTTGTGGTGAGTAGAGGACTCGTGTACGTTGTCTCATCTTGCAATATGCTGAGAGTTGTAGTATAGGTTAGCCAAGAGTCAAAGCTGGCTTGCTTCTATGAACTCCACTACCCTTGTTGATAATTATGCATGTATGATAGGTTCTGTTGTAAGTCTTGCTGAGTACCTTTGTACTCATGTTTGCTTAATAACTGTTGCAGAGGAGAACCCTGCCCCTTCTGATGGGTTTTACATAGACGTTGATGTCGACGAGTAGCTTGCTACCCAGACGGAGATCCTGAGCTTGTGAAGGGCCTTGTAGATAGTTAGGCTACACCAAACCTGTTTTATTTCCAAGTTGTCTGTACTCAGACATGTTAGCTTCCGCTTGTGCTTGTATGCTTGTATGACTTGAGTGTTGGGTCATGTGACCCCTATTTGTATGGATATGTTATGTATGGCTCTTCGGAGCCTCTTAAATTATGTACTTCGAGTCATAGAGTTCTGTTGTGATGCAATGTTGTATTTGCACATATTGAGCATATTGTGTGTATGATTGAAATGCTTGGTATGTGTGGGATCCGACACCTAGTTGTTTACCTTTGGTAGCCTATCTTACACGGAAATGCCTCCTAGTGCTTCCACTGAGCCTTGGTAGCTTGCTACTGCTCCGGAACACGTAGGCTGGCCGGCATGTGTCCTTCTTCATTCCTGTGTCTGTCCCTTAGGGGAAATACCACGCGTTGTTCCTTTAATTCCATGTAGCTTGCTACGACTTGGGTTCATACGTTGATGACCGACACGTTCGTTGCTGGGTCATGGATGCCTGTCTCTGTAATTTAGTGCCACTTTTGGTTTATAACTAGCCATGTCGGCCCGGGTTCTCTGTCATATGGATGCTAGCGACACTATCATATACGTGTGCCAAAATGCGCAAACGGTCCCGGGCCAGGTAAGGTGGCACCCGTGGGGATACCGTGCGTGAGGCCGCAAAGTGATATGATGTCTTACAAGCTAGATCGGTGTGACTTAGGATCGGGGTCCTGACATCTGGGCTCATCATCGCTTCCTCATAGTTCGTAGGTTCATCATGGTCTAGTAACTTGACTTACAGAACCGGGTTGCCGTACCACTCTGGTGCGGAACATACTCTGGTTGACCTACGAGGTTCAGTAGTAACTTGATCCGAAGTTTCATGCTCATCATCATTAGCTTCCTCACTAATTGGTGTAGGAATCACTGGAACTAGTTTCTGTGATGTACTACTTTCCAATTCGGGAGAAGGTACAATTACCTCATCAAGTTCTACTTTCCTCCCACTCACTTCTTTCGAGAGAAACTCCTTCTCTAGAAAGGATCCATTCTTAGCAACGAATATCTTGCCTTAGGATCTGTGATAGAAGGTGTACCCAACAGTTTCCTTTAGGTATCCTATAAAGACACATTTCTCCGACTTAGGTTCGAGCTTATCAGGTTGAAGCTTTTTGACATAAGCATCGCAGCCCCAAACTTTAAGAAACGACAACTTTGGTTTCTTGCCAAACCACAATTCATAAGGTGTCGTCTCAACGGATTTAGATGGTGGCCTATTTAACGTGAATGCAGCTGTCTCTAAAGCATAACCCCAAAATGATAGTGGTAAATCGGTAAGAGACATCATAGATCGCACCATATCTAATAAAGTACGGTTACGTCGTTCGGACACACCATTATGTTGTGGTGTTCCGGGGGGCGTGAGTTGTGAAACTATTCCACATTGATTCAAATGAAGACCAAACTCGTAACTCAAATATTCGCCTCCACGATCAGATCATAGAAACTTCATTTTCTTGTTACGATGATTCTCTACTTCACTCTGAAATTCTTTGAACTTTTCAAATGTGTCAGACTTGTGCTTCATCAAGTAGATATATCCATATCTGCTCTAATCATCAGTGAAGGTCAGAAAATAATGATACCCGCAGTGAGCCTCAACACTCATTGGTCCACATACATCAGTATGTATGATTTCCAACAAATCAGTTGCTCGCTCCATTGTTTCGGAGAACTGAGTCTTAGTCATCTTGCCCATGAGGCAGGGTTCGCAAGCACCAAGTGATTCATAATCAAGTGATTCCAAAAGTCCATCAGTATGGAGTTTTTTCATGCGCTTTACACCGATATGACCTAAACGGCAATGCCACAAATAAGTTGCACTATCACTATTAACCTTGTATCTTTTGGCTTCAATATTATGAATATGTGTATCACTATGATCGAGATCCAACACGAATAGACCACTCTTCAAGGGTGCATGACCATAAAAGATATTACTCATGTAAATAGAACAACCATTATTCTCTGATTTAAATGAATAACCGTCTCGCAACAAACAAGATCCATATATAATGTTCATGCTCAACGCTGGCACCAAATAATAATTATTTAGGTCTAATACTAATCCCGATGGTAGATGTAGAGGTAGCGTGCCGACGGCGATCACATCCACTTTGGAACCATTTCCCACGCGCATCGTCACCTCGTCCTTAGCTAATCTTCGTTTAATCCCCTGTTTCGAGTTACAAATATTAGCAACCAAATCAGTATCAAATACCCAGGTGCTACTACGAGCATTAGTAAGGTACACATCAATAACATGTATATCAAATATACCTTTGTTCACTTTGCCATCCTTCTTATCCCCCAAATACTTGGGGCAGTTCCGCTTCCAGTGTCAAGTCCCTTTGCATTAGAAGCACTCAGTTTCAGGCTTGGATCCAGACTTGGGTTTCTTCGCGGGAGTAGCAACTGTCTTGCTATTCTTCTTGAAGTTCCCCTTCTTTCCCTTGCCCTTCTTCTTGAAACTAGTGGTCTTGTTAACCATCAACACTTGATGCTCCTTTTTGATTTCTACCTCCGCAAATTTGAGCATAGTGAAGAGCTCGTGAATTGTTTTCAGCATCCCTTGCATGTTATAGTTCATCACGAAGCCTTTATAGTTGGTGGCAGTGATTGAAGAACTCTATCAATAACACTATCTCCGTTAACTTTGCATCCAAGTTGAGTCATATGATTGTAATACCCAGACATTCTGAGCAAGTGTTCACTGATAGAACTGTTCTTCTCCATCTTGCAGCTATAGAACTTATTGGAAATCTCATATTTCTGTCACATCCCTAGTCAGTGCTTGCATTAGGACTAGCTAGAGTGTACATCATGTTTACTTTTCATAGAAACTTGAAATGGGAATGACAGAAACCGCAGCACCCCTCTTCTAACAACTAGGGTTTGATAAAATCTTTTCCAATGTACCCAAAATGCCCTTCAAAAATGTTCATCATTTCTGCCTTGGTCTTAAACCTCTCACAAAAATGGTGCACAATTTTCTAGGACATCCAAGGTCTCTGGATTAATTCATATGGTATTTGCATTTGGGCATTTAAATGATATAAAATATTTTATGTGCCCAAATAATCATAAACTAAAATGTTCCATACTGTTCATATTATATACAGTGGGCATGACTAGTTTTATGAGCTATAAAAATGTTCTAGCATTTTTATTAATTCAACAAAGTTACAAAAGAAATGAAACAGAAAGTAAATAGAAAAAAATGGAAGAAGCAGACTTACTTGAGCCCACCTACCTGCCTAGCCCAGACGGCCCAGCCCACCAGGGGCATGCCCGTCTTCTTCACCGTGCCAGTGCACGAAGCAGCTCGGTGGCGAGCGCCGCCGACGCGCCGGCCACCTCCTGCCTGCCTGGCTACTCCCCCGACGCCCTGGACACCCCTAGGCGACGCCACGCACCCCCCTGGCGCCTCTCACACTCTCCCCCGTGCCTTCCCCATCCTCTCTCCCCTCCGCCGAGCTCCACCGAGCGAGCTCGTCACCAGCGATCGCTGCCACCGCGCCCAAAGCCACTCCCTCGCCTCCCCGACGCAACCATTAGCTCCGCCGCATTGTCCTGGAGCTCCCCACCGACGCACACGACGCCAGAAGCCCTGCAACGCCATCCCCGCCGTCGTCTTCAACCTTCGGCACCGGAGATCGCCGCCGCCCGTACGTCGCCGTCCGACCTCCCCCGAGCTCCCTTCGACGCCCTCTGCGACCGCTGTGAGCTCACGCTTCGAACCCCCCTCTCCCCGGGCTCGATTACGCCTTGTAACCGCTGCCCCCTTGCTGACCGAAGCTCACCGCCGCCGGCTAACTCGCCGTCGTGGCCACAGGCGCTGTACCTCGCAACCGAGCACGCCAATAGGACCAGTGACTCACCAGCAAGCTAACGCCACCCCTAACTCCTCCTCCCGTGCACCAGAACGCCGTCCCGGCCAACTCCGTGCGAGCGCCGCCGCGGACGAGCTCGTCGCCGTCAACTCCGGCGACCAATCGACCAACCAGTGGCACCGTTGGATGCGGTGCATCACCAGGAGCACATAGGACCCATCCGCGCGACCAATGGTCGCCGGAACAGAGTTTCCGGCGAGTCACCGCCGTGGGAAATGGTCGCCACCGGCCAAACTCCGGCGGGATGACGTGGCCTGTTAATTAGGAGCTAATGATGATTTGTTTAACCACCACAGTCAATAACATTGGGCCCCACCGCATAGTCAAACCCAGTCAACTCCAGTTTTGACCGGGATTAGCCCCAGAGACACTAACATGAGGGACCCACCAGTCAGATTTGACCTGGATCAGGTCTGTTGACTTGCTGACGTCAGCATGATGTCATGCTGACACAGTAAAGGATTTTCTGGGATTATTTGATTTAAAACAATTCAGGAAATTCTAGAAAATACTTTAAGCTTCAAAAAATCATATAAAATCAACAGTAGCTCAGATGGAAAAGATTTACATATGAAAATTGATCAGAAAAATCCAATCTTTCCAATGGCACTGGTTTCATGCATGTTTGAGCAAGTTAACCTTGCTGTTTACATTAAAACATGATAATGCACTTAAATAAATAATAATTTGGGCTTCAATTTGAATCTTTGATTCAAATGGGCTCAAACCCTTCTGTTTATAGATGCATTAGCCCAAAACACATGCATCTTGCCATATCATGAGCATGCATCATATTGTTGCATCTGTTTGCTTATTGATTGTATCACCGGTATTCTCCGTGTTAGGTCCTGCTCCCGAGGATACTTCTGCGTATCCAACTGAAGAGCAGTACCCGACAACCACTCTGTCAGGTAAGCAATCATTGATCATTCCGATACAAACCCATCTTCTCGCTCCTGCTCTCTTTTACTGCATTAAGGCAACATCGTGTGAACTGCTACTTGCTGCGGTAGATGAACCCTATTCCCTTGCATGACCTGTCATTGCCATAGTAAATAGTTGAAACCCACTAGCATGTGTAGGAGTTGATTGAGCCATGTGATGTGTGATCCACCATGCTATTTGTTTATGTTCCCTACTATGCTTAGAGTTGTGTCAGGTCTGGTTCATCTGGATGATGGATCAGAGTGAAATGATCATACCGGTAAAGAGAGGGACGTGTGGAACATGTTTGGTAAAGGTATCGATGAAAGGCCATGTAGGAGTACATGGTGGGTTGTTTCATTAAAACCGTCCATAGGACCCGAGATCTGTATGTGTGGTTCAAGTTACAGCTACTACCACACGTTGGGATCCTTAATTGACCCTCTCGACTTATTAATTACCCTTGATCTCTGTCCAGGACTTGCAACTAGTTTCTGGTGTTTGTAGTTTACTGGTGGTCGTGCACAGCGCTGGCCCTCGGGGTGGGCTGTGATGCGACAGGTACGTGGCCGGGTGTACCGAGCGCCCGTTTGGTGACTCTGGAACCCTGTACACATCGTTTGGGGCCGTGAGCGACACCCCGGCCGGATCTCCCCACGGATGGAACCCAAATAGGCGATAAACCTGGACGAGAGACTTGTGTAGTTAGTCAGGTCGTGGCCAACACCCTCGCTGGGCTTCCGCTTGAAGGTTGTCGAGTACATGTCGAGTAAACGGCGATAAGTGGTGGAAGCGTGTGTGAAGAAGTACACCCCTGCAGGGTTACCAATCTATTCGAATAGCCGTTATTCGCAGTACGGACTACTTGGTTACTCTTACAGTTCATAGACAAGTTGATGGGTACTACTAAAAGCCTCAAGACAAGTGTGAGTGCTGTGGATGGCCCTTCCGTAGGATGACGGAAGAGGATCCACGGTGGTGTATTGTTGTGGTGAGTAGGGGACTCGTGTACGTAGTATTATCTTGCAATCTGTCGAGAGTTGTAGTATAGGTTAGCCAAGAGTCAAAGCTGGCTTTCTGCTATGAACTCCACTACCCTTGTTGATAATGTTGCATGTATGATAGGTTCTGTTGTAAGACTTGCTGAGTACCTTTGTACTCATGTTTGCTTAATAACTGTTGCAGAGGAGAACCCTGCCCCTTCTGATGGGTTCTACATAGACGTTGACGTCGACGAGTAGCTTGCTACCCAGACGGAGATCTGGAGCTTGTGAAGGGCCTTGCAGATAGTCAGGCTACACCAAGCCTGTTTTATTTTCCAAGTTGTCTGTACTCAGACATGTTAGCTTCCGCTTGTGCTTGTATGACTGTATGACTTGAGTGTTGGGTCATGTGACCCCTACCTGTATGGATATGTTATGTATGGCTCTTCGGAGCCTCTTAAATAAAGTACTTTGAGTCATAGAGTTCTGTTGTGATGCAATGTTGTATTTGCACATATTGAGCATATTGTGTGTATGATTGAAATGCTTGGTATGTGTGGGATCCGACACCTAGTTGTTTTCCTTTGGTAGCCTATCTTACAGGGAAATGCCTCCTAGTGTTTCCAATGAGCCTTGGTAGCTTGCTACTGCTCGGAACACGTAGGCTGGCCGGCATGTGTCCTTCTTCGTTCCTGTGTCTGTCCCTTAGGGGAAATGTCACGCGTTGTTCCTTTAAGTCCATGTAGCTTTCTACGACTTGGGTTCATACGTTGATGACCGAAACGTTCATTGTTGGGTCATGGATGCATGTCTCTGTAATTTAGTGCCACTTTTGGTTTATAACTAGCCATGTCGGCCCGGGTTCTCTGTCATGTGGATGCTAGCGACACTGTCATATACGTGTGGCAAAATGCGCAAACGGTCCCGGGCTAGGTAAGGTGGCACCCGTGGGGATACCGTGCGTGAGGCCGCAAAGTGATATGACGTGTTACAAGCTAGATCGGTGTGACTTAGGATCGGGGTCCTGACAGCATTGGCATCAGAGCCGGACTGCCTGTAGGTTTCTCAAGCCAAACTGGTCGATGTTGAGTCTAGAAAAATTCTTAGTTATATGTAGGGGAATTGATTGTGGAAGGGAACGTAAGGCTCTTTTTACTTCTTTAGCTTATGCCCTTCTGATCTGAGTCAGTCTATTCTTTCTACGGGGGTTTAGGACTAGGCCTCTTATCCTTACTAGGTTCACGTGTTACTAATCCGTAGACTCTTAGGATTGTTGGTTTCAAGCCTCAGTTCAGTTTCTACCCTTTTAGTATGATGATTAGTTGGACCCGGAACCTTGATATGATGTTGTTGAGTGGCTATGCTATCATTTGTATGATGCCTCAAAATCTTTTTTTGAGCATTTACAGTTGTTATGCTGCCCGATTTCTTCCAGAAATACTAATGCCTTTGCATTATCTCGTGTTTTAGATTTCCGGCCGCACACCTCACCAAGTGGTTCGTTTGACTCGGTGCATTAATGTGCCCGGTCACACGGCCATGCTAGTCCGTGTGTTGACTGAGACCGGTTACCGCTGGTATCCTGAGTACACCGTGGAGGAACAGTACCGGGATTTCAACCAGAGTCAGTATTTCTGCACAGTCCGGATATACCCCTCATATCCCGGAGGTAACGACCCCATCCATTGGTCTTATGGACTCGGGGTTACTATCGAGATGGCAGTGCAGGATGCCGCTTATTTGATGATGACCATCCTCCGGGCTAGGCATGCCCTGCTGCTGAACACTGAGTTGTGTTACATGCCAGCCTCACTTCCTGGAGAGGAAGGCTACTACACTGGTCTGTATATTGATGCTGCTCATGAGGAGCCACTGCTTCAGACTACTGTTCAGATGCTGGAGGATAGGAACCGTGAGGTCCGTGCCCTCCGGATGGAGCTGTATAACACTCGAGCCGCCCACTGGACTACTTTGACACGGCTTGCACCTGCTGTGCACGCCGGATATCTGGATATGCGGGATTTGTATCCCGTGCGGACTCGTCTACCTGATCGTATGGATTGGCGTGACGTTGGGGGTATTACACCTCCACGTGGGCGTCGGTTACCACCAGCATCAGTCCCGAGGCCACATCCATGTCCCTATGGTCCACAGCCTTCGAGTGCTCGAGAGTTTCAAGATCCATCTATTCCACTTCCAGGCTACGGTGGTAATCTTTACGAAGATTACTACGGGAATGTCTGAGCTAAATCGTGGTAGTAGTAGTATCGTAGTTGTGTATTTCCACAGTCCTGCGTGTCTTGTGGAATATGACTTAGCTAGTACCGAGTTCCGGAGGCGTAGTTAAATAATGTATAGGAGCTTGGAATGCCTCTAATGAGATGTATCGTCTTTCACCGTTGTTGTACTTTAGCCTTGGCTTGTACTAAACTATGTATGGTGTGTATGACCACTGGTGTATATATGGCAGTTCTATATTACCATGTCGTACGGATGAACATCTCTGTATTCCGTGTCATCCGTTACATTCTGCACTCCTATGTCAAGTTTTTGCCATCCTTGTCTAAACCGTTGTTTTGTTTTCCTAGGATGGTCAACACTCGCAGCACTCCTGCTGCTCAGGAGCAGGGTGAGGCTAGTGGGGCTAGAGATGAGAATCTGCCCCAGCCACCCTCCTTGGCTGAAGTTATGCTCGAGGCAGAACGGAACAAGAGAGAGACCAACCGTCTGCTGGAACGCATAGAGCAGAACACTGGGTTCCGTCAGAGGAATGACGTGGTGTCAATCAATGACTTTATCAAGATGTGCCCACCTAAGTTCCATCATTCCACTGAACCTCTGGATGCGGATGACTGGCTTCGTAGTATCACCCACAAGCTACACTCTGCCCGTGTGGCCGAAGCTGACAAGGTTACCTATGCCGCCTACCATCTTGATGGCCCTGCCAGTCTCTGGTGGGAGAACTTTGAGGCTATGCGTCCTGCTGGTCAAATCACTACCTGGGCTGAGTTCGGTGAGGCATTCCATGAACATCACATTCCGGAAGGTCTCATGGATCGCAAGCGGGAGGAATTCTGCAATTTCACCCAGGGCTGGTTAACCGTGGATGGCTATAGTCGCGAGTTTGGCAACTTGGCACGCTATGCACCTGAGGAAGTTTCCACCGATGCCAAGAAGCAGGCGAGGTTCCGCAAGGGACTCAGCCCTGAACTCCGCCGAGATCTACGTCTGCACGAGTGCACCTCCTTCCAGAAGTTGGTGAACAAAGCTATCAGTGCCGAGACAGGCCAGACTGATTTCGAAGCCACACACAAGCATCCCCGTGATTTTGGTTCCTCATCCGGCTCTGGCTCTCACAAGCGCCGTGTGTGGGTTCCTAACACTGCTCTGCCACCCAAGTACACACCGAGGCTCCTATGAGGCACCTCGCCCAACTCAACAGTATGCACCTGCCAAGACTTATGGAGGACCACCTACCAACTTTGCTCCACGCACTGGCACTGTGACATGCTTCAAGTGTGGAGAACCGGGGCACTACATGCGTGAGTGTCCTCAGAACCAGCCAGGAAAACCTGTTGGCCGTGGTAAGCCAACCGGAAGGATGAACTATGTCAAGCCAATCCCCACTGCACGTGATCATGTCAACTATGTCTCTGCTGAGGAAGCTTATGAGGATCCTAACATAGTCCTTGGTACGCTTCTTGTTAACTGCCATCCGGCATTTGTTCTTTTCGATACTGGAGCATCTCATTCGTTCATATCTGAGAGCTATGCCCGAATGCACAACATGACTTTTTGTGACATGCCCACTACCATGGAAATTCAAACTCCCGGCTCTAGATGTCAAACCTCTAGAGTAAGCCATGGGAATGAAATTCTTGTCGATAGACTTGTTTCCTTGCATCACTAATCGCTCTCTAGTCCTCGGACATAAACATCATCTTGGGTATGGACTGGATGACAACTCATTACGCCAAGATTGATTGCTACACTAGGACCGTTCAACTTACACACCCATCCGGCAAGATAGTCAATGTCTTGACCCGAATGGCTGAGCATCAGCTCTACTCTCTTAATGCCAGCCCTCTACCGGAACTCGAAGATATTCCGGTAGTCCGTGACTTTCCGGATGTTTTTCCAGAAGAACTGCCCGGTGTTCCACCTGACAGAGATGTCGAGTTCGTGATAGATCTTGTTCCAGGAACTGTCCCAATCTCTAGGAGACCCTATAAGATGGCACCCCTAGAACTAGCTGAGCTTAAGAAACAACTCGATGAGTCCTTGAAAAAGGGTTTCATCCGTCCTAGTTCTTCCCCTTGGGCTTGTCCCATCTTCTTCGTCAAGAAGAAGGATGGAACGGAACGGATGGTTGTAGATTATCGACCTGTCAATCTGGTCACCATAAAGAACAAGTATCCGCTCCCCATGATCAACGACCTATATGATCAGCTCGTTGGATCCTCAGTCTTTTCCAAAATGGATTTGAGGTTGGGCTACCATCAAATAAAAATCAAGAACGGGGACATTCCCAAGACGGCCTTTTTACTCGTTATGGCCAATACGAGTACACCGTCATGTCCTTCGGGTTAACCAATGCCCCAGCCACTTTCTCCCGGCTAATGAATTCTATATTCATGGAGTACTTGGATAAATTCGTCATGGTATACCTCGATGATATACTCATTTACTCCAAGAACAAGGAAGATAATGTCGAGCATCTAAGGCTGGTATTGACAAAACTTCAAGAGCATCGTCTTTATGCCAAATTCTCTAAGTGTGAATTCTGGTTGCCAGAAGTGACCTATGTGGGTCATGTAATCTCTGGTAAGGGTATTGCCGTCAATCCCGAGCGAGTTCAGGCCATCCTTGATTGGACTCCACCTGAATCGGTCAAGCAAGTTAGGAGTTTCCTTGGCTTAGCGAGCTATTGCCGACGCTTCGTCGAGAATTTCTCCAAGGTTGCTGAACCTCTAACTGAACTCCTCAAGAAAGATAAAAAGTTCGAGTGGACCCCACAGTGCGAGTCCAGCTTTCAGGAACTGAAAAGACGCCTGACATCTGCACCCGTACTGGTACCCATAGATTTTTCCAAGGACTTTATTATGTATTGCGACGCCTCGCGACAAGGACTAGGTTGCATACTCATGCAAGGTCGTCAAGTGATTGCTTACGCATCTCGACAGTTGCGTCCACATGAGGATAACTATCCTACACATCATCTAGAGCTTGCAGCTGTAGTCCACGCACTCAAAACATGGCGACATTACCTTCTTGGTAATCGCTATGAAATCTTCACTGATAACTAAAGTCTGAAATACATCTTCACCCAACCAGATTTGAATCTCAGGCAAAGACGTTGGGTTGAGTTGCTCATAGATTACGACTTAGGAATCACTTACACCCCTGGGAAGGTCAATGTCATGGCCGACGCACTAAGTCGTAAGTCTTATTGTAACAACCTGATGTTACAACAAGGGCAACCACTTCTCCACGAGGAATTTCGTACGCTTAACCTTCACATTGTTCCTCGAGGATTCCTTTCCACCTTGGGGGTGAAACCTGCCCTTACGGATCAAATCATAGCTGCCCAGCGGTATGATAGAGGTATATCTCGGAGCAAGAAGAACATTGCTAGCGGTGTTGGTAAAAGTTTCTCTATGGATGATCGAGCTGTTGTGTACTTCGAGAACCGCTTGGTGGTACCCAAGAAACAACAACTACGGCAGATGATCCTTAAGGAGGCTCATGAATCTCCTCTCACAATTCATCCTGATAGTACCAAAATGTATCAGGACCTACGCCAGAGGTTCTGGTGGACTAGGATGAAGAGAGAAATCGCTCAATTCATTGCTAACTGCGACGTTTGTCGTCAAGTCAAAGCAGAGCATCAACGGCCTGCTGTCACCCTCCAACCTTTAGCTATACCTTAATGGAAATGGGACAAGATTGGTATGGACTTCATTACCGGGTTTCCCAGGACTAGGAAAGGGAATAATGCTATCTTCGTCGTTATCGACCGCCTCTCCAAAGTAGCCCACTTTCTGCCTGTTCGAGAGAGTATAACCGCTAGCCAGCTAGCGGACTTGTATATCTCTCAGATAGTATCACTTCATGGTGTGCCGTTGGAGATTAACTCATACCATGGAAGTCTTTTCACTTCACGATTTTGGGAAAGTTTCCAGAATGCTATGGGAAATCATCTCTCTTTCAGCACCGCCTTCCATCCTCAGTCAAGTGATCAAGTGGAACGAGTCAATCAAATTATGGAAGATATGCTTCGAGCCTCTGTCATCTCTTTCAGTATGGATTGGGAGAAGTGTCTTCCATTTGCCGAATTCGCTTATAACTATAGTTATCAAGCCAGCTTGGGCAAGGCTCCCTTCGAAGTTCTATATGGACGAAGATGTCTAACACCTCTTAACTGGTCAGAAACCGGGGAAAGACAATTCTTTGGTCCGGATATGATTCAGGAAGCAGAAGAGCAAGTTCACATCATTCATGAGAAATTGAAAACAGCCCAGTCTCGCCAAAAGAGCCAATATGATATTCATCATAAGGCTGTGACCTTTGAAGTCGGCGTTAAGGCTTATCTTTGGGTTACTCCTCTTAAGAGAACCCATCGCTTCGGTATCAAAGGCAAATTGGCTCCTCGTTACATCGGTCCTTTTCGCATTCTTGCCAAACGAGGATAAGTTGCCTACCAATTGGAACTACCACCGCACCTTTCCAGAGTTCATGATGTCTTCCCCGTTTCTCAACTCAGGCGTTGCTTCTCGGATCCTATCCGCGGAGTGGACCACGAAACGCTTGATCTCCAGGACAATCTCACATATCGAGAATACCCTGTTCGTATTCTTGATCAAACCGAGCGTACCACTCGACGTCACAATATCAAGTTTCTCAAGGTTCAATGGTCACATCATTCCGAGAGTGAAGCTACTTGGGAAAGGGAGGATCGTCTTCGACTTGAGTACCCCACCCTCTTTCCGGAGGAACCTGAATCTCGGGACACGATTCTTTTGAGTGGGGGTGAGTTATCACATCCCTAGTCAGTGCTTGCATTAGGACTAGCTAGAGTGTGCATCATGTTTACTTTTCATAGAAACTTGAAATGGGAATGACAGAAACCCCAACACCCCTCTTCTAACAACTAGGGTTTGATAAAATCTTTTCCAATGTACCCAAAATGCCCTTCAAAAATGTTCATCAGTTCTGCCTTGGTCAAAAACCTCTGCCAAAAATGGTGCACAATTTTCTAGGACATCCAAGGTCTTCGGATTAATTCATATGGTATTTGCATTTGGGCATTTAAATGCTATAAAATATTTTATGTGCCCAAATAATCATAAACTAAAATGTTCCATACTGTTCATATTATATACAGTGGGCATGACTAGTTTTATGAGCTATAAAAATGTTCTAGCATTTTTATTAATTCAACAAAGTTACAAAAGAAATGAAACAGAAAGTAAATAGGAAAAAGGAAGAAGCAGACTTACCTGAGCCCACCTACCTGCCTGGCCCAGACGGACCAGCCAACCAGGGGCACGCCCGTCTTCTTCACCGTGCCAGCGCACGAAGCAGCTCGGTGGCGAGCGCCGCCGATGCGCCGACCACCTCCTGCCTGCCAGGCTACTCCCCCGATGCCCTGGACGCCCCTAGGAGACGCCACGCACCCCCCTGGCGCCTCTCTCACTCTCCCCCGTGTCTTCCCCCTCCTCTCTCCCCTCCGCCGAGCTCCACTGAGCGAGCTCGTCGCCGCTGATCGCTGCCACCGCGCCCTAAGCCACTCCCTCCCCTCCCCGACGCAACCATTAGCTCCGCCGCATCATCCTGGAGCTCCCCACTGACGCACACAACGCCAGAAGCCCTGCAACGCCATCCCCGCCGTCGTCTTCAACCTTCGGCACCGGAGATCACCGCCGCCCGTACGTCGCCGTCCGACCTCCCCCGAGCTTGCTTCGACGCCCTCTGCGACCGCTGTGAGCTCACGCTTCGAACCCTCCTCTCCCCGGGCTCGATTACGCCTTGTAGCCGCCGCCCCCTTGCTGACCGAAGCTCATCGCCACCGGCCAACTCGCCACCGTGGCCACAGGCGCTGTACCTCGTAGCCGAGCACACCAATAGGACTAGTGACTCACCAGCAAGCTAACGCCACCCCTAACTCCTCCTCCCGTGCACCACAACGCCGTCCCGGCCAACTCCGTGCGAGCGCCGTCGCGGACGAGCTCGTCGCCGTCAACTCCAGCGACCAATCGACCAACCAGTGGCACCGTTGGATGCGGTGCATCACCAGGAGCACATAGGACCCATCCGCGCGACCAATGGTCGCCGGAACAGAGTTGCCGGCGAGTCACCGCCGTGCGAAATGGTCGCCGCCGGCCAAACTCCGGCGGGCTGACATGGCCTATTAATTAGGAGCTAATGATGATTAGTTTAACCACCACAGTCACTGACAGTGGGCCCCACCGCATAGTCAAACCCAGTCAACTCCAGTTTTGACCGGGATTAGCCCCAAAGACACTGACATGAGGGACCCACCAGTCAGGTTTGACCTGGATCAGGTCTGTTGACTTGCTGACATCAGCATGATGTCATGCTGACACAGTAAAGGATTTTATGGGATTATTTGATTTAAAACAATTCAGGAAATTCCAGAAAATGCTTTAAACTTCAAAAAATCATATAAAATCAACAGTAGCTCAGATGGAAAAGATTTATATATGAAAATTGATCAGAAAAATCCAGTCTTTCCAATGGCACCGGTTTCATGCATGTTTGAGCAAGTTAACCTTGCTGTTTACATTAAAACATGATAATGCACTTAAATAAATAATAGTTTGGGTTTCAATTTGAATCTTTGATTCAAATGGGCTCAAACCCTTCTGTTTATAGATGCATTAGCCCAAAACATATGCATCTTGCCATATCATGAGCATGTATCATATTGTTGCATCTGTTTGCTTATTGATTGTATCGCCGGTATTCTCCGTGTTAGGTCCTGCTCGCGAGGATACTTCTGCGTATCCAACTGAAGAGCAGTACCCGACAACCACTCTGTCAGGCAAGCAATCATTGACCATTCCGATACAAACCCATCTTCTCGCTCCTGCTCTCTTTTACTGCATTAAGGCAACAACGTGTGAACTGCTACTTGCTGCGATAGATGAACCCTATTCCCTTGCATGACCTGTCATTGCCACAGTAAATAGTTGAAACCCACTAGCATGTGTAGGAGTTGATTGAGCCATGTGATGTGTGATCCACCATGCTATTTGTTTATGTTGCCTGCTATGCTTAGAGTTGTGTCAGGTCTGGTTCATCTGGGTGATGGATCAGAGTGAAATGATCATACCGGTAAAGAGAGGGAAGTGTGGAACATGTTTGGTAAAGGTATCGATGAAAGGCCATGTAGGAGTACGTGGTGGGTTGTTTCATTGACACCGTCCATAGGACCCGGGATCTGTATGTGTGGTTCAAGTTACAACTACTACCACACGTTGGGATCCTTAATTGACCCTCTCGACTTATTAATTACCCTTGATCTCTGTCCAGGAGTTGCAACTAGTTTCTGGTGTTTGTAGTTTACTGGTGGTCGTGCACAGCGCTGACCCTTGGGGTGGCTGTGATGCGACAGGTACATGGCCGGGTGTACCGAGCGCCCGTTTGGTGACTCGGGAACCCTGTACACATCATTTGGGGCCGTGAGCGACACCCCGGCCGGATCTCCCCACGGATGGAACCCAAATAGGCGATAAACCTGGACGAGAGACTTGTGTAGTTAGTCAGGTCGTGGCCAACACCCTTGCTGGGCTTCCGCTTGAAGGTTGCCGAGTACATGTCGAGTAAACGACGATAAGTGGTGGAAGTGTGTGTGAAGAAGTACACCCCTGCAGGGTTACCAATCTATTCGAATAGCCGTTGTTCATGGTACGGACTACTTGGTTACTCTTACAGTTCATAGACAAGTTGATGGATACTACTAAAAGCCTCAAGACAAGTGTGAGTGCCGTGGATGGCCCTTCCGTAGGATGATGGAAGAGGATCCACGGTGGTGTATTGTTGTGGTGAGTAGGGGACTCGTGTACGTAGTATTATCTTGCAATCTGTCGAGAGTCGTAGTATAGGTTAGCCAAGAGTCAAAGTTGGCTTTCTACTATGAACTCCACTACCCTTGTTGATAATGTTGCATGTATGATAGGTCCTGTTGTAAGACTTGCTCAGTACCTTTGTACTCATGTTTGCTTAATAACTGTTGCAGAGAAGAACCCTGCCCCTTCTGATGGTTTCTACATAGACGTTGACGTTGACGAGTAGCTTGCTATCCAGACGGAGATCTGGAGCTTGTGAAGGGCCTTGTAGATAGTCAGGCTACACCAAGCCTGTTTTATTTTCCAAGTTGTCTGTACTCAGACTTGTTAGCTTCCGCTTGTGCTTGTATGCTTGTATGACTTGAGTGTTGGGTCATGTGACCCCTACCTGTATGGATATGTTATGTATGGCTCTTCGGAGCCTCTTAAATAAAGTACTTTGAGTCATAGAGTTCTGTTGTGATGCAATGTTGTATTTGCACATATTGAGCATATTGTGTGTATGATTGAAATGCTTGGTATGTGTGGGATCCGACACCTAGTTGTTTTCCTTTGGTAGCCTATCTTACAGGGAAATGCCTCCTAGTGTTTCCAATGAGCCTTGGTAGCTTGCTACTGCTTGGAACACGTAGGCTGGCCGGCATGTGTCCTTCTTCGTTCCTGTGTCTGTCCCTAGGGGAAATGTCACGCGTTGTTCCTTTAAGTCCATGTAGCTTGCTACGACTTGGGTTCATACGTTGATGACCGACACGTTTGTTGCTGGGTCATGGATGCCTGTCTCTGTAATTTAGTGCCACTTTTGGTTTATAACTAGCCATGTCGGCCCGGGTTCTCTGTCATGTGGATGCTGGCGACACTGTCATATACGTGTGCCAAAATGCGCAAACGGTCTCGGGCCAGGTAAGGTGGCACCCGTGGGGATACCGTGCGTGATGCCGCAAAGTGATATGACGTGTTACAAGCAAGATCGGTGTGACTTAGGATAGGGGACATGACAATTTCTCAATCCGGGCATTTGCTTGAAATATTAACTTCAACTCCTAGAACATCTCATATGCTCCATGACGTTCAAAACGTCGTTGAAGTCCCGGTTCTAAGCCGTAAAGAATGGCACACTGAACTATCATGTAGTCATCAGAACGAGCTTGCCAGACGTTCATAACTTCCGGGGTTGCTCCTGCAGCAGGCCTGTCACCTAGCGGTGCTTCCAGGACATAATTCTTCTGTGCAGCAATGAGGATAATCCTCAAGTCACGGACCCAGTCCGTGTAGTTGCTACCATCATCTTTCAACTTAGCTTTCTCTAAGAATGCATTGAAATTCAACAGAACAACAACACGGGCCATCTATCTACAATAACATAGACATGCAAACAACTATCAGGTACTAAGTTCATGATAAATGAAAGTTCAATTAATCAAATTACCTAAGAACTCCCACTTAGATAGACATCCCTATAACCATCTAAGTGATTACATGATCCATATTAACCAAACCATGTACGATCATCATGTGAGATGGAGTAGTTTTCAATGGTGAACATCTTATGTATATCATATCTACTATATGATTCACGCTCGACCTTTCTGTCTCCAGTGTTCCGAGGCCATATCTGCATATGCTAGGCTCGTCAAGTTTAACCCGAGTATTCTGCGTGTGCAAAACTAGCTTGCACCCGTTTTATGTGAACGTAGAGCTTATCACACCCGATCATCACGTGGTGTCTCGGCATGACGAACTTTCACAACGGTGCATACTCAGGGAGAACACTTATACCTTGAAATTTAGTGAGAGATCATATTATAATGCTACCGTCGATCTAAGTAAAATAAGATGCATAAAAGATAAACATCACATGCAATCAATATAAGTGATATGATATGACCATCATCATCTTGTGCCTTTGATCTTCATCTCCAAAGCACCATCATGATCACCATCGTCACCGGCGCGACACCTTGATCTCCATCGTAGCATCGTTGTCGTCTCACCAACTATTGCTTCTATGACTATCGCTACCGCTTAGTGATAAAGTAAAGCAATTACATGATGATTGCATTTCTTACAATAAAGCGACAACCATATGGCTCCTGCTAGTTGCCGATAACTCTGTTACAAAACATGATCATCTCATGCAATAAAATTTAGCATCATGTCTTGACCATATCACATCACAACATGCCCTGCAAAAACAAGTTAGACATCCTCTACTTTGTTGTTGCAAGTTTTACGTGGCTGCTACGGGCTGAGCAAGAACCGTTCTTACCTACGCTTCAAAACCACAACGATATTTCGTCAAGTATGTGCTGTTTTAACCTTCAAAGGACCGAGCGTAGCCACACTTGATTCAACTAAAGTTGGAGAAACTGACACCCGCTAGCCACCTATGTGCGAAGCACGTCGGTAGAACCAGTCTCGCGGAAGCGTACACGTAATGTCGTCCAGGGCCGCTTCATCCAACAATACCGCCGAATCAAAGTATGACATGCTGGTAAGCAGTATGACTAGTATGACTTTGACCGAGGTGGATTATGGTGGAGGGGGGCACCACACATGGCTAAGAGATCAATGATCAACTTGTGTGTCTATGGGGTGCCCCCTCCCCCGTATATAAAGGAGGGGGGAGGGGGAGGGCCGGCCCTCTATGGCGCACCCTTGGAGGATCCTACTCCCACCAGGAGTAGGACCCCCCCTTCCTAGTTGGACTAGGAGAGAAGGAAGGGGGAGAGAGGGAGGAAGGAAAAGGGGGGGGGGGTGCGCCGCCCCTCCCCTCCTAGTCCAATTCGGACTAGAGGGAGAGGGGGCGCACGACTTGCTCTGGTCTCCTCTCTCTCTCTCCACTATGGCCCAATAAGGCCCATAAACTTACCGGGGGGTTCCGGTAACCTCTCGGTAGTCCAGTAAAATCCCGATTTCACCCGGAACTATTCTGATGTCCAAATATAGGCTTCAAATATATCGATCTTTATGTCTTGACCATTTTGAGACTCCTCGTCATGTCCGTGATCATATCCGGGACTCCGAACTACCTTAGGTACATCAAAACTCATAAACTCATAAAACCGATCGTCACCGAACATTAAGCGTGCGGACCCTACGGGTTCGAGAACTATGTAGACATGACCAAGACTCATTTCTGGTCAATAACCAACAGAAAAACCCGGATGCTCATATTGGTTCATACTTATTCTACGAAGATCTTTATCGGATAAACCACATAACAATATACGTTGTTCTCTTTGTCATCGGTATGTTACTTGCCCGAGATTCGATCGTCGGTGCCATCATACCTAGTTCAATCTCGTTGCCGACAAGTCTCTTTACTCGTTCCGTAATGCATCATCTCGTGACTAACTCATTAGTCATTTGCTTGCAAGGCTTATAGTGATGTGTATTACCGAGAGGGCCCAAAGATACCTCTCCGACACTCAGAGTGACAAATCCTATTCTCGATCTATGACAACACCACAAACACCTTCGGAGACACCTGTAGAGCATCTTTATAATCACCCAGTTACGTTGTGACGTTTGATAGCACACAAGGTGTTCCTCCGGTATTTGGGAGTTGCATAATCTCATAGTTATAGGAACATGTATAAGTTATGAAGAAAGCAATAGCAGTAAAACTAAACGATCAAGTGCTAAGCTAACAAAATGGGTCAAGTCAATCATATCATTCACTAATGATGTGATCCCGTTAATCAAATGACAACTCACGTCTATGGCTAGGAAACTTAACCATCTTTGATTCAACGAGCTAGTCAAGTAGAGGCATACTAGTGACACTTTGTTTGTCTATGTATTCGCACATGTACTATGTTTCCGGTTAGTACAATTCTAGCATGAATAATAAACATTAATCATGATATAAGGAAATATAAATAACAACTTTATTATTGCCTCTTGGGAATATTTCCTTCACAAAGGTTTCATCGAAGTCAATTCCTTCAACATGTGTGTAGCCTTGAGCTACGAGACGAGCCTTATTACTCACCACAAGGCCATTTTCATCTTGCTGGTTTCGATAGATCCACTTGGTGCCGATTATATTGTGCTTCCAAGGATCCGGTCGCTTGACAAGTTCCCACACTTGGTTGAGCTCGAATTGATACAATTCCTCTTGCATAGCTTGAATCCACTCAGGTTCCAGAAATTCCTCATCAACTTTGGTGGGCTCTATGAGAGAGACAAAAGCAAAGTGCCCACAAAAGTTAGATAAGTGTGAAGCTCTTGAGCGTGTAAGAGGACCTGGTGCATTGATGTCATAGATGATTTTCTCGATCTGCACTTCTTTTGCGACACGAGATGAGCTGGTTGACAACTTTGGTCTGGCTGAGCATTTTCTTCAGCAACAGTTTCTTCAGGAGCACCAGAATGATTCTCTTCATTGTCAGGAATGACTTCTTCAGCTGATTCTTTAGTGGGGATGATATCTTAAGTAGCTTTGAACTTGATGGATTCCTCAGGAGGTATTTCACCTGACACAGGAGACAGGTGCTCTCTTTGCGAGCCATTAGTTTCATCGAACCGCACATATACAGTCTCAACAATCTTGTGAAGATGATTGATGAAGATTCTGTAGGTGTGCGAGTCCTTTCCGTAACCAAGCATAAAACCTTCATGTGCTTTCGGTGCAAATTTGGAATTGTGATGAGGATCTCTAACCCAACATTTAGCACCGAAGACTTTGAGATAACTCACATTGGGTTTCTTGTCAGTGAGTAGTTCATATGAGGTTTTCTTGAGGAGTTTGTGAAGATATACCCAGTTAATGACGTGGCATGAAGTGTTGATAGCCTCAGGCCAGAACCGAAGATGCGTCTTGTATTCATCAAGCATAGTGCGAGTCATCTCAACAAGAGTCCTGTTCTTGCGCTCCACAACGCCGTTCTGCTGAGGAGTGTATGGGGCAGATAGCTCATGAGTAATACCAAGTTCATCAAGATAGTCATCAAGACCAGTGTTCTTGAACTTGGTCCCATTGTCACTCCGGATATGCTTGATCTTCACACCGAAATTCGTCGAGGCCCTTGAGGAAAATCGCTTGAAGATTTCCTGCACTTCATGCTTAAATGTGATGATATGCACCCATGTATAATGCGAATAGTCATCAACAATGACAAAGCCATAAAGAGGTGTAGCATTTGTGAATGCAGAATAATGTGTAGGGCCGAAGAGGTCCATGTGAAGCAATTCAAAAGGACGAGTGGTAGTCATGATAGTCTTTGATGGATGCTTGAATTTGGTCATCTTTCCAGCTTCGCAAGCCCCACAAAGATGATCTTTGAGGAATTTGACACCCTCAATTCCAATGATATGCTTCTTCTTCACAAGCGTGTGCAAGTTCCTCATGCCAGCATGACCGAGTCGTCGATGCCATAGCCGTCCTTCTGAAGCTTTTGCAAGTAGGCATGTGGCAGGTTGTGGTCCTGTAGAAAAATCAACAATATACAAGTCTCCTCTCCTAAAGCCTTCGAAGACTTTGGAATTGTGAGATTCTAAAACTACAACACAACGATATTTGCCAAAGACAACAACCATATCAAGATCACAAAGCATTGAGACAGACATGAGGTTGAATGCAAGAGACTCGACAAGCATGACTTTGTCCATGTGTCGATCTTTTGAGATTGCAAACTTACCTAGACCCAATACCTTGCTTTTTTCCTTTATCAACGTAGGTGATATGCTTCAGGTGAGATGGAGATAAAGCAAAGTCCATCAGTAGGTTCTTGTTACCGGTCATGTGATTTGTGCATCCACTGTCGAGGACCCACTCACTAGCTTTGAGGGAGTCATCCTGTAGAAGAATTAGTACATCTTACAACTCATATGCTTCATAGTGAAGAATATGACATCAATTTCATCAGAATGAATTTCATCAATAAGAGCAATATATGAAGAATAAGAACGTGAGAAATGAATGAATCATTTCTGCATGATTAGCTTGCATCCTTTCAAGCATTTTCAGGTCTCCAGCAAATTCTTCAGACGCTTAAGTTCGTCTGGAGACCCGACCCTGCATAAGAGATTAATTCTTTTTCTTCACCACCCACATCTGGAGGGGTGGCAAAGAGTTCATCATTCGACGAGCACCAATTGAGAATGGTGGCATTGAAGCAAGTGCAGTTCATTTCACAGGAGAGGGGTTAGAGTATGAATATGAGTAAGTAGATAAATTCTTTGAGGACTTATGAACATAATGATTTGAAGAATATTGCACATATTCATAATCCTTCTTTCCCTGCGAAACAGATGTGTTAGCACGATGATGATCATACGAGGAATTTGATCCACTTGAGAAATTTGTCCATTAGAGGATTTGGATCCATATGAAGATTTTGATCCATATGAATAATTTGATCTGGGGTTCCTGTTCCTCACAGGAGGTGTCATGAGGACATTCACTTGAAGATTTTCAAGGTGCCTCTTAGGGACCCAGATTTTCTTCATAGGGGGACTATTCCTGCAGTTAGTTCCAACATATCTAGCAAATACTTCACCATTCTGATTTTTGAACAATTTATAGTTGGAGTCAAATGACTCATCGGGAGAATATGAAGATTCACAAGTAAAGCCAGATAAGGTAGATGGATCTATGGGAGGTCCTTTTGCAGCAACCCATGAGGTTTTGGGATACCGCTCAGGTTTCTAGTAGGTCGCATCAACATTGAGTTTCCTCTCAAAGACAATACCCTCTTTCCTAGGGTTCCTGTTCAGAATATGCTTTTAAGCACATCACATAGAGTCTGATGACCTTTGAGGCTTTTGTACATGCCTGTCACATACAATTCCTTCAACCCTGCATTTTCGTCAGTAGCATCGGTGTTTCCTCAGTTGAGGAAATTGTCAGCACAGAAACAGTTGAAGAATTTGTAACAGTAGAAGCAATTGAACTTTTAGGTGAAGAATTTGCAGTTTCACGTTCAATGCATTTAAGACATGGTGGAATGAATCCCCCCTAAGCAGTGCTGATCTGTTGAGTAAGCAATGAATCACGTTCCTTCTGAAGATCTTCATAACTCTCCCTTAGCTTCTCAAGATCTTGCATTCTTTGAAGAAACTCATAGGAAAGCTTCTCATGACCATATAAGAGAGTGTTATGATTATCCTGAAGGTTATCAAACTTGGACTGAAGTCTCTGAAGATTTTCAGTCAAGATTTTAGATCGATCCATTTCTTTACCCAACATATCGTCGCTCTCATTAAGCATATTATGAGTTTTTTCCAAAGCTATTTGTTGTTTAGTGACAAGGAAAGCAAGTTTGGTATAGCTGGGTCCAATTTCATCACCAGATTCATCATTACTAGACTTAGATAGATAGCATTCAGTTACCTTGGCACCTTTTGCCATAAGGCAGGGTGCGGAGGATGATGATTCCGGCTCGAAAGTCATCGCCTTGAGAGATTCCTTGAAATCCTCAAACCAGGGATCGTGACAAGTTCGATGACCTTCATAAACCTCAGAGAGTCGGTCCCAGATAAGCTTCGCATGGCTGAGATGCATGACGTTCCTGAACTGATTTTGGGACAGACAGAAACAGATGACATCCTTCACGGTGAGGTTGAGTAGAGTGTACTTGCGAATATCATCAGCCTCAACCATCTTGCATAGATTGGTAAGACCAATCTCAGTGACAGTCCACAGCTCGCTGTTCATCACCATGAGGCGCTTCTTCATCATGGCCTTCCACTTGGAATAATCATGACCGTCAAAGATTGGACATGACACAATCTTCATTCCTGCGGTCGACATAACTAAAACTCCAGGCGGTTAAACCAAAATCACACAGAACAAGGGAGTACCTTCCTTTGATACCAATTGAAAGTGTGTTATATCGACTAGAGGGGGGGGGGTGAATAGGTGATTTTTATAAATTCGTCACCGAGGAAATTCTAGCTGAGGAATTTCCTAAGCAACGAACTATTTAGCAGCGGAATAGATACTCAGGTGCAATCTTAATAAGACAACAACATGGTCATCATGATGAAATGAAAACAAGCACAAAGTACAAGTAGCGTGTAAACAAGATAAGCAGGCTGAGGACTGAAGACTGAAGAAATTGGGTTGAGGAAATTGAGGAAGTCTTCAGTCAAAGTCTTCAAACAGTACAGATCAAGTTCATCAACACATGAATGAGTAAATGAAAGAGTTGAGGAAATAGAACGAGTAGGCTTGATGAAGACAATGATTTGTTAGACCAGTTCCAACTGCTGTGACAGTTGTATGTTTGGTTAGGGTGGCTAGGTATTTAAACCTGAGGACACACAGTCCTCGACACACAGTCCAAGACACCATGTCCTCACCGTATTCCCCTTGACCTAAGGTCACACAGACCTCGCCCAATCACTCGTGGTAAGTCTTCATAGGTGACTTCTAAACCTTCACAAACTTGGTCACCCGATGATCCACAATTCCTCCTGGATGCTCTAGACCATTGACGCCTAACCGTCTGGAAGATCACAGTCTTCAAAGGTAACAAGCGTCGGCTCCACACAGGAACACTCTCTTCAGTGATGCTCAATAACTTTTGGGTTTTAGGTGTTTGGGTTTGGGGTTTTTCCTCACTTGATGATTTTCGCTCAAAGTCCTCAGAGGATGGCTTGCTCTTATGACAAGTGTCAGTTTCTCTCGGAGCATCCAACCAACTAGTGGTTGTAGGGGGCGGCTATTTATAGCCTAGGGAGCATCCCAACATGATAAGACATAAATGCCCTTAAAATGATATGACCGTTAGGTGGATAAGATATTTTGGGACAGCTGGTGCATAGCACAACACCGGTCGGAAATTTGAGCTCTCAAATTCCTCAGGGCTATCATCTTCCTCACTTGTAGGTAATCCTCACTAGCAAATTCCTAACTCCTCAGACAAATTCCTTAGAGACCAGAAGAACTTCGTCTCTGTCACTGAAGAAATTGACTGAACTGTATGAGATTTCTAAGAGCTTCACTCGAAAGGAATGGGTAGTGTAGGCTTTGAGTTGACCATCACTTGCAAATATGTTTCCTTAGTTTTACCTCTACCCCCTTTAATAGTACGGTGTTTCCTATGACTCAAGAAAGAGAAAATAAAACTACAAAAAAAAGTCTTCACGCTTCATAATCATCGCATGAATATCCAAGTCTTCAAGGTCACACTAATTTCCTCACTTTCAAAGTCTTCAAGAAAACCAAAGTCTTCAACTGAAGACATACATTTTTAGCGGTCGACTTTCATCGTAAATATCAAACTCCATATAGACTTATAAGACCTGTGTACACTCAAAAACACAATAGTCCCTTAACCTATAAGTCTTCAATACACCAAAATCACTAATGGGCACTAGATGCACTTACAGCTTACAACACTAGATCGAGGATCATCTTGCGCGAGAAGACATAACTGGATGGGGCAAACTAAAAAGAACCAGGGATATGCATCAAACCAGACAGAAGAGAGAGAGGAGCTAGAGCCTGGCGTGACCCACCAGATGGCACGTCTGATCCCACGTGCGACTCCACGAGACCAGATCGAGTGGATCGAAGGAAAGAAAATGGGGTTAACATCCTTTCTCTCCCTCTCCTCGCTGCTCACTGCACCACACTAGATCGAAGGATAGAGAGAGGTGATAAGAGGGTTTCGAGAGGCTGGCGGCCGCGGCCGATCCACCATGAGGTCTCTGCTCTCCGACAGCACGCTTAACCAGGCTGGGAGGCGGGGGAGTCTGAATCCTCGCGCCTCCTCCCTGCCGCCCCTGATCGACGACCACTGTTGCTACTCTCCAACATCGACGACGGCCCCTGCTCCTCACCAACACCAGACGCTCCTTTGCTACTCTACTTCGTCGACCGCTGTGACATCTCCTCGACACTAACATCGGGGCCTTGATCTGAACCCCTGCTAATGCTCTCCAATTCGTACGACTCATAAACAAGATGATGACCATGTTGCTGCTATTCTTCTCCAACCTTCGCAGCTCCTTGTAACTCCGTCTATTCCTTCTCTGAGTTCCTTAATCCCTTGTTTGTGTGCAACTGAGATATATGCAAGTGTGTTGCAAAATTGAGTGAAGTTCCTCTTTAGTTACATAGATCTATGGGTTACTTGTCCCTTTGCGTACTATTAATACTTTATTCCGTTAGATTCATACTACTCGTTTAGTTTCAGAGAATTTCCAAAGAAAATTAGTCTCCCGTGTGTTTTTGTGTGCACTTGTTCTAAACATCACTACCTGTGTTTTATTCTACTTTTAGTTTCATCAGTGCGCGTTGTGTGTTGATTGAGAAATTACTTGACCTGCATCCTCCTATGTTTGTCTTCCTTTTTCCCTCTTGCTTACTTTATTAGCTACAGAAGTAGTTAAGCATTAGTAAAAAATTTCCTTCGCATTGTTACAAGGTGGATTGGTTCTAAGAAATTTGCATAACATCTGCACTTCAATCCATGTGGAGAACTTCGACATCCGTTGTTTGCGAGCGAATATTGCCGCTATACTAACAGCGGATCAGGGCTCGCCCCTGGGGTGCGCCTAGCGAGCTTGTCGCTCCCTCCCGACTCTCCTGGTCTTCTCCCGAACCTTCATGGGTCCCTTCTGGTCCAGAAAAAATTAATCCATTTTTTTTCTGTTTGGACCCCGTCTGATATTGATTTTCTAAAAATCCAAAAACAAGCAAAAAAAAACATTGACTGGCACTAGGCACTAGGTTAATGGGTTAGTCCCAAAAATGATATAAAATAGGATATAAATGCATATAAAACATGCAAGTTTTATATTGTAATAGCATGGAACAATCTTAAATTATAGATATGTTGGAGACGTATCAAGCATCCCCAAGCTTACTTCATGCTCATCCTCGGGTAGGTAAATGATAAAAACAGAATTTTTGATGTGAAATGCTACCTAACATGTCTATCATGTAATCTTTCTTTTAGGGTATGAATTTGTATCCGAATGATTCAAATCAATGGTCTTTACTTTCATATAAAGACATCAATACTCAGGTATACAAACAAACAATCATGGCTTTCAAACTAAAAATGCTAAATAATGTTATCCCTACAAAATCATATAGTCTTGTCATGCTCCATCTTCTTACAACAAAACATAAATCATGTACAACCCCGGTGACAATCAAGAAATTGGTTCATACTCTTTAACGCGCTTCAACTTTTTGAACTCCCACGCATTTCGTGAGCGCGAGCCATGGACATAGCACTATGGGTGGAATAGATGCGGTGGTAGAGATTAATAAGGGGAAGATAAAAAGAAAGATTGTCTCACATCGACGCAGCTAATCATTGAGCTATGGAGATACCCATCAATTGATGTCAATGTGAGGGGTAGGGATTACCATGCAACGGATGCACTAAGAGCTATAAGTGTGTGAAAGCTCAAATTGAAAACTAAGTGGGTGTGCATCGAACTTGCTTCCTCATGAAGACCTCGGGCATTTGAGCAAGCCCATCATCGGAATATACAAGCCAAGTTCTATAATGGAAATTACCACTAGTGCATGAAAGTGATGACATAGGAGTCTCTCTATATGAAAAACATGGTGCTATTTTGAAGCACAAGTTTGAAAGAGGATAGTAACATTGTCCCTTCTATCTTTTTTTTCTTGGGCTCTTTTAGGCCTTTTTTCTCTTTTTAGTCCTCACCGGGACAATGCTCTAATAATGATGATCGTCCCACTTCTATTTACTTACAACTCGATAAAACTGAAACATATGACTCCATATGAATGACTCTGGCAGTGTACCAGGATGCGCAATGATGCTAGCATAACATGTATGATAATGATGAATGGTGGTTGAGCCACAAATACTATGTCATCTATATGATAATGCAAAGAGATATGACAATGAAGGTGTATGACATAATAACGGAACGGTGCAAGTTGCATGGCAATATATCTCAGAATGGCTATGGTTTTCATGATAGGTAGTCTTGATAACCCACAAGTATAGGGGATCGCAACAGTTTCCGAGGGTAGAGTATTCAACCCAAATTTATAGATTCGACACAAGGGGAGCCAAAGAATATTTGTAAGTATTAGTAGTTGAGTTGTCAATTCAACCACAACTGGAGATTAAATATCTGCATCAAAGTGTAGCACAGTAGTATGGTAGTTTTGATAGTAGTAGTTTTGTAGCAATTTGTAACAGTAGCAGCGACAATACTAACTTAGCAAGATCAATATGTGGAAAAACTCGTAGGCACTGGATTGGTGATATCGTTGGATAATATTCATCATATAATAGTTATAACCTAGGGCGGCACAAAACTAGCTCCCGTTCATCGATAAAATGTAGGTATGTATTCCGTAAATAGTCATACATGCTTATGGAAACGAACTTTCATGCCATCTTTTATCCTACCCTCCCGTGGCAGCGAGGCCCATAAAAAAACTAAGGGATATTAAGGCCTCCTTGTAATAGAGAACCGGATCAAAGCATTAACACATAGCGAATACATGAACTCCTCATACAACGGTAATCACCAGAAAGAATCCCAATTATTGTCACCTTGGGGTATGCGGATCCTAACACGTAGTAGGTGCATATGACTTGCAAGATCGGATAAAGAACATAGATATAATTGTGATAGCATAAACGGTTCAAATCTAAAGTCATGGCACTTGGGCCCTAGTGACAAGCATTAAACATAGCAAAGTCATAGCAACATCAATCTTAGAAAATAGTGGATACTAGGGATCAAGCCCTAACAAAACTAACTCGATTACATGATGAATCTCATCAAACCTCTCACCGACTAGCAACCTACGAAGGAATTACTCACTCCCGGCGGTGAGCATCATTGAATTGGTGATGGAGGATGGTTGATGATGACGAAGATGGAAGACCCCCCTCTCCAGAGCCCCGAACGGATTCCAGATTTGGCCTCCCGATGAAGACCAAGAGGTGGCAGCGGCTCCGTATCGTAAAATGCGATAAAACTTCCTCTCTCTTTTCTCTCTCCAAAAATAGGAATTTATCGTGGTAGAGTTAGGGTCAGCGGAGCCCTATGGGCCCCATGAGACACCAGGGCGCGCCTGGGGGGCTGGCGCACCCTGGTGCCTCGTGAAACTGGGGCACCCCTCCAGGTGGTTCTGGTTCTAGTAATTTTCTTTTATTCCATAAAAAATCTCCAAAAAGTTTTGTACGATTCCAAGAACTTTTATTTCTGCACAAAAAATCATGCAAATTAGAGTCCAAAACAAGAGCAAAAGCATTAGGAAGAGTAGATACGACGGAGACGTATCAACTCCCCAAGCTTAATCCATTGCTTGTCCTCAAGCAATTCAGTTGACAAAATGAAAGTGACAAAGAAAAACTTTTACAAACTCTTTTGTTCTTGTTTACATATATATGCTTAAATAATACTCAAGTTTTCTGCAAATATCATAACTATCCATGTGGACGATAACTCTTAGAAATTATATTCATTCATATAAATGGCAAAATCAACTAGCGAGCAATAATAAGATATCTCAAATGCCAACATTTTGTCAAAACAATGATGATATAATATGACAATAATGGTATCTCACTAGCCCTTTCTGAGACCGCAAAACATAATACAGAGCACCACCAAAGTTCACGCAACGACTAGACATTGTAATTCATGGTAGAAGAGATGCAGTCATGCTAACACTCAACATTAACTATACCCAATGCATAAGAATGAAAATAGTGCTCTCAGGTCTGGTGCCTATTTGAGAAGATGATGACTCAACGTAAAATGTAAATAGATAGTCCCTTCGCCGAGGGAAGCAGGGATTTGCAAAGGTGCTAGAGATTGAAGTTTTAAATCAGAGATAAATATAATTTTGGGAGGTATACCTTTCCTGTCAACGTTACGACTAAGAGTTTTCAGTATCTTCCATGCTAAACAAATTAGCAACGGTTCCCAAGCGGTAAAAGTAAAGTTTACTCCTCTTCAACAAACACAAGTGATGTCTAGCCGAATTCTTGGGTGCCATCCATACCAACAATGGTCCGGGGGAGTTTGGTTTAATTATTATTGTTATTTTCAATGGGACCGGGCACCCCGATTACCAGCCCCTCTTATGCAAGGACGAGTGATTAAACCCTCATCATGAGAATAACCCACTTAGCATGGAAGATACTGAACACCCCCTGTCACTCCATGAGCGGTACGGGCACACAAAACATATGTTCATTTGAATGTTCTAGAGGTGGCACATGTAAATTTACTTAGGACAACAGAGTAATACCGCATATAGGTAGATATAGTGGACTCATATGGAACAACTTTGGTTTGGGACTTTGATGCCCAAGCAATATTCTCGCTTAGTACATGTGAAGGCTAGCAGTTAGGTTGAGAAGCGACAAACTAGAGAGCAAAAACAGTCATAATCATGCACTAAGAATAATTACCATTGAATACTAGTATGAGTAGGATATATACACCTTGAACATAAAAATCGTGGAGGTTATGTTGGTTTTGAATCAACTACATGCGTGAACACGTGCCAAGTCAAGCCACTTGAAACATTCAGAGGAGGATACCATATCATCATACTACATCACAATCATTTTAATGCATGTTGACACCCAAGATAAATCATTATCCACTCCTAGCTACTTAAGCATGTCATGAACAACTACAATCTCTAATGGTCATTGCAAACATGTTTAATCATGACAAGTTGAATCATGGGTACTGAGTTAAACATATTTACAAAAACAAAAACAAGTTGAGTTCGTACCTGCCTTTCCTTGCCACGGTCACTTCATCAAATATCATCATTATTGCCTTTCACTTGCACGATCGAACGATGGTGAGAATAATAATAGTGCAAGAGTGTCATGGACTAAGTTGGAATCCATTAGCATTTATTAAGAGGAGAAGACAAAATAATATGGGCTCTTTGCCAGGTCAACAATTATTGCATATGAGAGCCACTCAACATTTTCATCGTGGTCTTCTCCTCATACTGAGTAAACAAAAGAAGAGAAATTTAGAGAAACACCCTGAGTTTTTTTTGGAGTTTTTGTTTTCTCTATAAGAAAGAAAATTAAAGAAAGATAAATGAAAATGAGAAAAACTATTTACACGGGAGATCTCCCAACAAGCAAAAGAAGAAAAGATAAATCTTTTTGGGTTTTATTTTAATGCCACAACTAGATTAAACTAGAAAGGAAAGCGGAAAAGAAGCAAGAAATATTTTTGGGCTTTCTCAAAGTTTTTCATACACACAAGAAGAAAGCAAGAAAATAAAACTAGCGCGGATGATAGAATGAAAAAGTGTGAACACTGACTAATGTAATGAAGTGTGTGAACATGAATGTAATGACGGTGGAAACATGTACTCCCCCAAGCTTAGGATTTTGGCCTAGCTTGGCAATCACCATCGTTAGTAGCCGTCCGGTCCCATGTCAAATTGCTGAGGCAGCGGCACCTTAGCGTCCCGCTCCTGGGGCTCCTCCTCTGTTGCTACCTAGTTGTCCCGGTAGGCAATAATTTCCTCAGGCTGGATGGTGTATCCGTTCCTGACAAAAGATTCAAACAAAGCAAGTGCAGGAAACGGGATAATACCACGAGTATTCTCACAAAAAACCAAGTTGTAGCGAATGTTGTGAAAGGAATGCACAACATTAGTAAAGTGCTGATGTCTCATTGCCTGGTGATCTAGATAGACTTCAGACAAAGGATACTCGTGGGGGTATATCTGAAAGGTAAAACATCTCGCTAAGAGAGTAGCATAAATGCCACCATGGATCTTGGCATTGCTTCTGTTAAGGTGCAGACGATGTGCAATAATAGCTCCTAAGTTAAAGGTGTGATCATCATGAAGTGCATGACGTAAAATGGCGAGTTCAGGTGCACTAAGTACACTGCCCTTCTCTCTAGCAATCAAACACTTTGAGTTAAATAGAGCAAAGTAATGCACAGAAGGAAACTGCATGCTAGTATCCGTGGCTTTTGACATGCCCCTTTCCTCACTTACTGTCAAAGTGAGTAGGAAGTCCTCAATCTTAGCCGGTCTAGATTCTCTCAATTCCCCATCAGAAGGAATTAGACACATCTCACTAAATTCAGTGAGCAGTATCTGACAGGTTTCAACTTATAAATTAAACCGCACTGAAGGAGGTTCATGCCTATTTAGAAAGTAAAAAAATTGCACAAAGGAATTTGTGAGGGTATGATGTTGGTCACACTCATCTGCGAGGAAGTTGGTGAGTCCAACATTTGCTACGAATTGCGCAAACTCTTGGTGGAATCCGGCCTCTTCCATGAAAGGAATGTGCGGCCATTCACAGGGCCAGTCCTCCATCCTTCGCGGAGTGTTGATGCCAACAACAGATGTTTCACCAATGACCCCTTTGCATTCTTCTTAGATTAACCCTTTCCAAAGAAGTCCATTTCCCTAAGAAAAAAATTCTGAAATTTCGGGTCACAAAATAAAGTTAACAAAACTTCACAAGATTGATAGCAACTACTCATATGGGTTCCTAGAGCCTATATCAATCATTCAAACTACTTAAACTCCAAAAATTCAACATGCAAGCTCATCTACAGCAGCACCAAGAGTAGCTAATTATTCTGAATATAAACCACAAAACAAAAACTAATTGGAGCAGTGGAGGAGTCACATACCAAGCAACAATCCCCCAAAATAGTTTTGAAAATGGAGCTTTAAGCAAAGAGATAGAAATCCGCGGGTTAGAGAGAAAGAACAGGAGAGAGAGAGAGAGAGAGAGAGAGAGCAATGGTGATTTTTTCCTGGAGGTAGGTGATGACATGGGCTAAAGAGATAAGTGAGGGGGGCCCAGTGGGGCCCACTACCCACCAGGGCACGCCTGGTGGGGGTGGCGCGCCCTGGTGTCTCATGGAAATGTGGGACAACCCCCTGTGGTGTTTTCGGTGCCAGATATTCTCAAATATTCAGAAAAAATAGTGTTAAAATTCTAGATCATTTGAATAATTTTTATTTTTGGGCACTTTGTTATTGCACGAATAATTCTGAAAATAGGGTATTCATGGCATTAGCTAGAAATAACAAAAAACAAAGAGCAGGTACTGCTACTTCTTGATCTTGTGTTAATTTTTCCCTTGAAGAGAAAAGGGTGATGCGTCAAAGTAGGGATAAGTATTTCCCTTAATTGAGAACCAAGGTATCAATCTAGTAGGAGGCACAAGCAAGTCTCCAATCTATGCACTAGCACAAACTAACAAACACTTGCACACAATGCGGAAAAGGGGTTGTCAATCCCTTCACGGTCACTTGCAAGGGTCAGATCTGATAGAGATAGATTTAAAATAAAAGTAAAAGGCGAAATAAAGTAAATACAAAATAGTTGCAGCCATGTATTTTTGGATTTTTGGTTTTATAGATCTGAAAATATATGATGGAAAATTGTCCCGGGGGCCATAGGTTTCACTAGAGGCTTCTCTCTCGAAGAAAGCATACGGTGGGTAAACAAATTACTGTTGAGCAATTGATAGAAAAGCACAAAGTTATGACGTCATCCAAGGCAATGATCATGAATATAGGCATCACGTCCGTGACAAGTAGACCGACTCCTACCTCCATCTACTACTATTACTCCACTCATCGACCGCTGTCCAACATGCATCTAGATAATTAAGTTATGAAAACAGAGTAACGCCTTAAGCAAGATGACATGATGTAGAGGGATAAAATCATGCGATATGATATAAACCCCATCTTTTTATCCTTAATGGCAACAATACAATACGTGCCTCGCTACCCGTTCTATCACTGGGTGAGGACACCGCAAGATTGAACCCATCACAAAGCACCTCTCCAATTGCAAGAAAAATTAATCTAGTAGGCCAAACCAAATTGATAGATCGAAGAGAAATACAAAGCTATCTTAATCATGCATAAAAGATTACAGAGAAGACTCAAATAATATTCATAGATGATCTGATCATAAATCCACAATTCATTGGATCTCAACAAGCACATCACAAAAGAAGATTACATCAAATAGATCTCCAAGAACATCGAGGAGAACATTGTATTGAAGATCAAAGACAGAGAAGAAGCCATCTAGCTGCTAGCTATGGACCCATAGGTCCGTGGTAAACTACTCACACATCATCGGAGGGGTAGCAAGGTTGATGTTGCTGCCCTCCGTGATCGAACCCCCCTCCAGCGGAGTACCAGAAAAGTCCCCACGATGGGATCTCACGGGAACAGAGACCCGCGGTAGTGGAAAAGTATTTTTGGCGACTCCTCTAGGGTTTCTGGAATATTTGGGAATTTATAGGTGAAAGAGTCGATGCAGGGGACTCCCAAGGGGGCCACATGCCCAGGGAGCGCCCCCTAGGGCGCGCCCCTATGGCTTGTTGTCGTCTCGTGGGTCCCTTGGCCCCCACTCGAAGTCTCGTAGGTGTCTTCTGGTCCAAGAAAAATCATCGTAGAGTTTTATTCCGTTTGGACTCCGTTTGATATTCCTTTTCCGCGAAAGCCAAAAACAAGCAAAAATAGAAACTGGCACTGGGTTAATAAGTTAGTCCCAAAAATAATATAAAATAGCATATGAATGCATATAAAACATCCGAAGTTGATAATATAATAACATGGAGCAATAAAAATTATAGATATTTTGGAGACGTATCAAGTACAGAAAGTGGTGTCTACTAGATTCATCGAACACATGGCTCTAAAAATGATCCATTAATAAGGTTGATCAGGTCTTAGTAACAAACACTTTCAGTTAACATGAACCCGAAGAATTTTCGTAGAACACTAAGTTACCTCAATGGGGATGTGCATTTCCCCAACAATAGGTATTTCATATTTCCTTTTAGCAGTAGGTATAGGGAGTTGAAAATCTCGAATAGTGATAGTCAGAGTTTTTCCAATAACATTATTACCATTTACTTGCAATTTCTTCTTCGTAAAATGAACTGTATGCTCTTTACCATTAATATGAAAAGTGACCTTGCTTTTGTTGCAATCAATAATAGCCCCTACAGTGTTCAAAAAGGGTCTACCAAGGATAATCGACATATTGTCATCCTCAGGCATATCTAGTATAACAAAGTCTGTTAATATAGTAATGTTTGCAACCACAACAGGCACATCCTCACTGTCGGATTCAGGGCACCGCAGACCCAAAAGAAGGTTCGAACTCTGGGGCATGTGCGAAGAACTCAACCTCTCCAACCTACTAGCTAGTCGATCTCATGGCCTAGCTCGCTGAACAAGAAAGACAAGGGACGCAACAGTTAACCCAAGTTTGGGCCACCTTGCGGTTAACATCCTACTCTTGCTTTGGGGTGGATTAGCCTTTCAGAGGGCTATGGATGAACTAGTACAAGGGTAAGAACAGCCCGAGGAGCTATGTTCTTAGGTGAGTGTTGGCTAGTGAGGGTTCTCCGCTTTGATCCCTCCTATGATGGGGGCTAGGCTGTATTTATAGTGGCCTTGGTCCTCTTCCCCCGAAAACGAAGGTGGGAAGGGATTCCACAACAGCCAATTTGAAAGGGGACAAGAAGTACATCTTATCCTCACGAAAGGTGGTCTTCGCCTGCAAATCTTCTGGTCGTGACGTCGTGGTGGGCTCGTCAATGACATCCGTCCTGGCAGTCTTGGTCTCATTGCACGGGAATGGAAACCTTTGGCTGATCTCTCGGGACTCTGTGACTGCGCTTGCCTTCTTAGCACCAAAGAAGAAACATGTTGCTCTGCGCCCGCTGGCGCCCGCCTAGCCTTGGTCAACATGGCTTTCGTCACTTGTTCCTTCGGAGGTGGGTGCTTGCATAGGAAACTCCGCTCCTCAAGAGGCTGCATGGGGAGGCCGCTCCCGTTGGAGGTCTTGACGTCGTCTGCCTCGCGAGGCTTAGCCCCTCGTGAGCATCTTGTCTTGTAGACCCTGAAGATGGACTGTGCCAGGCCATTGATGGAGCCACACGACGGGCCGTAGGTAGGCAAGTATGAGTACCCTGGTTTCCAGAACACCGACAGTAGCCCTGGGCCCAAGGAACGCTTGGACTTGGCTTTGAGGCGAAGCCAAGAGGCGAGGGCGAATCGCCGCGGGCCCCAATCGGCAGCAAACCGAGTTGACACATGGTGCTTGATGGGACGTGGGCATCTCCACTTCCCCATGTAGCCTCGGCAACCGCTCCAGGATAACAAAAGGGCCTGCTCCCGCTGCCGAGCCTTCAATCCCTTGTCTTCGTTTTTTCCAGGTCCCCTTTCCTTCCTGCCAAAGGCGCCTCAAGATCTACCGAAGCTTTTCCCCGAGCTCTCCGCCAATGCCAACTGAGAAGGCGAGGCCCGTCACTCCGGATGCGCACTCGGCCTCCTCGCCTGAGCCGGCCCTCAGCACGTCGTCCATTACCAAGGTGAAGCATCTTGCTGCCGTGCTCCCATTGATGACGGGCAACGACAACAAAGGGAGGGTGACAGTGCTTTGGGTCGGCTCCATCGAACGGGGAACCTTGGCGGGGACCTTCTACCCCTTCTTCCTTCAAAGCGTATTCACGGGGCTTATCCAGCCTTTCTCCAATTTCTTCCTCGCCATCCTTGACCATTACCAGATCCATGCTCTGCATCTCCAGCCCAACTCCATCTTTCTTCTGTCGATCTTCGCCTTTTACTACGAGGCGTTCGTGGGGGTGGCGCCCTCCGTTGCGTTGCTCCGCCACTTCTTCTACCTCCGGATGGGCAAATCGAACCAGTGCTTCGGGTGCGTCTACCTCGTTGCGTAGCATGGCAGCAATGCGCTCTCGAGGGCCGGGAAGAAGGTGGAGGACTTCCGGCACAAGTGGATCTTCATGGACACCAAGCGCATCCATGCTCGGTTGGAGCTACCAACCACGATGCCGGCGAAGCTGGACCGGTGGGATCACGATAAGCTCACCGACCCTCGGGCATCACCAGTCCTGAAGAAGATGACGGCGTATCTGGAGGCCGAGAAGCTGACGGGGGCCATGCTCGTGAAGGAGTTCCTGATGTAGCACCTGGATCCGCTCCAGGTGCACTCGCGCCCCATGTGGGATCTCAGGGGCGCGGAGGATGACCTCCGGCTATGCCCGGAGAGATTGACGGGCGAGGAGCTAAGCAAGGTCGTGCGCACCTTGCTCGAGAAGGACCCCAGCGGCCTCCCAGAGGCCTACCTCCCACTGTACCGCCACGGTGACGGCCGTCGCCATGCCCACCATCGATGAGCTGGGGTTCGTAACACCGAGGCTCCCCAACTCCCTGATGCAGGTGTCCTCTGGCAAGGACTCCGAGGCGAGGGGGGAAGGAGACTCGGAGACGAACTTGGATGGTGTGGAGGGGACTCCTCCTCCATCGCAGTGCAAGCTCCTCCGCGATCTCTCCGACAATGACGACACTGTCGAGTGCTTGGTCAAGGGGTCCCCGCGCTCCACTGGTGTTGTCACGAGGTCCGGGGGCACCCCTTTGCGGAGGCTCGGCCGGGAGACCCCGAAGAAGGGCGAGGTGGCACCGCTTCACCAGGGCGACTCCTCCGCCCCGTCGCCCATCGCCCGTCGCCTCGGGGCCAGCGTTGTGCGCCCGGTCGATCTCCAAGGCGCAACGAAGCCCGCGCCCAAGAAGGTCAGAAGCACCATAGTCCTGGACAGAAAAAGGGCATACATCGCCGCTAATGAGTAAGTACCATACCTTGCTTTCATTCCCATCCTTGATGCCGCACTCGTGACACTCTTCTCACGGCGACCAGGCTCAAGCACGCGGTGAAGAGGAGGAAGGAGGGTGAGGTCCCCAAGGTCACGTCGCCTGTCGTGCCTGTGGTGACCTTGACGCAGGCGAAGGAGGCTGGCTCGCCCCCTGATGATGGAGCAGGCCTCTGGGAGCTCTGTGTTGGAGGCTCGGGGGGAGGCCGCCATCCTGGTCTAGCAACCCCCGAGGCCGTTCGTCGTCGCTGTACGCATGGGAGGTTCGGGAGCCCCCGAGCCGCTGTTGTCCTTGCTAGTGCGACGGCGCCAGTCCAAGTGCCGGTGCTGCCTCCTCCCCAAGTCCTTGCGTTGGCGGACACTGGCTCCTCTGCCAGACCCATCGCTCTTGAGGAAGCCTATGCCATGCTGGACCGACTCCAAGCCAATCATCCGGGTGCCGACAGGTGCGCAGTGACGGGGCGCCTAGGGTTGATCTCGGGATGGCTCCGGGCCAATGCATCCATCATGATGACCTAGGGCCAGGCCGAGGCAGCCGTCGCAAAAGGAAAGAAGGAGACCGAGGAGGTCGGGGCTGCCCGTGACGTGACGCTAGCTGAGGCAGCGTCCGCCAAGGAGCGCTACAGCACAGTGGAGGCAGAGCTGAAGACCCTCCGCGAAGAGAAGGCCACCCGCACACGCCGGCTCTAGGAACAGGAGGGCGAGCTCAAGGCCCGGGAGGCCGTGCTCACCAACCGTGACACCGAGCTCGAGCAGGCGGCTCAGGAACAGGCCGCCGAGAAGGACAACCACAACCGACGTGACGCTGGTTAGGTAGCCTGTACCGAGTGAATCTTCGGAGGATATCGCACGAGAAGGACAAACACCAACGACCCCAGGAGGTGACATGAACAGGGACAGCCCACCAGACAGAGCTTAGCCGTTTGGTTTATCGATGCTGCAGGGACGGACCCGAGCACAGATGCCGTGCCCAGACTTCTCATGCGACGATCCTAAGGAAAGACAACCGACGTGTGGCTCCCGCGGCGGCGAGGCGCTTGGTCACGTGCCCTAACTCATCCAACCACGATTAGCTCATGTGAGAACAAGGCATCAAGGGCCATGGGAGGTAACGTGCACGGGGCAGGCCCACGTGACAGAGCTCAGCAACTTGGGTTTAGCGACGCTATAGGGACGGACCCGAGCACATACACCGTGCTAGTCCTTAATCATGAGGCAGTCGCAGGAGGGTTTGTGAGGGTGCATGACATTCATGGTGGCGAGGCACCGGACATGCAGGTGATAATATTAAGTGATTCATGAAAGGGTAGGATCAGTTCTGATATATGCGCAAAATGGTACATGTTGTAGGGACGGACCCGTACAACTTGAGGATAATGCAGCCAGAGGGTCGCCCTCAACTAAACATACCAAAAGGTCGAAGGAAATATGCCCTAGAGGCAATAATAAAGTTGTTATTCGTGCTAGAATATTATTAACCGGAAACTTAGTACATGTGTGAATACATAGACAAAACAGAGTGTCCCTAGTATGCCTCTACTTGACTAGCTCGTTGATCAAAGATGGTTATGTTTCCTAACCATAGACATGTGTTGTCATTTGATGAACGAGATCACATCATTAGGAGAATGTGTGATGGACAAGACCCATCTGTTATCTTAACACTATGATCGTTTAGTTTTACCGCTATTGCTTTCTTCATGACTTATACATGTTCCTATGACTATGAGATTATGCAACTCACGAATACTGGAGGAACACCTTGTGTACTATCAAACGTCACAACGTAACTGGGTGATAATAAAGATGCTCTGCATGTTTCTCCGAAGGTGTTTGTGGTGTTGGCATATATCAAGAATAGGATTTGTCACTCCGAGTGTCGGAGAGGCATCTCTAGGCCCTCTCGGTAATACGCATCATAATAAGCTTTGCAAGCAAACGACTAATGAGTTAGTCACAAGATGATGTATTACGGAACGAGTAAAGAGACTTACCGGTAACGTGATTGAACTAGGTATGATGATACCGATGATCGAATCTCTGGCAAGTAACATACCGATGACAAAGGGAATACCGTATGTTGTTGTGCGGTTTGACCGATAAAGATCTTCGTAGAATATGTAGGAACCAATATGAGCATCCAGGTTCCGCTATTGGTTATTGACCGGAGACGAGTCTCGGTCATGACTACATAGTTCTCGAACCCGTAGGGTCCGCATGCTTAACGTTCGATGACGATCAGTATTGTGAGTTTATGTGTTTTGATGCACCGAAGGTAGTTTGGAGTCCTGGATGTGATCACGAACATGACGAGGAGTCTCGAAATGGTCGAGACATAAAGATTGATATATTGGAAGGTTATATTCGGACACCGGAAGGGTTCCGGGGGTCACCGGATAAATACCGGAGTATCGGGAGGTTACCGGAACCCCCCGGGGAGTCTATGGGCCTTATTGGGCCCTAGTGCAGGAAGAGGGTAGCAAGGGAAGTGTGGGGCACGCTCCCTAGGCCTAAACCAAATTGGTTTGGGGCTAGGGTGACGGCCCCCCTCTCTCCTTCTTCTCCTCTCCTCTTCCCCTCCCTTTCCTAGTAGGAATAGGAAAGGAGGGCCAATCCTACTTGGAGTAGGATTGCCCCTCCCTTGGTGCGCCTCCTCCTCCCCTCCCTCCTTTATATACATGGGGAGGGGGCACCCCATAGACAGACAAGTTGATTTGCAAGCCGTGTGCGGTGCCCCCTCCACAGTTACACACCTCGGTCATATCGTTGCAGTGCTTAGGCGAAGCCCTGCACCGATAACTTCATCATCACCGTCATCACGCCGTCGTGCTGACGAAACTCTCCTGCGATGCTCAACTGGATCAAGAGTTCGTGGGACGTCATCGAGCTGAATGTGTGCGGAACGCGGAGGTATCGTACGTTCGGTGCTTGAATCGGTTGGATTGCAAAGACGTTCGACTACATCAACCGCGTCACTAGACGCTTCCGCTTTCGGTCTACGAGGGTACATGGACACACTCTCCCCGCTCGTTGTTATGCTTCTCTTAGATAGATCTTGCGTGATCGTAGGAAAATTCTGAAATACTATGTTCCCTAATAGTGGTATCAGAGCCAGGTCTATGCGTAGATGATATGCACGAGTAGAACACAATGAGTTGTGCACGATAATAGTCATACTGCTTACCAGCATGTCATACTTTGATTCGGCGGTATTGTGAGATGAAGCGGCCCGGACCGACATTACGCATACGCTTACGCGAGACTGGTTTCACCGTTACGAGCACTCGTTGCTTAAAGGTGACCGGTGAGTGTCTGTCTCTCTCACGTTAGTTGAATCGACTGTGACTACGCCCGGTCCTTGTGAAGGTTAAAACAACACACTTGACAAAAAATCGTTGTGGTTTTTGTATGCGTAGGTAAGAACGGTTCTTGCTAAGCCCGTAGTAGCCACGTAAAACTTGCAACAACAAAGTAGAGGATGTCTAACTTGGTTTTGCAGGGCATGTTGTGATGTGATATGGTCAAGACGTGATGAGTTATACGTTATTGTATGAGATGATCATGTTTTGTAAATTATCGACAACCGGAAGGAGCCTTATGGTTGTCTCTTTATTGTATGAATTGCTAAGGCCATGTAATTGCTTTACTTTATCACTATGAGTTAGCGATAGTAGTAGTAGTAGTAGCAATAGTTGGCGAGATGACCACGACGCTACGATGAAGATCATGGTGTCAAGCCGGTGATGATGGAGCTCATGACGATGGTTTGGAGATGGAGATCAAAAGCACAAGATGATGATGGCCATATCATGTCACATATTTTGATTGCATGTGATGTTTATCTTGTTATGCTTTTTATTTTGCTTAGAACAACAGTAGCATTATAAGATGATCCCTTACAATATTACAAGGTACAAGTGTTCTCCCTAAGTATGCACCATTGCGAAAGTTCGTCGTGCCGAGACACCACGTGATGATCGGGTGTGATAAGCTCTATGTTCAAATACAACGGGTGTAAGACAGTTTTGCACATGAAGAATACTCGGGTTAAACTTGACGAGCCTAGCATGTAAAGACATGGCCTTGGAACACTGGAGACCGAAAGGTCAAGCATGAATCATATAGTAGATATGATCAACATAAGATGTTCACCATTGAAAACTACTCCATCTCACGTGATGATCGGACATGGTTTAGTTGATTTGAATCACTTGATCATTTAGATGACTAGAGGGATGTCTATCTAAGTGGGAGTTCTTTAGTTATATGATTAATTGAACTTTAATTTATCATGAACTTAGTCCTGATAGTTTTTGAATATCTATGTTGTTGTAGATCAATAGCTCGCGTTATAGCTCCCCTATGTTTTTGATATGTTCCTAGAGAAAACTAAGTTGAAAGATCTTAGTAGCAATGATGCGGACTAGGTCCGTGATCTGGGGATTATCGTCATTGCTACACAGAAGTATTATGTCCTTGATGCACCACTAGGTGACAGACCCATTGCAGGAGCGGATGCAGACGTTATGAACGTTTGAGAAGCTCGATATGATGACTACTTGATAGTTTAGTGTGCCATGCTTTACGGCTTATAACCGGGACTTCAAAAACGTTTTCAACGCCACGGATCATATGAGATGTTCCAATAGTTGAAAATAGTATTTCAGACTCATGCCCGTGTCAAGACGTATGAGACCTCTGACAAGTACTTTGCCTACAAGATGGAGGAGAATAGCTCAACCAATGAGCATGTGCTCAGAATGTCTGAGTACTACAATCGCTTGAATCAAGTGGGAGTTAATCTTCCAAATAAAATAGTGATTGACAGAGTTCTCTAGTCACTATCACCAAGCTACTAGAACTTCGTGATGAACTATAATATGCAAGGGATGACGAAAATGATTCCCGAGATCTTCGTGATGCTGAAATCAACGAAGGTAGAAATGAAGAAAGAGCATCAATTGTTGATGGTTAATAAGACCACTAGTTTCAAGAAAAGGGCAAGGGGAAGAAAGGGAACTTGAAGAAGAATGGCAAGCAAGTTGTCACTCCCGTGAAGAAGCCCAAAGCTGGACCTAAGCCTGAAACTAAGTGCTTCTAACTGCAAAGGAAATGGTCACTTGAAGCAGAAGTTCCACGAATATTTGGCGGATAAGAAGGATGGAAAAGTGAACAAAGGTATATCTGATATACATGTTATTGATGTGTACCTTACTAGTATTCATAGTAGCCCCTAGGTATTTGATACTGGTCCTGTTGCTAAGATTAGTAACTCGAAACAGGAGTTGCAGAATAAACAGACTAGTTGAGGGTGAGGTGACGATGTGTGTTGGAAGTAGTACCAAAAATGATATGATCATCATCGCACACTCCCTATACTTTAGGGATTAGTGTTAAACCTAAATCAATGTTATTTGGTGTTTGCGTTGAGCATGAACAAGATTGGATCATGTTTATTGCAATACCGTTTTTCATTTAGGTGAGAGAATAATTGTTATTCTGTTTACATGAATAAAACCTTCTATGGTCATACACCCAAGGTAAATGGTTTATTGAATCTCGATCGTAGTAATACACATATTCATAATATTGAAGCCAAAAGATGCAAAGTTGATAATGACAGTGCAACTTATTTGTGGCACTGCCATTTAGGTCATATTGGTCTAAAGTGCATGAAGAAACTCCATGCTGATGGACTTTTGGAATCACATGATTATGAATCTTTTGATGCTTGCGAACCATTCCTCATGGGCAAGATGACTAAAACTCCGTTCTCCGAAAAAATGGAGCGAGCAAGTGACTTATTGGACATAATACATACTGATGTATGCAGACCAATGAGTGTTGATGATCGGGGCGAGTATTGTTACTTTCTCACCTTCACTAATGATTTGAGCAGATATGGGTATATCTACTTGATGAAGCACATGTCTGAAACATTTGAAAAGTTCAAAGAATTTCAGAGTGAAGTAGAGAATCATCGTAACAAGAAAATAAAGTTTCTACGATCTGATCGTAGAGGCGAATATTTGAGTTATGAGTTTGGTCTTCATTTGAAACAATGTGGAATAGTTTCATAGCTCACGCCACCTGGAACACCTCAATGTAATGGTGTGTCTAAACGTCGTAACTGTACTTTATTCGATAAGGTGCGATCTATGATGTCTCTTACCGTCTTGCCACTATCATTTTGGGGTTATGCATTAGAGACAACTGCATTCATGTTAAATAGGGCGCCATCTAAATCCGTTGAGACGATGCCTTATGAACTGTGGTTTGGCAAGAAACCAAAGTTGTCGTTTCTTAAAGTTTGGGGCTACAATGCTTATGTGAAAAAGCTTCAACCTGATAAGCTCGAACCCAAGTCGGAGAAATGTATCTTCATAGGATACCCGAAGGAAATAGTTGGGTACACCTTCTATCACAGATCCGAAGGCAAGATATTCGTTGCTAAGAATGGATCGTTTCTAGAGAAGGAGTTTCTCTTGAAAGAAGTGAGTGGGAGGAAAGTAGAAACTTGATGAGGTAATTGTACCTTCTCCCGAATTGGAATGTAGTACAATACAGAAACTAGCTCCAGTGATTCCTACACCAATCAGCGAGGAAGCTAATGATGACGATCATGAAACTTTAGATCAAGTTACTAATGAACCTCGTAGGTCAACCAGGATACGTTCCGTGCCAGAGTGGTACAGTAACCCGGTTCTGGAAGTCATGTTACTATACCATGATGAACCTACAAACTACGAGGAAGTGATAATGAGCCTAGATTCCGCAAAATGGCTTTAGGTCATGAAATCCGAGATCTGATCCATGTATGAGAACAAAGTGTGGACTTTGGTCGACTTGCCCGATGATCGGCAAGCCATTGAAAATAAATGGATCTTTATGAGGAAGACTGACACCGATGGTATTGTTACTGTCTACAAAGCTCGACTTGTTGCGAAAAGTTTCCAACAAGTTGAAGGAGTTGACTACGATCATACTTTCTCACCCGTATCGATGCTTAAGTCTGTTCGAATCATGTTAGCAATTGCCGCATTTTATGATTATGAAATCTGGCAAATGGATGTCAAAAGTGCACTCCTTAATGGATACCTCAAAGAGGAGTTGTATATGATGCAACCAGAAGGTTTTGTCGATCCTAAAGGTGCTACCAAAGTGTGCAAGCTCCAGCGATCCATATATGGACTGGTGGAAGCATCTCGGAGTTGGAATATACGCTTTGATGAAGTGATCAAAGCATATGGTTTTATACAGACTTGTGGTGAAGCCTGTATTTACAAGAACGTGAGTGGGAGCATTGCAGCCTTTCTGATAAGTATATGTGAATGACATATTGTTGATCGGAAATGATGTAGAATGTTCTGGAAAGCATAAAGGATTGTTTAAAAGAGTTTTTAATAAAAGACATCGGTGAAGCTGCTTACATATTGGGCACCAAGATCTATAGAGATAGATTAAGACGCTTGATAAGATTTTCCATGAGTAAATACCTTAATAAGATTTTGAAGAAGTTCAAAATGGATCAGTCAAAGAAGGAGTTCTTGCCTAAGTTGTAAGGTATGAAGTTGAGTAAGACTCAAAACCCGACCACGACAGAAGATAGAGAAAGAATGAAAGTCATTCCCTATGCCTCAGCCATATGTTCTATAAAGTATGCCATGTTGTGTACCAAACCTGTTGTGTACCTTGCCATGAGTTTGGCAAGGAGGTACAAAAGTGATCCAGGAGTAGATCACTGGACAGCGGTCAAAATTATCCTTAGTTACTGGATGACTAAGGAAATGTTTCTCGATTATGGAGGTGATCAAGAGTTCGTCGTAAAGAGTTACGTGATGCAAGCTTTGACACTAATCCAGATGACTCTAAGTATCAATCTAGATATGTATTGAAAGTGGGAGCAATTAGCTAGAGTAGGTCCATGCAGAGCATTATAGACATAGAAATTTGCAAAATACATACGAATCTGAATGTAACAGACCCGCTGACTAAACTTCTCTCACGAAGCAAAACATGATCACACCTTAGTACTCTTTGGGTGTTAATCACATGTCGATGTGAACTAGATTATTGACTCTAGTAAGGCCTTTGGGTGTTGGCACATGGCAATGTGAACTGTGGGTGTTATTCACATAACGATGTGAACTATCGGTATTAAATCACATGGCAATGTGAACTAGATTATTGACTCTAATCAAGTGGGAGACTGAAGGAAATATGCCCTAGAGGTAATAATAAAGTTGTTAGTTATATTTCCTTATATCATGATAAATGTTTATTATTCATTCTAGAATTGTATTAACCAGAAACTTAGTACATGTGTGAATACATAGACAAAACAGAGTGTCCCTAGTATGCCTCTACTTGACTAGCTCGTTGATCGAAGATGGTTATGCTTCCTAACCATAGACATGTGTTGTCATTTGATGAACGGGATCACATCATTAGGAGAATGATGTGATGGACAAGACCCATCCGTTAGCTTAGCACTATGATTATTTAGTTTTACTGCTATTGTTTTCTTCATGACTTATACATGTTCCTATGACTATGAGATTATGCAACTCCCGAATACCGGAGGAACACCTTGTGTGCTATAAAACGTCACAACGTAACTGGGTGATTATAAATATGCTCTACAGGTGTCTCGGAAGGTGTTTGTGGTGTTGGCATAGATCAAGAATAGGATTTGTCACTCCTGTCGGAGAGGTATCTCTGGGCCCTCTCGGTAATACACATCATAATAAGCCTTGCAAGCAAACGACTAATGAGTTAGTCATGAGATGATGTATTACGGAACGAGTAACAAGACTTGCCCGTAACGAGATTGAACTAGGTATGATGATACCGACGATCGAATCTCAGGCAAGTAACATACCGATGACAAAGGGAATAACGTATGTTGTTGTGCGGTTTGACCGATAAAGAACTTCGTAGAATATGTAGGAACCAATATGAGAGTCTAGGTTCTGCTATTGGTTATTGACCGGAGATGAGTCTGGTTCATGTCTACATAGTTCTCGAACCCGTATGGTCTGCACGGTTAACGTTCGCCGACGATCGGTATTATGAGTTTATGTGTTTTGATGCACCGAAGGTAGTTCGGAGTCCCGGGTGTGATCACGGACATGACGAGGAGTCTCTAAATGGTTGAGACATAAAGATTGATATATTGGAAGGTTATATTCGGACACCGGAAGGGTTTCGGGGGTCAGCGGATAAATACGGGAGTACCGGGAGGTTACCGAAACCCCCCGGGGAGTCTATGGGCCTTATTGGGCCCTAGTGGAGGAAGAGGGAAGCAAGGGAAGTGTGAGGCGCGCCCCCTAGGCCCAAACCGAATTGGTTTGGGGATAGGGGGGCAGCCCCCTCTTTCCTTCTTATCCTCTCCTCTTTCCCTCCCTCTCCTAGTAGGAATAGGAAAGGAGGGCCAATCCTACTTGGAGTAGGATTGCCCCTCCCTTGGCGCGCCTCCTCCTCCTTGGCCGCCTCCTCCTCCCCTCCCTCCTTTATATACGTGGGGAGGGGGCAACCCATAGACACATAAGTTGATTTACAAGCCGTGTGCGGTGCCCCCCTCCAAAGTTACACAGCTCGGTCATATCGTTTTAGTGCTTAGGCGAAGCCTTGCGCCGGTAACTTCAACATCACTGTCACCATGCCATCGTGCTGACGAAACGCCCCTGCAATGCTCAACTGGATCAAGAGTTCTTGGGACGTCATCGAGCTGAACGTGTGCTGAACACGGAGGTACGGTACATTCGGTGCTTGAATCGGTTGGATCGCGAAGACGTTCGACTACATCAACCGCGTCACTAGACGCTTCCGCTTTTGGTCTACGAGGGTACGTGGACACACTCTCCCTGCTCGTTGCTATGCTTCTCCTAGATAGATCTTGCGTGATCGTAGGATTTTTTTTTGAAATACTACGTTCCCCAACAAAAGTCACCTGGTACTGTCGTTGAAGAAGAGTCGGGGGAGCTGAAGATGCGTGCCGCAGATGTCGCCCTTCACGAGTCGTCTGGCTCCTGGCTCTCACGAAGCTCCTGAGGTCCAAGAGGCTCGCGAGGGTTCAGCGCCTCGTCCATATGGACCACCTGGCGCCTAGGCTCGTGAGCCTCTAGGATTGCCTGCATGCGGCACTGGTTTACGGCAGCTGCATTCGGTAGACCGAAGGGCATGCAAACGTAGATGTGAGGAGGGCCTCTGCACCAGCCGACGTGGGATGGCCAGAAGAGCTCCTGAGAAGCGGCTCTGTTGAGCCCTGGGATGTTGACGCAGACGCGCAGCTCTCCACCCACGTCCGAGGCGGTAACTACACTGGGTTGCATGGTGCAACGCTCGTCACGCATGGCCCGCACCTCCTGAAGTTCCTCAATCGCTTGGGTGATGAACACCTAAGCGATTGGCGCATCGCGCCCTCCTTGCGGAAGCGTGCGTTGAAGCACGCCTCCACACGGTGCCCGAACGCCTTCCTCGTGACACTGGCCAGGTCAGAGGCCCTCTAGAGGGGAGCCGTGAGCCCAACCTGAGAGGGGCGCCGGGCACGCCTTCCTATGCGAAGGAGGGAGACGCCCCAGCAGTGGGTGCAGGTCCTGAGGCACGATTGTCGGATGCCCCACTCTCCTGAGATCGTTGATGGAGGATCTGCTTCTTCTTCTTCTTTGGGATGACCTTAGGGGGGTGGATGGCACCCTTGCCATCTGAGTTCTCGATCGTCGTGGCTTGGTAGGTGTGCTCAAGGAATCACACTGCATCCTTCTCTGCGCAGGCGACCGTGATGATGCCACTGCTTCCCGGCATTTTGAGGAGGTTGTAGCCGTGGTGAGTAGCCGCCATGAACTTGGACAAGGCTGGATACCCAAGGATGGCGTTGTACGGGAGACGAATGTGGGCAACGTCGAAGTTGATGAGCTCGATGTGGTAGTTGTCGTGCTGGCCAAAGGTGACAAGGAGACGAATCTGCCTGATGGGGACTGTGGAGCCATCTGTCACTCATGAGGAAGGCTTGGTCGGCTGGAGCTGGTCGTATGGCACTTAGAGCGTGTCAAAGGCCTCGACGGAGAGGATGTTGAGCCCCACGCCACCATCGATAAGTGTCTTGGCAATGAGTATGTTGCTAATGGTAGGAGAGCAGGGCATCGGGAGTGCACTGGAGGTGGCTGTGCACTTGAGCTGGTCAGCAGAGTCGAAGGTGATAGCGTACTTGGACCATCTGAGGGGACGCGACGCCTCAAGCTTGGGGAGGGCCGCGTTCACCTTACGAGCGAATTTCTTGAAGACACGATGAGAGGCAAGGGCCTGAGCGCCGCCCAAGATGCACGTAATGGCAGAGGCTCTTGGAAGCCCCCAGCCCCATCATCTTGGCGGTGGTTGTCGTTCCTTCTTAGTGGCGACGGCTGAGGAGGAAGGCCGGTGTTGCCTAGAGGGCGATCCTCATGAGGCTGATCCCTCTAGGGGCCGTCACGAGGCTGATCACGGCAGCCCTGGCGGGGGTCGCGGTTGTCCCAGCGTCCTCCATCACGACCTCCTCCACGGTCCTAGCCGCAGTCATTGCGCTCTGGACGGCGGCCAAGGCGCCTGTCTCGGATGGCCCCGCGCTCTTGGTAATCGTTGGTGTTGTGGCTGTAGACGTCCTAGAAGACACAAAACGGGCGATTGCCTTGGAGGACTCGGGGTGGTCGCAGCCGTGCTTCATATCAGGTTCGGCCGCGAGCACAGCCGGGCCCTTGCGCTTCACGTCCTTGGCGTTGGCCTTCTTGTCCTCAAGGTCGGCCTCTGGAAGCTCAAGGAGCGAGAGGCGACCTTCTTCTGCCCTCGCACACCTGGTCTCCATGTTGAACATCTCCAGAGCCGAGCACAGGTACTCATGGATGGTGAGTTCTTCCTTCATCTTTACGTTCCGAAAGCCATCAATGAATGCTGAGATGATGCCCTCATCCGACACCTTGGGGATCTTGATGCGAACGTTGGTGAAATGTTGGATGTATTTCCGCAGGGTCTCCCCTGGTTGCTACTTGATGCGCCGCAGGTCGCCTACTACAGGGGCGCGGTCACGAGTACCCTGGAAGTTGGAGATGAAGCGCTCACACAGCTCGTCCCAGGAAGAGATTGAACCCGTGGGGAGTTTCAGGAGCCACAAGCGTGCGCCGTCCTTGAGGGCCATGGGAATCCAATTGACCCTGACCTTCTCGTCGCTGTTCGCCGCCTCGATGCTCAGCTCATCGAGCTGGAGGAACTCAGCGGGATCAGGAGTGCCATCGTAGCGCAGAGGCAGATCCATTTTGAATTTTCCAGGCCAGACGACGCGACGCAACTCCAGAGTGAATGCTCGGCAGCCTGCCGCGCTCACGACAGCCCGCTACAGAGGGGGAGCCTGGTCTTGGTGGTCATGTTCCATCGCCTCGGGTGGCGCACAGCCTTGACGGGGCGGCACTGGGAGCGCATGTGCTTTTCCTTGGGGCTCCTGCACCACCTGGCAGCTTTCTTGGTCGCACGCGGGCACCCTGCGTGGCGGGTCGCGCTGGGGGCCTCGCGCCTTGGCTCGGGAAGGACATCTCGCCGGAGAGGGGGAGGCGGTGCACCGTGGGCCGCGTCACCTGCTTGAGGTGGCGGGGGAGGCAGTGAACGAGACGATGCGTGGGCCTCTCCAGCGGCACTGACGAGCTCAGCGATGCGGTCCTGCCAGTCCTTGTAAAGGTCCTCGGCCGGGCGGTCGCGCAGAAGCTCACGTGCCATGAACAACGTAGCTTGCGAGTTTGCCGGCCCACAATGGACATGAGACGAGGCCACAGTAAGTAATGGAGTGGCGGTGCGGCCATCACGCCGCACAGAAGGTGGCAGCGATGAGTCCTGCTACTCGTGGGCCGTAGGGACGGTGGCAGCGTTGACCGTGGATGACGGCGAGCGGCGGGGGATTTCGTCGCCTGCATGTGCTGTCTGAGCAACGCGGGCGGCGAGGGCCGCCCGATGCTCAGCACGAACACGACAAGCGTCGGCCACGGGGTCAGCGAAACAACGACGAATCAACCAACGAGGGAGAGAGGCTTCGACATGCTCCTACCTGGCACATCAAATGTCGGATTCAGGGCTCCGCAGGCCCAAAAGAAGGTTCAAACTCTAGGGCATGTGCGAAGAACACAACCTCTCTAGCCTACTAAGTCGTCGATCTCATGGCCTAGCTCGATGAACAAGAAAGACAAGGGACACAGCAGTTTACCCAAGTTCGGTCCACCTTACTGTGTAAGACCCTACTCCTGCTTTGGGGTGGATTAGCCTTTCGGAGGGCTATGGATGAACTAGTACAAGGGGAAGAACAGCCTCAGGAGGTCTGTTCTTGGGTGAGTGTTGGCTAGTGAGGGTTCTCCGTTTCGATTCCCTCCTATGGTGGTGGCTAGGCTGTATTTATAGTGGCCTTGGTCCTCTTCCCCCGAAAACGAAGGCGGGAAGGGATTCCACAATGGCCAATTTGGAAGGGGACAACAAGTACATCTTATCTTGAGGAAAGGTGGTCTTCGCCTGCAAAGCTTCTGGTCATGACACCATCGTGGGCTCGAGGATGACATCCGTCCTGCCGTCCTGGCGGTCTTGGTCTCGTTGCATGGGAATGGAAATCTTTGGCTGATCCCTCGGGACTCTGCAACTGTGCTTGCCTTCTTAGCACCAAAGAGGAAACCTGCTACTCTGTGCCCGGTAGCGCCTGCCTGGCCTTGGTCGTCGTGGCTTGCGTCGCTTGTTCCTCAGGAGGTGGGTGCTTGCATAGGAAACTCTGCTCCTCAAGAGGCTGCCTTGGGAGGCCGCTCCCGTCGAGGTATTAACATCATCCGCCTCGCGAGGCTTGGCTCCTCATGAGGGTCTTGTATTGTAGACCCTGAAGATGGGCCGTGCCAGGACGTTGATGGAGCCACGCGGCGGGCCACATGCAGGCAAGTCTAGGTACCCTGGTTCTCAGAACGTCGATACTCACAAACATCGACATGAATGGCTATTGATTTGTCACCCATTTGCAATGATATTTCATTAGATGTGAGTTTATCCAAGTCAAGTTTTTTATATAAATAGAAAGGCATAACCCTAACACCAGCTCCTAAATCACATAAAATAGTTCTCACACAATTTCTTTTGATGGCGCAAGGTATAGTTGGTATTCCAGTATATCCTAGTTTTTTAGGCACTCCATCTTTAAAAGAATAACTTGCAAGCATGGTGGAGATTTCAGCTTCAGGTATTTTGCTTTGGTTGGTGACAATGTCTTTCATGTATTTAGCATAAGGGGCCATCTTTAAAAGATCAGTCAAACAGGTACGCAAAAAGACTGGCCTAAGCATTTCAGCAAAGCGTTCAAATTCTTCATTGTCCTTTCTCTTATTTGGTTTGGGTGGAAAGGGCATAGGTTTTTGATCCCATGGCTCTCTTTCTTTACCATGTTTTGTAGCAACAAAGTAACTTTTATTATACCATTTATTTTTAGGTTGTGGGTTTTTAAGATCAACAACAGGTTCTATCACAACATCATTGTCTGGTTCTTTATCATTATACGGTTGAGCATCATCATTGTCATTATCATTATCACTAAGTGAATGTCCATTTCCAGACTCGGTTTCAGCATCAGAGATAGACACATCATTATTATCCTATGAAGGATTTTCTATGTCAGGTTCACTAGAGGTATGCAAAGTCCTATCATTTTCTTTTTCTTTTTCCTTTTCTTTCTAGAAGGACTAGGTGCATCATCATTAATTCTTTGAGCTACTTGTTCAATTCTTTTAGGATGACCTTCAAGATAGAGTGGTTCCCGAGTCATTTTACCTCCTCTAGTCATTACTCTAACAACATGATCATTCATATTATTATTCATTTCATTGAGTAATTCACTTTGAGATTTAGCAACTTGTTCAAATTAAGTTTGAACCATAGAAGCATGTTTTCCTACTCCTCTTACATCATTGGTGATTCTAAATAACAAGTCACTCAAGCTAGCAATCATATGAGAGTTTTGCTTTAATTGTTTCATAACATAGGCATTGAAATGATCTTGCTTTCTAATGTAGTTGTCAAATTCATACAAGCATTGACTAGGAGGTTTATTATAAGGGATATCACTTTCATCAAACTTTAAAATATAATTTACCTCCACCGCATATGGTGGTGTGTCGAGACCATGTATTTTTTCAATAGGTGGTAAATTCTTAACCTCTTCAGCTTTAATACTTTTTTCCTTCATGCATTTCTTGGGCTCCTGCATATCTTCGGGGCTGAGAAATAATATACCACTCTCCTTCGGAGTGGGTTTAAGCAGTGGTTCATGAAGTGTCCATTCATCATAATTTTTCAATATATTATTCAGTATTTCCACAACTTGTTCAACAGTTCATTCCCTGAAAACACAACCAGCACAACTATTTAGGAAGTCCCTAGAAGCATCGGTTAGTCCATTATAGAAGCTATCAAGTATTTTATTTTTCTTAAGAGGATGATCGGGCAAGGCATTAAGCAATTGGAGAACCCTCCCCCAAGCTTGTGGGAGCCTCTCTTCTTCAATTTGCACAAAGTTAAATATTTCCTGTAAGACAGCTTGTTTCTTATGAGCGGGAAAATATTTTTCAGAGAAGTAGTAAATCATATCCTCGGGACTACGCACACAACCAGTAGTAAGAGTGTTGTACCAAGTCTTAGCATCACCCTTTAATGAGAACATAAATAACTTGAGGATATAATAGTAGCGATTTTGTTCATCATGAGCAAGTAGGGTGGCTATATCATTTAATTTTGTAAGATGTGCGACAACAGTTTCAGTTTCTAACCATGAAAGGGATCAGATTCAACCAAAGTAATTAATTCTTGATCAATAGAAAATTCATAATCCTTATCAGTAACAAAGATAGGTGAAGTAGCAAACTTGGGAACCTGTTTCATTCTAGCATTCAAAGATTTTTCTTTCAACTTGCATAATAATTTCTTAAGACCACCTCTATATTTACAAGCAAGAAAGTCCTCAGGCACCTCTCCCTCCATAACATAACCCTCAGGTATATCACACAATTCATATCTAGGAGAGCTAGATCGAATAGGTGTTTCATAGTTTCCAGTTTCAAGGACTTCATCAGTTTCAGCAGTCTCATCAATTCCAGGATTCTTACTATTTTTAATTCTAGCAAGTTATTCATCAAGAAGTTCACCTAGTGGCACAGTTTTATCAAGTAAGGTACTAGCATCATCATAAGCATCATTCATTGTAGAAGTAGCATCATCAATAACTTGCGACATATCATAGTTAATAATAGGTGGTGGTGATGAAAGCTTATTCAAAATAGAAGGTGAATCAAGTGCAGAGCTAGATGGCAATTCCTTATCTCCCCTCGTCGTAGAGGGGACGATCCTAGTTCTAGCATCTTTCAGATTCTTCATGGTAATATTCAGATATAAATCCCAAGTGACTCAACAAATATAGCTATGCTCCCTGACAACAGCGCCAAAAAAGGTATTGATAACTCACAAGTATTCAACCCAAAATCATATATTCGACACAAGTGGAGCCAAATAGTATTTGTAAGTATTAACAGTTGAGTTGTCAATTCAACCACACCTGGAGATTAAATATCTGCAGCAAAGTGACCAGTAGCATAGTAGTATGATAGTTTTGATAGCAATAGTTTTGTAGCAATTTGTAATAGTAGCAGCAACAGTAGTAACTTAGCAAGATCAATATGTGAAAAAACTCGTAGGCACTGGATCGGTGATATCGTTGGATAATATTCATCATATAATAGTTATAACCTAGGGCGACATAAAACTAGCTCCCGTTCATCTATAAAATGTAGGCATGTATTCCGTAAATAGTCATACATGCTTATGGAAAAGAACTTGCATGAAATCTTGTCCTGCCCTCTCATGGTAGCAGGGTCTATAAGGAAACTAAGGGATATTAAGGCCTCCTTTTAATAGAGAACCAGATCAAAGTATTAACACAAAATAAATACATGCACTCCTCATACTACAGTAATCACCGGAAAGAATTCCAATTACAGTCACCTTGGTGTATGCGAATCCTAACACATAGTAGGTGCATATGGCTTGTAATATCGGATCAAGAACATAGATATAGTGGTGATAACATAAATGGTACATATCTGAAATCATGGCACTCGGGCCCTAGTGACAAGCATTAGGCATAGCCAATTCAAAGCAACATGAATCTCATAACATAGTGGATACCAAGGATAAAGCCCTAACAAGACTAACTCGATTGCATGATGAATCTCATCCAACCTCTCACCGACAAGCGAGCCTACGAAGGAATTACTCACTCCCGGCGGTGAGCATCATGGAATTCGTGGTGGAGGATGGTTGATGATGACGAAGACAGAAGATACCTCTCTCGGGAGCCCCGAACGGACTCCATATTTGGGCTCCCGATGAAGAATAGGAAGTGGCGGCGACTCTGTATCGTAAAACACGATAAAACTTCTTCTCACATTTTTTCTTCGAAAATAGGAATTTGTAGTGGCAGAGTTAGGTGATACGTCCATTTTGCATGATGCTTATATGTTGATATTTATTGCTTTATGGGCTGTTATTCACGTTATGTCACAATACTTATGCATTTCTCTCTTATTTTACAAGGTTTACATGAAAAGGGAGAATGCTGGCAGCTGGAATTTTGGGCTGGGAAAGAAGCAAACTCTGGAAACTTATTCAGCACAACTCAAAAAGCTCCGAAACTTCATAGGACACCGTTTCAGAAAATATAAAAAATATATGGCGAAAGAAGATCACCAGGGGGCCACCACCTATCCACGAGGGTGGGGGCGCGCCCCCCTCTCTGGGCGCGCCCCCTGCCTTGTGGGCCCCCCGATGCCCATCTTCTCCTATATGAGGCGTTTTGACCTGGAAAAAAAAATCAGAAGGAGGCTTTCGAGACCAGACGCCACCGTCTCGAGGCGGAACCTTGGAGGAAACCAATCTAGGGCTCCGGCAGAGCTGTTCTGCCGGGGATACTTCCCTCCGGGAGGGGGAAATCATCACCGCCGTCATCACCAACAACTCTCCCATCTTAGGGAGGGCTATCTTCATCAACATCTTCACGAGCACCATCTCCTCTCAAATCCTAGTTCATCTCTTGTATCCAATCTTTGTACCCAAACCTCAGATTGGTACCTGTGGGTTGCTAGTAGTGTTGATTACTCCTTGTAGTTGATGCTAGTTGGTTTATTTGGTGGAAGATCATATGTTCAGATCTATTATGCATATTAATACCCCTCTGATCATGAACAATATTATGTCTTGTGAGTAGTTACTTTTGTTCCTGAGGACATGGGAGAAGTCTTGCTATAAGTAGTCATGTGAATTTGGTATTCGTTCGATATTTTGATGAGATGTATGTTGTCTCTCCTCTAGTGGTGTCATGTGAACGTCGACTACATGACACTTCACCATTATTTGGGCCTAGAGGAAGGCATTGGGAAGTAATAAGTAGATGACGGGTTGCTAGAGTGACAGAAGCTTAAACCCTAGTTTATGAGTTGCTTCGTAAGGGGCTGATTTGGATCCACTTGTTTCATGCTATGGTTAGGTTTACCTTAATACTTCTTTTGTAGTTGCGGATGCTTGCATTAGAGGTTAATCATAAGTGGGAGGCTTGTCCAAGTAAGGACATCACCCAAGCATCGGTCCATCCACATATCAAATTATCAAAGTACCGAACGTGAATCAGATGATCCTGACGAAAACTAGCTTGACGTTAATTCCCATGTGTCCACGGGAGCGCTTTCCTTCATATAAGAGTTTGTCCAAGCTTGTCCTTTGCTACAAAAAGGATTGGGACATCTTGTTGCACCTTATTTACTTTTACCTTTTGTCACTTGCTACCAATTACCTTATCACAAAACAACTTGTTACCTATAATTTCAGTGCTTGCAGAAAATACCCTACTGAAAACTACCTATCATTTCCTTCTGCTCCTCGTTGGGTTCGACACTCTTACTTATCGAAAGGACAATGATAGATCCCCTACACTTGTGGGTCATCGTTAGGGTCAGCGGAGCTCCGTGGGCCCCACGAGACACCAGGGCGCGCCTGGGGGGGGGGGGGGATGGCGTGCCCTGGAGCCCCGTGGGCAGCCGGGGCACCCCTAGGTGGTTCTGGTTCTAGTATTTTTCTTTTATCCCATAAAAATCTCCAAAAAGTTTCGTCCGATTCCAAGAACTTTTATTTCTGCACAAAAAACAACACCATGGTGGTTCTGGTGAGAAAAGCGTCAGTCCGGGTTAGTTTCGTTCAAATCATGCAAATAAGAGTCCAAAACAATAGAAAAAGCGTTAGGAAAAGTAGATATGACAAAGACTTATCAGGTATGTATGGTGGCTGTTTCGAGGAAGATATATTGAGGCTTATGTGTGATAGAGTGTGATAACCCACAAGTATAGGGGATCAATCGTAGTCCTTTCGGTAAGTAAGAGTGTTGAACCCAACGAGGAGCATACTGTGTGAAAGATATTGTTAATGTTGGTTTAGGGGATATGTCTCATGATTTTAACTTTGCTAAATTTCATAGACAACCCCTTGATAAAGAATTACCTAGTAAGGATGAAATTATTGGTCTTGCTTTGCTGTGCCTCCTAATGATCCTTTAGAACAATATTTGCTAGATCATGAAAATGATATGCATATGAAGGAGAGAAGGGAAATAGATGAAATATTCTTTAATCAAGGGCCCGTATTGAAAAACAACTTGCCTGTAGAAATCCTAGGGGATCCTCCTCCACCCAAGGGTGATCCCGTGTTTGAACTTAAACCTTTACGTGATAATCTTAAGTATGTTTATCTTGATGAAAAGAAGATATATCCTGTTATTATTTGTGCTAAGCTTTCATAGCAGGAAGAAGATAAATTATTGAAAACTCTGAAGAAGCACCGTGCTGCTATTGGATATACTCTGGATTATCTTAAGGGCATCAATCCCACTTTATGCCAACACAAGATAAAATTGGAAGAAAACGCTAAACATGTTATTGATCATCAACGACGGTTGAATCCTAAAATGAAAGAAGTGGTAAGGAAGGAAATACTAAAGCTTCTAGAGGCATGGATTATCTATCCAGTTGCTGACAGCCAGTGGGTAAGTCCTGTCCATTGTGTCCCTAAGAAGGGAGGTATGACGGTTGTTCCTAATGACAGAGCTAAATTGATCCCGCAAAGAATTGTTACGGGTTATAGGATGGTAATTGACTTCCGCAAATTAAATAAAGCTACTAAGAAAGATCATTACCCCTTGCCTTTTATTGATCAAATGCTAGAAAGGTTATCCAAACATACTCACTTTTGCTTTCTAGATGGTTTTTCTGATTTCTCTCAAATATCTGTGTCAAAAGTGGATCAAGAAAAGACCACTTTTACTTGTCCTTTCGGTACCTTTGCTTATAGACGTATGCCTTTTGGTTTATGTAATGCACCTGCTACCTTTCAAAGATGCATGATGGCTATATTCTCTGATTTTTGTGAAAAGATTGTTGAGGTTTTCATGGATGATTTCTCCGTTTACGGAACTTATTTTGATGATTGCTTAAGCAACCTTGATCGAGTTTTGCAGAGATGTGTATACACTAATCTTGTCTTGAATTGGGAGAAGTGCCACTTTATGGTTAATGAAGGCATTGTCTTGGGACATACAATTTTTGAAAGAGGTATTGAAGTTGACAAGGCTAAAGTTGGTGCTATTGAAAAGATGCCGTGCCCCAAGGACATCAAAGGTATACGGAGTTTCCTTGGTCATGCCGGGTTTTATAGGAGGTTCATAAAGGACTTCTCCAAAATCTCCAGGCCTCTGACTAATCTCTTACAAAAAGATATTCCTTTTGTCTTTGATGATGATTGTCTAGAAGCATTTGAAATACTTAAAAAAGCATTGATCTCTGCACCTATTGTCCAGCCTCCTGACTGGAATTTGCCTTTTGAGATTATGTGCGATGCTAGTGATTATGCTGTAGGTGCTGTTCTAGGACAAAGAGTTGATAAGAAATTGAATGTTATCCAATATGCTAGTAAAACTCTAGACAATGCCGATAGAAACTATGCTACTACTAAGAAAGAATTTTTAACAGTTGTATTTGCTTGTGATATGTTTAGACCTTATATTGTTGATTCTAAAGTAACTATTCACACTCATCATGCTGCTATCAAATACCTTATGGAAAAGAAAGATGCTAAACCTAGACTTATTAGATGGGTTCTCTTGCTGCAAAAGTTTGATTTACATATCATTGATAGAAAGAGAGCTGAGAACCCCGTGTGACACCCCGAGACCGGTGCGCCAGGTGTCAGCCAGTTATTCATTGCCGTTGCCATGTCATCTGCTTGCGTATGGCATCTTTGCCTTATCATCATGTGCATTGCATCATTATGTTTTCAAAACGTGCATCCGTCCGAGTCCCCCTCGTCCTTTCCGTTGTCCATTCTGAGCCCAGACGCACTTACACGTGCCTGCGGCACCTCCTAATATTTATTTTATGAGTGGCCGGAAAATGTTCTCGGAATAGGATAAAACTTGGCGTGTGGTCTTATTATAGCATAGGTAGACCGCCTGTCAAGTTTCGTTGCGTTCGGAGTTTGTTTGATAGCCCAACGGTTAACCGTGTTAACCACCCGAAGCCTTTCTCTTTTGGCCCAGCACCCCTTCACAACAACCCCCTACCCGATCCTAACCCCCTCCATCCTCTCAGTCATTGGATCGTGACCGAGTGGATGAAAACCACTCCTCATTTGGACACTCCTCGCTCCCTCTACCTATATAGTAGTCTCCCCCGTCCAAAATCACAAGCAAACCATAGATCCCACCTCCTCCGCGCCGTCGTCGGACATGTCCGCCGCCCCATCAGCCAATTCGGTGTCTCCACGTGTCCGTCCTGCGCCCACTTCACCGCTGGGCCCCGTGGAGTCCGCCTCTGGCCCGCTCCGGGCCGCGACGGACCCAGATCCCGCGCCATCGTCCGCCTTCCCGCAAGCTCCCCGAGCTCCAGCGCCCGACCCCACCTCGCCTCCCGCCGGCGAGCTCCCACCGGAGCTAGCCGCCGCCGGCGCCAGCAGCTCGCGGATCCCCGCCGTCTGCTCCTCCCTCCGCCACCGCACGTCACCACCACCACTTCTCCAGACCGCCGCCCCGCCTCTCCGTGGAGCCCTGCCGCTGTCTTCACCAACTCGCCGTCGGAACTCCTCCCAGCCGGCGCCCGCGCCCTCTCCTCGTCGGATCCGCGTGGATGCAACCTCCCCGCCCCAGATACGGTCGATCCCGACCCGGATCCGCCTCCTCCAGCGTCCCCTCGCTCGCCGGAGATCGGCCAACGCCGGTAGCCGCCGCCCATGTCCTTCTGCTCGAGCGTGCGCTCGAGGGTACGATGGGCACTTCGGCCACGTGGGCCGCCCGGCCTCATGGGCCCAGCAGCCGCGGCCCAGTCCGCCTCCTCCGGCCTGTCTACCCCGGCCTGCCTCTCCCTCCTCCGACTTGGGCCAGGCCCAGTGGTGAGCCTGCCAATTCCCCGCCCGTGCGCTTTTTAGCTAAACTGCACCCACCTGTTTTTTTTCTGAGATGTTTAAGTCCTCAGAAAATGTAATTATGTTGCATACTTTGGGTGGCTATAACTTTTTGTGTGATTATCCAAATGATGCATATATGATATGTCAAAATGTTCGTTGTGATATGCTCTTCATATTGTTCCACTGTGGCATGCTTGTTTGAGTTCATCTTGATGCCCTAATCATCGTTGCAAGAGGGCTATATGTTTAAAAATGCTGGTAAGTGTAATTTTGATGCATGCTTGTGGTGATGAAAACTTTGTGCATGTTGGTCGAAATGGAGTGTGTGATATGTCCAAATGTTCATTGTGATGTGCTCTTCACGATGGTTGCTGTAGCATTCATGTTAGGTGTAATATTGCCATGTTAATCTCTGTTGCAAAAGTGCATGTGGATGTTAAGTGCTGAAACTTGTTATGAGATGCTGTTTTGTCTTGATCATAGCTATTGGTGTGATTATCTTTGATGCCACATGTCAATATGTTTTAGAAGCACAATCATGCCATCTTTGCTGTGGTGCAATCCACTTTTCATGATATGCCTTGAGGTGTTTGCAACAAGCTTGTAAAGTAAACTACTAAGTCTGAAACTGTTAAACCTCATGTTGTATTTGCTTGATGCCTCACTCAAATCCATGCATGTTTTAGTATGTCAAATAATCATGTCTTGTTGTCCATGTTATGCTCTATCCATTCATGCCCTTGTTTGCATATATGGCCTGCTGTAGCTTATTTATTTCTTGCTCTCAAGTGGCTATGAATGTACCTGTCAGACTGTTATCAGCATGATCAATTTGGTGAAGCTTGTTGTTATTGATACATGCCTCCTATGGAGTTGTTCCAATGGATTTGTTTGATGTATGATATGTCTATTACATGTCCATGATCTTTATATACTTAGTAGAGTTGATATGCTTGTTGTTTTGTGCCTCCGAAGGAAACATTGTAATGATATTTTTGCCTTCCCAGATTTTGGCTAAGTCCGAGAATTCAGTGAACTTTTTGAATCTTGCCATGCTTGTTTAATTGTGTTCCAGCAAGTTTTTTGGGGGTGCTCTAAGTTCATGCTTGTTAAGTATCATGTCTATTTGACATCCATGCCTTTTGTTGTCATGTTTGGGTGCTGTAGCATAATTATACCTTGCTCCAAAGTTGGTATGTGGCTATTAACTTCAGCTTTGCATTGTAACTTGTTTTGCTCATATCTTCTAGCCCGTTGCTCCGTTTTGAGTGTGTCTTATATGAAACTTGTGTGTTTTTGCATGTAGAAGCATAATATCATGTTGTTTACATGCTTGGAGTGTGTTTGCTTGTTGTTTGGATGCATCTTGCATCATTGTCATGCTTGTCTTGTTTTCCTCATATCTTCTAGGCCGTAGCTCCGAATTAAATAAATTTTATATGAAATTTGACTTGAATTTCGAGTAGATCATCATGGTACATGTTAACCTGCTGTTTAACAACTTTAACTTAAGGTTTGTTCAGATCTGGACCAATTTCGAAACGTGCATATGAGGACTTACCGGAATTGTTATATGTTGATTTCGGCCTCATTTAAACTTGTTGGTTTGGGTTGTTCTTGTATGCTTCATCCCTTGCCATGTTTTGCATCCTATAGACTTGTCTTGCATCATACTTGGTTGAGCATCTTGTCATGTTCTTGTGTGGTGCTTTTACCATGTTGTGTGCTTCTTCTCGTTAGTTCATATTCCATTGCAATCGTGAGGATTCGTTCGTCTACACTTGGTTTGACTTCGTCGCTTCGTCTTCGTCTACGTCATGGAATAGTTCTTCTTCCTTGTGGGATCTCAGGCAAGATGACCATCCCCTTGGATACCTTTACTATCATTGCCATGCTAGTTGTCTCGATGCTATCGTTATATGTCGCGCTACCCATCATTTATTGTCAGCCCCTCTCATTGTTGCCATGAAACCTCTAACCTTTTGACACGTTCCCAGCAAACCGTTGTTTGGCTATGTTACCCGCTTGCTCAACCCCTCTTATAGCGTTGTTAGTTGTAGGTGAAGATGAAGATTGCTCCATGTTGGAGCTGGACGTTGTTGGTATATCACAATATATCTTATATATAATAACACACCTATATACTTGGCAATGAGTGGAAGGCTTGGCATTTTGCTTGGTGTTTTGTTCCACTCATGCCGCCTTAGGAGCCGATAAACCGGCGTTATGTTCCTTGATTTTGCGTTCCTAACATGGTTGGGTATATGGGGACCCCTTGACAGTTCGTCTTTGAATAAAACTCCTCCAGCAAGGCCCAACATTGGTTTTAATTTGCAACATAATAATATCTTAATTAATTAATTAATTAATTTGCATAGGGGGTAGCGTCCCCGAGAATTCATCTACATCGCAGGGGTCCAGTGCTGATGGTGTTGGTCCCAAACTAGAGCCACTTGCGGTGCCACCCAGTTATCTGGGGTCTTCGGTTGCTGTACGTAGTGCTGATCCGGACATGGCCTGAGACGAGATACGCAAGGCTGCTATCAGGGTGTCGGCACGCCGGGAGGTCTTGCTGGACTTGTTTTACCATTGTCAAAATGTCTTGTGCACCGGGATTCCGAGCCTGATCGGATTGCCCCTAAGATAAGGGGTAATATTATTATTATCTCTGCTGCTCGTGAGTGCTTGTGATTGGCTAAGTTGGGACACCCCTGCAGGTTTATGATCTTTCGAAAGCCGTGCCCGCGATTATGTGGCAGATTGGAATTTGTTAATGTCCAGTTGTAGAAAACTTGACAGAGGATCCATGATAAAATACACGAACCGCGTGAGTAACCGTGACTGTCTCTTTTCACTTTGAGAAGAGAACACGATGGGGTTATGTTTAACTCGTAGGTAGTTCAGGATCTTTAGCGGTCATTACTAGTTTGCGACCATTTGTGTAGATGCTCATCTTATTCTTGTACTCGTAAGTTAGCCACCATATATTGCTTAGCCGCTGCTGCAACCTCACCACTTAACCTCTTCCTACCCTTTGTGCTTTGCTAGTCTTGATACCCATGGTTATGGGATTGCTGAGTCCTCGTGACTCACAGATAGTACAACAAGAGTTGCAGGTGCAGGTTTCCGATGACTTGACGCGAGAGCGATGTCCTTTGTGTTGAAGTTCTTTCTTCTTCTTCTTCTTCGTCAGTCTTGGGTTAGGTTCCTGGTCGGCAGCCTGGGATAGCAGATGGATGTCGATGTGCTTTTCATGTTTACATCCGTAGTCAGATGTCTTATATTGACTTGTTGTATTCATGTGACTTGTATAAATTGTTGTATCCCCATGTATTTATGTAATGGTATGATGTAATGATATTCATCTTGCTAAGCGCCCGGAATGCGGTTGTGCCCCAATCACGAGTGTGTCACATGATCGGGATAGAATCATATCTTGGGCCTGCCAAGTTGGTATCAGAGCCTCGACCGACCATAGGAGCCCCCTTGATTGATCATAGTTTGGCCGTTGTTGGGTCTAGAATAAAACTATTTTGGAGTCTAGTTATATTGGAGAGTAGGAATTCTTTTTACTTCTCAGCCCCTTCGTCGCTCTGGTGAGGAATCTTGACGTAGGTGTTTTGAATTACCCCTCTTCCCCTTCAATTTTTTTAGGATCACGCGGTTAGTTTTCATTTGTTGCGTTGTCAGTTCTTTCATCTAGTGCATCTCTCGTCAAGTCGATTGACCTCCTCGTATTTTGATTCAACCCTCAGTTCTTTCCAACCGATGTTGTTTCCCCTTCCGAAGTTGTCTTTCTTTTTCCCACCCGCCCACCCCTTTTATTCTCGGAGCCGGAGTCCTTAATCGACTATCCATTCTACTCGTGTGAAGCCTTTGAATTCCTTTCATTAATTATTCAACTGGTTAATTCTCGCCTAGTTCGTCATCCTCCTTCTCTTTTCTTCTCCGATGAATTCTTCTCTTGTTCGATATTCTTCACCTCTTCTTCTTTCCGGTGGATTCAATTCTAGTATTCGGTGTCCATCATATTCTTTTCTTGGCTCAGGTGTTTTCCCCTTGCTCGTTCACCTCTCGCTAATTAATCATTCCAGAGTTCCGAAGATATCTCATGAGATTCGTGTTTGCCTTGAAATTAATTCGAGGTTGTCACCTCATTCGAGTCTTTCAATTGTTCCAGTGCATCATCTCCTTTCAATTCTTTACAACAGTGTTTTCTCTTCGGTGGGCTCATAACCCACAGACTTTTCCCAGGATCTTACCTGACTCTTCTAATTTCCTAGAGTGTTCCGAAATTCTTTTCAAGTGTGACGTAAGTATGGATTCCATCAGTCATATGCCTTCTCCAAGATCGTTTGCAATTCTTTTCATGTGTGGTTCAACATTTTCCTCTTTTCATTCTTTCGGAGCATTTCATGAATTCTTTTCTTTGTGTTCCTCCGAAGACCATTATTTCGGAAGATTTCTTCGTTCTCAGTTTTCAATTACGCCCTCCAAATATTCTTTATTGATGCCTCTTCGTCGTCTCCGTATTCTTCTAGTGCTTCGTTCAAGTATTCTTCAATCAGTTCGCGATCTCTTCGTTCTCTTGTATCTAAATTTCCTCAAGTACTTTATTCTCCCGGCGATTCATCGTATTCACTCAATTTCAATTCTTTACGGTGGTTTTGTTCTCTTTCAACATTCGACTTTAATTCTTCTCAGCGGGTCGTTCCTTTTCTGCACTCGGCTACAATTCTTTACGGTGGTTAGCTCAAGAGTTCTTTTCCGGTGCTATCATATCAATTCATTCATTCTTTCCAATCCTACCGGTGGTTCATGAAGATTTTCGCAAGTTTTGCGCTATATCTCTTCCTAATCTTTTCAACACGGATAAGTGGTATGCGAATCCATTGTTGCTCATCAATTTAATTTGATGAAGGATAAGCATAACATAATTCTTATTCTTTCACCAAGTTGTTTAATTCCTTCCTTCGGAGTTTATTCTTGACGAATAAATTCTAATCCCAAGTGTTTTATTCTTTTCTTCCCGGAGTTCATAGTTTCTCGGCCTTCTCGTTGGAACCCCGACTAATCATCGCAAGGACTTATTCTTATTATTTTCATCCTTCATCATTCTTTTGTTACCGGAGTTATTCATGATGGCTCATCATGATTTAATTCAGTCTTCAAATATTCATCAAATTCTTCTAGAGCAGCTCAAGCATTCTTATTCTTTTGCCTCTCAAGTGCAAATAATTCTCCGTATTCTTTTGAAGTGGAGTTTTGCATTCTTCGCTCTTCTCAGCTCATCAAAATTTTGGTTGCGGCATAATTCACCTCAAGTCTTGAGATGTTTAAATAAGTCCATAACAAGCTTATTATTTTGTTGTTGATTTTCTCAACAAATCCATTCAAACCTTATCCTAAGGATGCTCTTTCAAATTCATTCACGCTCGAAGTTGTTCTTCTCTTATCCGTTCTTTTCATTCAACTCTTTCAATCCTTCCGGAGGCATTATGTTGTTCCTCTTGTCAAGTATCGTTCCATCGTCTCATGGTCTATTCATTCCATTTCTAGCCGGAGTGCTGCCCGAATTCCTTCGTGGAAATTCCTTTCTATCTCTTACTAACCGGAGTGGTTTCATTGTCCCTCTGTCATTTAAGCTCTTGATTCTCGTCGTATGCCTTGTTTCCTCATTTTACCGGAGTTTCTCAACCTCGTTCACCTCCGTTGTGTTCTTTCTTTCAAGTCGTTCAACCTCCCAAGGTTCTTTGGTTTCACTCTTTTCTTCAAGAAGAACTTGTTTCTTCCTTTTCACTTCTGTCTCGTTCCTAAGATCTCGGGACGAGATCTCTTGTTAGTAGGGGAGTGTTATGACACCCCGAGACTGGTGCGCCAAGTGTCAGCCAATTATTCGTTGCCGTTGCCATGTCATCTGCTTGCGTGTGGCATCTTTGCCTTGTCATCATGTGCATTGCATCCTCATGTTTTCAAAACATGCATCCGTCCGAGTCCCCCTCGTCCTTTCCGTTGTCCGTTCTGAGCCCAGACACACTTACACGTGCCCGCGACACCTCCAAATATTTATTTTATGAGTGACCGGAAAATGTTCTGGGAATGGGATGAAACTTGGCGTGTGGTCTTATTATAGCATAGGTAGACCGCCTATCAAGTTTCGTTGCGTTCGGAGTTCGTTTGATAGCCAACGGTTAACCGTGTTAACTGCCCGAAGCCTTTCTCTTTTGGCCCGGCATCCCTTCACAACAGCCCTCTAGCCCATCCTAACCCCTTCCGTGCTCTCGGTCGTTGGATCGTGATCGCGTGGCCGAAAACCGCTCCTCATTTGGACACTTCTAGCTCCCTCTACCTATATAGTAGTCTCCCCCGTCCAAAATCGCAGGCAAACCCTAGAACCGACCTCCTTCGCGCCACCGGACACGTCCGCGCCGCAGTCGGACATGTCCGCCGCCCTTCAGCCAATCCGGTGTCTCCACGTGTCCGTCCTGCGCCAACTTCGCCGCTGGGCCTCGCGGAGCCCGCCTCCGGCCCGCTTTGGGCCACGACGGGCCTAGATCCCGCGACGTCGTATGCCTTCCCGCGAGCTCCCCGAGCTCCAGCGCCCGACCCCGCCTCGCCTCCCACCGGCGAGCTCCCACCGGAGCTAGCCGGCGCCAGCAGCTCGCGGATCCCCGCCGTCTGCTCCTCCCTCCGCCACCGCACGTCACCACCACCACTTCTCTAGACCGCCGCCGCCGCCTCTCTACGGAGCCCCTCCGCCGTCTTCACCAACCCGCCGCCGGAGCTCCTCCCAGCTGGCGCCCGCGCCCTCTCCTTGCCGGATCCGCCCGGATGCAACCTCCGCGCCCCAGATCCAGTCGATCCCGACCAGGATCCGCCTCCTCCGGCGTCCCCTCGCTCACCGGAAATCGGCCAACGCCGGCAGCCGCCACCCCTGTCCTTCTGCTCGAGCGTGCGCTCGAGGGGACGATGGGCACGTCAGCCATGTGGGCCGCCCGGCCTCGTGGGCCCAGCAGCCGCGGCCCAGTCCGCCTCCTCTGGCCCGTCTACCCCGGCCTGTCTCTCCCTCCTCCGACTTGGGCCAGGCCTAGTGGTCAGCCTGCCAATTCCCCGCCCGTGCGCTTTTTGGCTAAACTGCACCCACCTGTTTTTTTCCTGAGATGTTTAAGTCCTCAAAAAATGTAATTATGTTGCATACTTTGGGTGGCTGTAAATTTTTGTGTGATTATCCAAATGATGCATATGATATGTCAAAATGTTCATTGTGATATGACCTTCATATTGTTCCACTGTGGCATGCTTGTTTGAGTTCGTCTTGATGCCCTAATCATTGTTGCAACATGGCTATATGTTTAAAACTGTTGGTAACTGTAATTTTGATGCATGCTTGTGGTGATGATAACTTTGTGCATGTTGGTCCAAATGGAGTGTGTGATATGTCCAAATGTTCATTGTGATGTGCTCTTCATGATGGTTGCTGTAGCATTCATGTTAGGTGTAATATTGCCATGTTAATCTCTGTTGCAAAAGTGCATGTGGCTGTTAAGTGCTGAAACTTTTTATGAGATGTTGTTTTGTCTTGATCATAGCTATTGGTGTGATTGTCTTTGATGCCACATGTCAATATGTTTTAGAAGAACAATCATGCCATCTTTGCTGTGGTGCAATCCACTTTTCATGATATGTCTTGAGGTGTTTGCAACAAGCTCGTAATGTAGACTACTCGTTGTTGTTTTTTTGAGACGTTAAAAATTGGTTATGTTTGCTTGATGCTATGTTTGCTTGATGCCTCACTCAAATCCATGCATGTTTTAGTATGTCAAATGATCATGTCTTGTTGTCCTTGTTATGCTCTATCCATTCATGCCCTTGTTTACATATATGGCCTGTTGTAGCTTATTTATTTCTTGCCCTCAATTTGCTATAAATGTACCTGTCAGACTGTTATCAACATGATCAATTTGGTGAAGCTTGTTGGTATTGATCCATGCCTCCTATGGAGTTGTTCCAATGGAGTTGTTTGATGTATGATATGTCTATTATATATCATTTTTTACATGCTTGGAGTGTGTTTGCTTGTTGTTTGGATGCATCTTGCATCATTGTCATTCTTGTCTTGTTTTGCTCATATCTTCTAGGCCGTAGCTCCGAATTAAATAAACTTTATATGAAACTTGACTAGATTTTCGAGTAGATCATCATGGTACATGTTAACCTGCAGTTTAACAACTTTAACTTAAGGTTTGTTCAGATCTGGACCAATTTCGAAACATGCATATGAGGACTTACCGGAATTGTTATATGTTGATTCCGACCTCATTTAAACTTGTTGGTTTATGTTATTCTTTTATGCTTCATCCCTTGCCATGTTTTGCATCCTATAGACTTGTCTTGCATCATACTTGGTTTAGCATCTTGTCATGTTCTTGTGTGGTGTGTTTACCATGTTGTGTGCTTCTTCTCGCTAGTTCATATTCCATTGCGATCGTGAGGATTCATTCGTCTACACTTGGTTCGACTTCGTGGCTTCTTCTTCGTCTACTTCATGGACTCGTTCTTCTTCCTTGCGGGATCTCAGGCAAGATGACCATCCCCTTGGATAACTTTACTATCATTGCCATGCTAGTTGTCTCGATGCTATCGTTATATGTCGCGCTACCCATCATTTATTGTCAGCCCCTCTCCTTGTTGCCATGAAACCTCTAACCTTTTGACACGTTCCCAGCAAACCGTTGATTGGCTATGTTACCCGCTTGCTCAGCCCCTCTTATAGCGTTGTTAGTTGCAGGTGAAGATGAAGATTGCTCCATGTTGGAGCTGGGCGTTGTTGGTATATCACAATATATCTTATATATAATAACACACCTATATACTTGGCAATGGGTGGAAGGCTTGGTCTTCTGCTCAGTGTTTTGTTCCACTCATGCCGCCTTAGGAGCCGATAAACCGGCGTTATGTTCCTTGATTTTGCCCTCCTAACATGGTTGGGTATATGGGGACCCCTTGACAGTTCGTCTTTGAATAAAACTCCTCCAGCAAGGCCCAACATTGGTTTTAATTTGCAACATAAAAATAACTTAATTAATTAATTAATTTGCATATGGGGTCGCGTCCCCGAGGATTCTTCTACATAGCAGGGGGGCTAGTGCTGATGGTGTTGGTCCCAAACAAGAGCCACTTGCGGTGCCACCCAGTTTTCTGGGGTCTTCGGGTGTTGTACGTAGTGCTCATCCAGACGTGGCCTGAGACGAGATACGCGCAGATACTATCAGGGTGTCGGCACACCGGGAGGTCTTGCTGGACTTGTTTTACCATTGTCGAAATCTCTTGTGCACCGGGATTCCGAGCCTGGTCGGATTGTCCCTAAGATAAGGGGTAATATTATTATTATCTCTGCTGATCGTGAGAGCTTGTGATGGGCTAAGTTGGGACACCCCTGCAGGGTTATGATCTTTCAAAAGCCGTGCCCGTGGTTATGTGGCAGATTGGAATTTGTTAATGTCCGGTTGTAGAAAACTTGACAGAGGATCCAAGATGAAATACACGAACCGCGTGAGTAACCGTGACTGTCTCTTTTCACTTTGAGAAGAGAACACGGTGGGGTTATGTTTTACTCGTAGGTAGTTCAGGATCTTTAGCGATCATTACTAGTTTGTGACTGTTTGGGTAGATGCTCATCTTATTCTTGTACTCGTAAGTTAGCCACCATATATTGCTTAGCCGCTGCTGCAACCTCACCACTTAACCTCTTCCTACCCTTTGAGCTTTGCTAGTCTTGATACCCATGGTTATGGGATTGCTGAGTCCTCGTGACTCACAAATACTACAACAACAGTTGCAGGTGCAGGGTTCCGATGACTTGACGCGAGAGCGATGTCCTTTGTGTTTGAGTTCTTTCTTCTTCTTCTTCGTCAGTCTTGGGTTAGGTTCCTGGTCGGCATCATGGGATAGCAGATGGATGTCGATGTGCTTTTCATGTTTACATCCGTTGTCGGATGTCTTATATTGATGTTGTTGTATTCATGTGACTTGTATAAATTGTTGTATCCCCATTTATTTATGTAATGGTACGATGTAATGATATCCATCTTGGTAAGCGCCCGAAATGCGGTTGTGCCCCAATCACGAGTGTGTCACGTGATCGGGATAGAATCGCATCTTGGGCCTGACACCCCGTTGCAGATAACTTGTCTAGGCTAGAGAATATACTTTATAACCCACAACCTATTGATGATAGCTTTCCTGATGAACAATTACCTGTCATAAATACTTCTCGTACTGCTCCATTGTATGCTGATTATGCTAATTATATTGTTGCTAAGTTTATACCTCCTAGCTTCACATACCAGCAAAAGAAAAAGTTCTTCTATGGTTTAATGCATTACTTCTGGGATGATCCACATCTTTATAATGAAGTAGTAGATGGTATTATTAGACGTTGTGTACGTGAGCATGAACAGGAACAGATCCTATGCAAGTGCCACTCCGAACCTTATGGTGGACACCATGCTGGAGATAGAACTGCACATAAGGTATTGCAATCTGGTTTTTATTGGCCTACTCTATTCAAGGATGCCCGTTAGTTTGTCTTGTCTTGTGATGAATGTCAAAGAATAGGTAATATTAGTAGGCATCAAGAAATGCCTATGAATTATTCACTTGTTATTAAACCTTTTGATGTTTGGGGCTTTGATTATATGGGACGTTTCCTTCCTCTAATGGGTACACACATATTTTAGTTGCTATTGATTACGTTACTAAGTGGGTAGAAGCTATTCCAACTAGTAGTGCTGATCATAACACCTCTATTAAGATGCTTAAAGAAGTTATTTTTTCTGAGGTTTGGAGTCCCTAGATACCTAATGACAGACGGTGGTTCACACTTTATTCATGGTGCTTTCCGTAAAATGCTTGCAAAATATGATGTTAACCATAGAATTGCATCCCCCTATCACCCTCAGACTAGTGGTCAAGTAGAACTAAGTAATAGAGAGCTAGAATTAATTTTACAAAAGACAGTTAATTGGTCTAGAAAGAATTGGTCCAGGAAACTTGATGATGCACTATGGGCCTATAGAACTGCATACAAAAATCCTATGGGTATGTCTCCATATAAGATGGTTTATGGAAAGTCTTGTCACTTACCTCTTGAGCTAGAACATAAGGCATATTGGGCTATTAAAGAGCTCAATTATGATTTCAAACTTGCTGATGAGAAGAGGTTATTTGACATTAGCTCTCTTGATGAATGGAGAACCCAGGCCTATGAGAATGCCAAGCTGTTCAAAGAAAAAGTTTAAAGATGGCATGACAAAAGGATACAAAAGCGTGAGTTTAACGTTGGTGATTATGTTTTGCTATACAACTCTCGTTTAAGATTTTTTGGAGGAAAACTTCTCTCTAAGTGGGAAGGACCTAACGATTTCGAGGAGGTCTATCATTCCGGTGCTATAAAAATCAACAACTTCGAAGGCACAAATCCGAAGGTGTTGAACGGTCAAAGAATCAAACATTATATCTTAGGTAACCCTATAAATGTTGAAACCAATGTTATTGAAACCGTAACCCCGGAGGAATACATTAGGACCACTTTCCAGAATGATCCAGACTCCGAAAAGGAAGAGGTATGTGATACGGTAAGTAAACTGACTCCAAAATAGTTCTAAAGGCAATTTTTCATCATTTTGGAATATTTAGAAAAATAGAAAAATAAGTGGCAGTCCTGAAGAGACACGAGGTGTCCATGAGGGTGGAGGGCGCGCCCCCTTGCCCTGGGCGCGCCCCCTGCCTCGTGGGCACCTCGTGTGCCTCCCGGACTCCGATTTCTTGTATGTTACTCCTTTTGGTCGGTAAAAATTCATTATATATACTCCCGAAGGTTTTGACCTATGTATCACGCAAAAATCCTCTGTTTTTGTCTCGAGCTATTTCTGTCGCAGATAAAAGCAATATCTCGTCCAGGATTCGAAGGGAGAAAGCTATGTGGCTGATTCCCTTGCTGACCCTAAGGTCTATGGGGACTGGGAGCATTATGGATTGACCACGAAGGAAGAAGAAGACCATGATCCCAAGGGAAGGGATTGGAAAATCTCAGACAAAGACGAAGTCCCACTACCTCAACATGGGGACATGCATGTGGAGTTCAAAAAGTCAAGCCTCCCCGACAGAGCACAGAAATCTAAGATCGAATTTATCCCTTTTCACCTCTTGCAGGAAAACAAGCAGGCACTATGCAAGAAAATATTAAACCTCGAGCAGGAGATCAATGACCTAAGGGAGCCAAATTCTGCCCTTAAGCGCAAGTTAAGGAAGAAGCCTACATCACCACCCCCTACGAAGGAGACATAATCATATGGGTATGGGCACTCCGTTGGCAACTTCCAAGCTTGGGGGAGTGACCCCTGTATCGTATCACCATCACTCCTATCTTTACCATTTTTCTTAGTTTGATCCTTTTGGTAGTATATTGATCTAGTAGAATAAAGTTAGCATGATCTAGTTGTGAGCTTTTGGTTTATGATCTTTACCCTTTGTAATCGAGTCCGTGATCTATATAAGAAAGATTAGTGTTGAGTCAAGGGCTTCATTTCCTCACTTTGGTCATGATAGAATAAAAGAAAATAAAGGAAAACATACAGAGTATCCAAGATATCATATTGATCTTATGGGAAGTAATGACTTCACATATAAAGAGTATGATGACTAAAAGTTGTTGGGAGTTGACAAACATGGTTTTGGTCATCGTTGCAATTAATAGGAAGTAATAAAGAAAGAGAGGCTTCACATACAAATATACTACCTTGGACATCTTTCATGATTGTGAGCACTCATTAAAATAGGACATGCTAAAGAGTTGATGTTGGACAAGGAAGACAACATAATGAGTTATGTCTTCTTATATCCGAAATAAAGTATATTGTTATGGATCATCCAACATGTTGAGCTTACCTTTCCCCCTCATGCTAGCCAAAACTCCTCGCACCAAGTAGAGATACTACTTGTGCTTCCATACATCCTTAAACCCAGTTTTGCTATGAGAGTCCACCATACCTACCTATGGATTGAGTAGGATCCTTCTAAGTAAGTTGTCATGTTGCAAATTCGCTAAAATATGTATGATTTATTAGTGTGGATGAAATAAGCTTTATACGATCTTGTGATATGGAAGTAATAAAAGGGACGGACTGCATAATAAAGGTCCTTATCACAAGTGGCAATATAAAGTGATGTTCTTCTGTGCTTAGACTTTGTGCATCCAACCATAAAAGCACATAACAACCTCTGCTTCCCTCTGCGAAGGGACTATCTTTTTATTCTTGCCTTATAAGAGTCAAGGTGAAATTCACCTTTCCTTTTTACATTTTATCCTTTGGCAAGCACATTGCGTTGGAAAGATCCTGACATATATATCCACTTGAATGTAAGTTTTCATGGTCTATTACTGTTGACATTACCATTGAGGTAAAGGTTGGGAGGCAATACCATAAGCCCCTATCTTTCTCTGTGTCCGACTTAAAAATCCATAACCATAAGTATTGCATGAGTGTGAGCAATTGTGAAATACTATATGATAGTTGAGTATGTAGGCTTGATGAAAAGCTCTTATATTGACTCTTTCCGATGTTACGATAAATTGCAATTGCCTCAATGACCGAGGTCATAGTTTGTTGGTTCCAATGAAGTTTATGACTCATGCTTTATACTATGAATGAATTGTTACTTTAGCATAATAATCATATGACAATATATATACAGCCAGTCTATTCTCATAACATTATGAGAATAATATTCTCATAACACTTCCGAACTGCTTTGTTTTACTGCATTGGACAGCTATGCGCACTGCACAGATACTGCAACACAACCACATGTTTGAAAAACTGTACGTGTTGTTTTTTCGGTACCTTTTTTGCTCTAGTTTTCTAACCGTTTATCGGAATTATGCGTGTAATATACTGTTGAAAAGCTATGGAGTAGACGCAACTTCGCCATGTTGAACACTTTTCAAAATTCATCATAGTTTAAGAGCAGTTTCGAAAATCGTGCGGCTCACAATGAATGGCAGCGAGCGTTTTTTTGCGTTTTTTTCTAAACCGCTCGTCGGAATGAAACGTATGATACAACGTTGGAAAGGTATCGTCGGCGCGCATCTTTTTCATATCTATTATTTTTTCTAATTCGCTACGGTTTAAGAGCAGTTTTGAATTTACTAAATCGCGGAATTGTGTTTTTCGAATTTTTTCAAATTTTCGGTACTGTTTTCACTCCGGTTTTCTAACCGTTTGTCGAAACAAGGCGTGTAATATACCGTTGGAAAGCTACGAACGAGGCGCAACTTTCATATGTTGAAATGTTTTTGAGATTCCTTATGGTTTTTAGTTAAATTTGAAAATCGTGCGGCTGACTACGAAGGGCAGTGGCCGTTTTTCGTGAATTTTTTACAAAACGTTGGTCGAAATGATCCAAATGATACACCGTTGGAAAGATATCGTCGAGACGCTACTTTTTCATGTAGAACACCCCCTCTAATTCATTACGGTTTAAGAGCAGTTTTGAAATTACAAAAACACGGAAACTCTGTTTTTCGCAACACCCAAATCGACGCGTTTTTTTGCACTTCCGAACTGCATGTTACTACAACACAGAGACCAGTGAACTGCATGTTTGAAAAAACTGTACGTGTTGTTTTCCGGTACCTTTTTTGCTCTAGTTTTTTAACTGTTTATCGGAATTATGCGTGTAATATACCGTTGAAAAGCTATGGAGTAGACGCAACTTCGCCATGTTGAACACTTTTCAAAATTCATCATAGTTTAAGAGCAGTTTCGAAAATCGTGCGGCTCACAACGAATGTCAGCGAACGTTTTTTTGCATTTTTTTCTAAATCGCTCGTCGGAATGAAACGTATGATACACCGTTGGAAAGGTATCGTCGGTGCGAATCTTTTTCATATCTATTATTTTTCTAATTCACTACGGTTTAAGAGCAGTTTTGAATTTACTAAATCGCGGAATTGTGTTTTTCGAATATTTTCAAATTTTCGGTACTGTTTTCACTCCAGTTCTCTAACCGTTTGTCGAAACAAGGCGTGTAATATACCGTTGGAAAGCTACGAATGAGGTGCAACTTTCATATGTTGAAATGTTTTTGAGATTCCTTACGGTTTTTAGTTATATTTGAAAATCGTGCGGCTGACTACGAAAGGCAGTGGCCGTTTTTCGTGAAATTTTACAAAACGTTGGTCGAAATGATCCAAATGATACACCGTTGGAAAGATATCGTCGAGACGCTACTTTTTCATGTAGAACACCCCCTCTAATTTATTACGGTTTAAGAGCAGTTTTGAAATTACAAAAATGATGAAACTCTGTTTTTCGCGACACCCAAATTGACGCGTTTTTTTGCGCTTCCGAACTGCATGTTACTGCAACACAGAGACCAGTGAACTGCATGTTTGAAAAAACTGTACGTGTTGTTTTGTTGGTACCTTTTTTGCTCTAGTTTTTAATCGTTTATCGGAATTATGCGTGTAATATACCGTTGAAAAGCTATGGAGTAGACGCAACTTTGCCATGTTGAACACATTTCAAAATTCATCATAGTTTAAGAGCAGTTTCGAAAATCGTGCGGCTCACAACGAATGGCAGCGAGCGTTTTTTTGCGTTTTTTTCTAAACCGCTCGTCGGAATGAAACGTATGATACACCGTTGGAAAGGTATCGTTGGCGCACATCTTTTTCATATCTATTATTTTTTCTAATTCGCTACGGTTTAAGAGCAGTTTTGAATTTACTAAATCGCGGAATTGTGTTTTTCAAATTTTTTCAAATTTTCGGTACTGTTTTCACTCCAGTTTTCTAACCGTTTGTCGAAACAAGGCGTGTAATATACCGTTGGAAAGCTACGAACGAGGCGCAACTTGTATATGTTGAAAAGTTTTTGAGATTCCTTATGGTTTTTAGTTAAATTTGAAAATCATGCGGCTGACTACGAAGGGAGTGGCTATTTTTTCTGAAATTTTTACAAAACGTTGGTCGAAATGATCCAAATGATACACCGTTGGAAAGATATCGTCGAGACGCTACTTTTTCATGTTGAACACCCCCTCTAATTCATTACGGTTTAAGACCAGTTTTGAAATTACAAAAATGATGAAACTCTGTTTTTCGCGACACCCAAATCGACGCGTTTTTTTGCGCTTCCGAACTGCATGTTACTGCAACACAGAGACCAGTGAACTGCATGTTTGAAAAAATTGTACGTGTTGTTTTTTCAGTACCTTTTTTGCTCTAGTTTTTAACCGTTTATCGGAATTATGCGTGTAATATACCGTTGAAAAGCTATGGAGTAGACGCAACTTCGCCATGTTGAACACTTTTGAAAATTCATCATAGTTTAAGAGCAGTTTCGAAAATCGTGCGGCTCACAAAGAATGGCAGCGAGCGTTTTTTTGCGTTTTTTTCTAAACCGCTCGTCGGAATGAAACGTATGATACACCGTTGGAAAGGTATCGTTGGCGCGCATCTTTTTCATATCTATTATTTTTTCTAATTCGCTGCGGTTAGAGAGCAGTTTTGAATTTACTAAATCGCGGAATAGTGTTTTTCGATTTTTTTTCGATTTTTTTCAAATTTTCGGTACTGTTTTCACTCTAGTTTTCTAACCGTTTGTCGAAACAAGGTGTGTAATATACCGTTGGAAAGCTACGAACGAGGCGCAACTTTCATATGTTGAAATGTTTTTGAGATTCCTTACGATTTTTAGTTAAATTTGAAAATCATGCGGCTGACTACGAAGGCAGTGGCCGTTTTTCGTGAAATTTTTACAAAACGTTGGTCGAAATGATCCAAATGATACACCGTTGGAAAGTTATCGTTGAGACGCTACTTTTTCATGTAGAACACCCTTCTAATTCATTACGATTTAAGAGCAGTTTTGAAATTACAAAAACGGGGAAACTCTGTTTTTCGCGACACCCAAATTGACGCGTTTTTTTGCGCTTCCGAACTGCATGTTACTGCAATACAGAGACCAATGAACTACATGTTTGAAAAAACTGTACATGCTGTTTTTTCGATACCTTTTTTGCTCTAGTTTTTTAACCGTTTATCGGAATTATGCGTGTAATATACCGTTGAAAAGCCATGGAGTAGACGCAACTTTGCCATGTTGAACACATTTCGAGATTCCGCATGGTTTAAGAGCAGTTTTGAAAACGGTGAACTGCATGTTTGAAAAAACTGTACGTGTTGTTTTTTCGGTACATTGTTTGCTCTAGTTTTTAACCGTTTATCGGAATTATGCGTGTAATATACCGTTGAAAAGCTATGGAGTGGACACAACTTTGCCATGTTGAACACTTTTCGAGACTCCGCACGGTTTAAGAGCAGTTTTGAAAACGGTGAACTGCATGTTTGAAAAAACTGTACGTGTTGTTTTTTCGGTACCTTTTTTGCTCTAGTTTTTAACCGTTTATCGGAATTATGCGTGTAATATACCGTTGAAAAGCTATGGAGTAGACGCAACTTCGCCATGTTGAACACTTTTCGAGATTCCGCACGGTTTAAGAGCAGTTTTGAAAACGGCGCGACCGACGAATAATGGCAGCGAGCATTTTTTTGCGCTTCCGAACTGCACAAGAAAACCGCACTGCATCAGGGTAGGAGCCGGCGCGACGGTGCTGGGGAAGGAGGCGGGGCGGCAGCGCGGGGGTAGGAGGCGGGGCAGTGGTTGCTGTCCTCGGGGCGCTCCGCGTTAGAAACCTATTTAAGTGGGGGTGTTATGAGAATAAGGTCTTAAGGGGTGTTATGAGAATATATATATGCTGCTATTATGAGAATGATCATGATACCCTCATGTCCGTATTTTATTTCTATCGACACCTCTATCTCTAAACATGTGGGCGCATTTTATTTCACTTGAGGACAAGCGAGGTCTAAGCTTGGGGGAGTTGATACGTCCATGTTGCATCATGCTTATATGTTGTTATTTATTGCTTTATGGGTTGTTATTACACGTTATGTCACAATACTTATGCCTTTTCTCTCTTATTTTTACAAGGTTTACATGAAGAGGGACAATGCCGACAGCTGGAATTCTAGGCTGGAAAAGAAACAAACTCTGGAAACCTATTCTGCACAACTCAAAAAGCTCCGAAACTTCACAGGACACTGTTTCAGAAAATATAAAAAATATCTGGCGAAAGAAGATAACCAGGGGGCCACCACCTGTCCACGAGGGTGGGGGGTGCGCCCCCCCTCTCTGGGCGTGCCCCCTTCCTCGTGGGCCCCCCGATGGCCCCCAGATGCCCATCTTCTCTTATATGAGGTGTTTTGACCTATAAAAAATCAGAAGGAGGCTTTCAGGACCAGACGCTGCCATCTCGAGGCGGAACCTCGGCGGAAACCAATCTAGGGCTCCGGCAGAGCTGTTCTGTCGGGGATACTTCCCTCTGAGAGGGGGAAATCGTCACCGCCGTCATCACCAACAACTCCCCTATCTTAGGGAGGACTATCTTCTTCAACATCTTCACCAGCACCATCTCCTCTCAAACCCTAGTTCATCTCTTGTATCCAATCTTTGTACCCAAACCTGAAATTGGTACATGTGGGTTGCTAGTAGTGTTGATTACTCCTTGTAGTTGATGCTAGTTGGTTTATTTAGTGGAAGATCATATGTTCAGATCTATTATCCATATTAATACCCCTCTCATCGCGAACAATATTATGTCTTGTGAGTAGTTACTTTTGTTCCTGAGGACATGGGAGAAGTCTTGCTATAAGTAGTCATGTGAATTTGGTATTCGTTCGATATTTTGATGAGATGTATGTTGTCTCTCCTCTAGTGGTGTCATGTGAACGTTGACTACATGACACTTCACCATTATTTGGGCCTAGGGGAAGGCATTGGGAAGTAATAAGTAGATGATGGGTTGCTAGAGTGACAAAAGCTTAAACCCTAGATTATGAGTTGCTTCGTAAGGGGCCGATTTGGATCCACTTGTTTCATGCTATGGTTAGGTTTACCTTAGTACTTTTTTGTAGTTGCGGATGCTTGTATTAGAGGTTAATCATAAGTGGGAGGCTTGTCCAAGTAAGGACATCACCCAAGCATCGGTCCACCCACATACCAAATTATCAAAGTACCGAACGCAAATCAGATAATCCTGATGAAAACTACCTTGTCGATAATTCCCACGTGTCCTCGGGAGCGATTTCCTTCATATAAGAGTTTGTCCAAGCTTGTCCTTTGCTACAAAAAGATTGGCCATCTTGCTACACCTTATTTACTTTTACCTTTTGTCACTTGCTACCAATTACCTTATCACAAAACTATCTGTTACCTATAATTTCAGTGCTTGCAGAAAATACCTTACTGAAAACTGCCTATCATTTCCTTCTGCTCCTCGTTGGGTTCGACACTTTTACTTATGGGAAGGACTACGATAGACCCCCTACACTTGTGGGTCATCATTAGGGTCAGCAGAACTCCATGGGCCCCACGAGACACCAGGGCGCGCATGGGGGGGGGGGCTGGCGTGCCCTGGTGCCCCGTGGGCAGCCGGGGCACCCCCAGGTGGTTCTGGTTCTAGTATTTTTCCTTTTATCCCATAAAAAATCTCCAAAAAGTTTCGTCCAATTCCAAGAACTTTTATTTCTGCACAAAAAACAACACCATGGTAGTTCTGGTGAAAAAAGCACCAGTCCGGGTTAGTTTCATTCAAATCATGCAAATAAGAGTCCAAAACAAGAGAAAAAGTGTTAGGAAAAGTAGATATGACAAAGACGTATCAGGTAGGTATGGTGGATGTTTCAAGGAAGATTATGGATGCTTATGTGTGATAGAGTGTGATAACCCACAAGTACAGGGGATCAATCGTAGTCCTTTCGGTAAGTAAGAGTGTTGAATCCAATGAGGAGCAGAAGGAAATGGCTAGCGATTTTCAGCAAGGTATTCTCTACAAGCACTGAAATTGTCGGTAGCAAGTGATGTCTACTACACAACTTTATTCTTGTAGACTCGTGTTGGGCCTCCAAGCGTACAGTTTTCTAGAACAATAGCAAATTTCTCTCAAGTGGATGGCCTAAGGTTTATCAATCCGCAGGAGGCGTATATGAAGATGGTCTCTCTCAAACAACCCTGTAACCAAATACAAGAAATATCTTGTGTCCCCGACACACCCAATACAATGGTAAATTGTATAGGTGCACTAGTTCAGCGAAGAGATGTCGATACAAGTGTAGTATGGATAGTAGATATATGTTTTAATAATAAAAAAATGTAAAAACAACATGGTAGCAAGTAGTAAAACATAACACAAATGGTATTGCAATGCTTAGAAATAAGGCCTAGGGTTCATACTTTCGCTACCGCAATCTCTCAACACTAATAACATAATTGAATCATATAACAATCGCTCAACGTGCGACAAAGAGTCACTCCAAATTTCTTCTCTAGCAGAGAGCATAAGAAGAAATTATTTCTAGGGTACGAAACCACCTCAAATTTATTCTTTCCGATCAATCTTTTGAGCTATGCCTATAGGTGTCACAAACAACCTAGAGTTCATACTAAAATAACACCATATGATACTGATCAACCAACTCTAATGTCAGCTAGATACTCCACTGTGACCACAAGTATCCATGATTCAATTATACGATACGCATCAAACAACTTCAGATTCATAATATTCAATCCAACACAAATAACTTCAAAGAGTGCCCCTAGATTTCTATCGGATAAAGTAGGACGAAAACTTGCATCAACCCCTATGCATAGAATACCCTAATGTCACCTCAGGAATCCGCAAATTGAGTGCCAAAACATACATCAAGTAAATCAATATAATACCCCATTATCAGCACGGGTATTCGTATGCAAGACATACGTCAACTGTTCACAAATCCATAAAAGTATTCAATCTGATAATAGTGAAACCTCAAAGGTAAAAACTTAATTCATTACAACAAAATAGAGAGGGGAAAACACCATATGATCCAACTATACTAACAAAGCTCGCGTTATATCAAGATCGTGCCAAATCAAGAACATGAGAGAGAGAGAGAGAGAGAGAGAGAGAGAGATCAAACACATAGCTACTTATACATACCCCTAGCCTCGAGATTGAACTACTCCCTCCTCATTATGGTGGCCGCCGAGATGATGAAGATGGCCTCCGGTGATGATTTCCCCCTCTGATACGTACATTTTGCATCTCTCTTATTTTGCAAGATTTACATGAAGAAGGAGAATGTCGGCAGCTAGAATTCTGGATCGTAAAGGAGCAAATCTGAGTGGCCTATTCTGCAGAACTCCAAAAGTCCTAAAAATCAACGGAGAATTATTTTGGAATATATAAAAAATATTGGATGAAGAAAATACAGAGGGGACCGCCCCCAGGGCTTGTGGGCCCCCTAGTAGGCCTCCAGTGCCCATTCTGCTATATGATGTCTTTGACCTGAAAAAAATCAGGACGGAACTTTCGGGATGAATCGTCTCCGTCTCGAGGCAGAACATGAGCCGAACAAATCTAGGTCTCCGGCGGAGCTGTTCTACCGGGGAAACTTCCCTCCGGAAGGGTGAAATCGAAGCCATCGTCATCACCAACGATCCTCTCATCGAGGGAGGGTCCATCTTCATCAACATCTTCACTAGCACCATCTCCTCTCAAACCGTAGTTCATCTCTTGTATTCAACCTTTGCCTCAAAACCTCAGATTGGTACCCGTGGGTTGCTAGTAGTGTTGATTACTCCTTGTAGTTGATGCAAGTTGGTTTATTTGCTGGAAGATCATATGTTCAGATCCTTGATGCTATTAAATACTCCTCTAATTATTAACATGAATAAGCGTTGTGAGTAATTTTGTTCGTTCCTAAGGACATGGGAGAAGTCTTGTTATAAGTAATCATGTGAATTTGGTATTCGTTTGATATTTTGATGCGATGTATGTTGTCTTTCCTCTAGTGGTGTTATGTAAACATCGACTACATGACACTTCACCATTATGTTGGCCTAGGGGAAGGCATTGGGAAGTAATAAGTATATGATGGGTTGCGTGAGTGATAGAAGCTTAAACCCTAGTTTATGAGTTGCTTTGTAAGGGTCTATTTTGGATCCATATGTTTCATCCTATGGTTAAATTTATTTTAATTCTTCTTTCATAATTGCGGATGCTTGCGAGAGGGGTTAATCATAAGTGGGAGGCTTGTCGAAGTAAGGACAACCCTCAAGCACCGGTCCACCCACATATCAAATTATTAAAGTAGCAAACGCGAATCATATGAGCATGATGAAAACTAGCTTGACAATAATCCCCATGTGTCCTCGGGAGCGCTTTTCTTTATATAAGAGTTCGTCCAGGCTTGTTCTTTACTATAAAACAGATTGGGCCACCTTGCTGCACCTTTGTTACACTTGTTACTTGTTACTCGTTACGAATTATCTTATCATAAAACTATCTATTATCGATAATTTCAGTGCTTGCAGACAATACCTTGCTGAAAACCGCTTGTCATTTCCTTCTGCTCCTCATTTGGTTCGACACTCTTATTTATCGAAAGGACTACGATAGATCCCCTATACTCGTGGGTCATCAAGACTCTTTTCTGGCGTCTTTGCTGGGGAGTGAAGCGCCTTTTGTGAGTGGAATTTGGTAAGGAAAAATTTATATTACGTGCTGAAATTTACTGTCACTTGTCACAATGTAAAACAATTCTTTGAGGATTTTTTTCAGGGTATCTTCACCCCGATCGGAAGAACAAAGAGTTACCCCTCAACCTACTAAACCTACTGAAAATATTTATTATGAGATTCCTTCGGGTATATTTGAGAAACTGCTAGCTAATCCTTACGCAGGAGATGGAACACTACATCCTGATATGCATCTAATCTATGTGGATGAAGTTTGCCGATTATTTACGCTTGCAGGTGTGCCCGAGGATGAGGTCAATAAGAAGGTTTTCCCTTTATCTTTGAAGGGAAAGGCATTGACATGGTATAGGCTATGTGATGGTATTGGAGCTTGGAACAACAACCAATTTAAACTAGAATTTCATCACAAGTTTTATCCTATGCATCTAGTTCATCGTGATCGGAATTATATTTATAATGTTTGGCCTCGTGAAGGAGAAAGTATCGCTCAAGCTTGGGGGAGGCTTAAGTCGATGTTATATTCATGCCCGAATCATCAGCTCTCAAGTGAAATTATTATTCATAATTTTTATGCTCGGCTCTCTCATAATGATCGATCCATGCTCGATACTTCTTGTACCGGTTCTTTTATGAAGAAGACTATTGAAATTCAATGGGAACTTTTGGAAAGAATTAAATGCAACTCTGAAGATTGGGAACTCGATTAAGGTAAGGAGTCAGGTATGAACCTTGAGTTCGATTGTGTTAAATCTTTTACGAATAACGATGCTTTTCGTGAATTTAGCACTAAGTATGGACTTGACTATGAGATAGTAGCTTCTTTCTGTGAATCAGTTGCTACTCATGTTGATATCCCTAAGGAGAAGTGGTTTAAATATCGTCTTCCCATTGAAGTGAAAGTAGTAGAACCCACTAAGGTTAAAGAAGAAACCGTTACTTATAATGATAATCCAGTTGTTCCCACTTCTTATTGAGTAACCACCTTTCCCTGTTAGGTTAAGGGAACACGCTAAAGCTTCAACTGTAGTCCATAAGAGTCATGTTAGGATACCTACACCCCCTGAACAAATTAAAGTTGAACCTAATGTTTCTATGGTTAAGAATTTCTTGGACAATAATATTGATGGGCATGTTATTTACTTTGTTGGTGAAGCTGCTAGAATTGCCAAATCCAATGGAAAAATATAAAAATAGACCTGTTGTTGGCATGCCTGTTATCTCAGTCAAAATTGGAGATCATTGTTATCATGGCTTATGTGATTTGGGTGCTAGTGTGAGTGCTATCCCGTTTACTCTTTATCAAGAAATTATGAATGATATTGCACCTGATGAGATAACAGATATTGATGTTACTATTAAGCTTGCTAATAGAGATACTATCTCACTAATTGGGATTGTTAGAGATGTCTAAGTCTTGTGTGGGAAAATAAAATATCCTACCGATTTTCTAGTTCTTGGTTCCCCACAAGATGATTTTTGTAGCATTATATTTGGTAGACCTTTCTTGAATACGATAAATGCTAGAATTGACTATACTAAGGAAACAATCAGTGTTAATTTTGGTGATGTGTCTCATGAGTTTAATTTCTCTAAATTTCGTAGACAACCTCATGATAAAGAACCATATAGTAAGGTTGAAATTATTGGTCTTGCTTCTATTGTTGTACCTCCTACTGATCCTTTAGAACAATATTTGCTAGATCATGAAAATGATATGTTCATGAATGAAAGAAATAAAATAGATATAATTTTCTTTGACCAACAACCTGTGCTCAAGCACAATTTGCCTGTTGAAACCTTAGGAGGTCCACCTCCACCTAAATTTGACCATGTGTTTGAGTTGAAACAATTACCTGATACACTGAAATATGCTTATCTTGATGAAAAGAAGATATATCATGTCATTATTAGTGATAACCTTTCAGAGCATGAAGAAAATAGATTATAAAAAACTCTGAGGAAGCATCGTGCCGCTATTGGATATACTCTTGATGATATTAAGGGCATTTGTCCCATCCTATGCCAACACAAAATTAAGGTGGAACCAGACGCTAAACCAGTTGTTGACCATCAACGATGGATAAACCCCAAGATGAAGGAAGTGGTAAGAAATGAAATATTAAAACTTCTGGAAGCATGTATAATCTATCCCATAGCTAATAGTAAATGGGTAAGTCCTGTTCATTGTGTCCATAAGAAGGGATGTATTACCGTTGTTCCTAACGATAAAAATGAGTTGATTCCACAAAGAATTATTACAAGTTAAAGAATGGTAATTGATTTTAGAAAATTAAACAAAGCTACTAGGAAAGATCATTCCCTTTGCCATTCATCGATCAAATGCTAGAAATACTATCAAAAAACACACTTTTGCTTTCTAGATGTGTATTCTGGTTTTTCCCAAATACCTGTATCAAAAGAAGACCAAGAAAAAACTACTTTTGCATGTCCTTTTGGTACTTTTGCTTATAGACGTATGCCTTTTGGTTTATGCAATGCACCTTCTACCTTTCAAAGATGTATGACATCTATATTCTCTGATTTTTGTGAAAAGATTGTTGAGGTTTTCAGCGATGATTTTCCCGTTTATGGAACTTCTGTTGATGATTGCTTGAGCAACCTTGATCGAGTTTTGCAGAGATGCGAAGAAACTAATCTTGTCTTGAATTGGTAGAGGTGCCACTCTATGGTTAACGAAGGAATTGTTTTGGGGCATAAAATCTCCAAAAGAGGTATTGAAGTTGATAAGGCTAAAGTATATGCTATTGAAAAAATGTCGTGTCCTAAAGATATCAAAGGTATACGAAGTTTCCTTGGTCATGCTAGTTTCTATAGGATATTTATTAAAGACTTCTCAAAAATTTCTAGGCCTCTTACTAATCTTTTTGCAAAAAGATGTTCCATTTGTTTTTTATGATGATTGTGTAGAAGCCTTTGAAATCCTTAAGAAAGCCTTAGTCTATGCACCTATTATTCAACCACCTGATTGGAACCTACCCTTTGAAACCATGTGTGATGCTAGTGATTATGTTGTTGGTGTTGTTCTAGGACAAAGAGTTGATAAGAAATTAGATGTTTTCCATTATGCTAGTAAAACTCTAGACAATGCCCCAAGAAATTATGCCACTACTGAAAATGATTTCTTAGCAGTTGTATTTGCGTGTGATAAATTCAGATATTATATTATTGATTCTAAAGTAACTATTTACACTGATCATGCTTCTGTTAAATACCTTATGGAAAAGAAATATGCTAAACCTAGACTTATCAGATGGGTTATTCTACTGCAATAATTTGATTTGCATATCAAAGATAGAAAAGGAGTTGATAACCTCGTAGCAGCCTTGTCCAGGCTAGAGAATATTCTTGATGACCCACTACCTATTGATGATAGCTTTCCCGATGAACAATTAGCGGTCATAAATACTTCTCGTAGCACTCCATGGTATGCAGACTATGCTAGTTACATTGTTGCTATTTATACTATCGAGTTCACATACCAACAAAAGAAAAAGTTTTTCTATGATTTAAGACATTACTTCCGGGATGACCCACACCTTTATAAAGGAGTAGATGGTGTTATTAGACGTTGTGTACCTGAGCATGAACATGAACAAATCCTACGCAAGTGCCACTCAAAGGCTTATGGAGGAACCATGCGGGAGATAGAACATCACACAAGGTATTACAATCCATTTTTATTGGCTTACTCTCTATAAAGATGCTCGTAAGTTTATCTTGTCTTGTGATGAATGTCAAAGAATCGATAATATTAGTAGACGCCAGGAAATGCCTTTTATTATTCACTTATTATTGAACCATTTGATGTTTGGGGCTTTGATTTCATGGCACCTTTTCCATCCTCTAATGGGTACACACATATTGTAGTAGTTGTTGATTACGTTACTAAGTGGGTAGAAGCTATTCCAACTGGTAGTGCTGGTCATAACACCTCTATTAAAATTCTCCCAAGGTTTGGTGTCCCTAGATATTTAATGACTGATGCTGGTTCACACTTTATTCATGGTGCTTTCCAGAAATTGCTTGCTAAATATGAAGTCAACCATAGAATTGCATGTCCTTAACATCTTCAGTCTAGTGGTCAAGTAGAATTAAGCAATAGAGAGATAAAATTGGTCTTACAAAAGATTGTTAATAGATCTAGGAAGAATTGGTCTAAAAAACTTGATAATGCATTATGGGCTTACATAACTGCTTACAAAGATCCTATGGGCATCATGTCACTTACCTCTTGAACTGGAACATAAAGCCTATTAGGCAATTAAAGAGCTCAACTATGATTTCAAACTTGCGGGTGAAAAGAGCCTATTTGATATTAGCTCACTTGACGAATGGAGAACCCAAGCCTATGAAAATGCCAAATTATTCAAAGAAAAGGTTAAAAGGTGGCATGGCAAAAGAATACAAAAGCGGGAATTTAATGTAGGTGACCAAGTCTTGCTATACAATTCTCATTTATGTTTTTTTGCAGGAAACCTTCACTATAAATGGGAAGGACCTTACGTTATCGAAGAAGTTTATCATTCTGGTGCCATCAAAATGAACAACACAGTAGGTAATAAACCAAGAGTGGTAAGCGAGCAAAGAATCAAACATTATATCTCGGGTACTCCCGTAAATATTAACACCAATATTATTATTTTGGTCTGTAAAAAATCATTATATAATCTCCCGAAGGTTTCGACCACCATATCATGACAATATCCTCTGTTCTTGTTTCATGATGTTTTCTGGGCAGATAGGAAAATATGTCTTCTCAAGATTCAGATGGAGAGAGCTATGTTTCACACTATGTTACGAACCCAAGGACCTACGGAGACCTCTCTCCTTATACTGGGAATTCGAAGGAGGAGGAAGACTCTGATCTGGAAGAAACAAAGGATATGATCTCGGATGAAGACACCGTCCCTCTACCTCAACCCAAATATATGCATGTGGAATTCAAGAAGTCAAGCCTTCCCAATAAAACCCAATCTATCCATTCTCGTTTTCTGCGGTATTGTAAGGCCACATTGTGCAAGAAGATATTAAAGCTTGAGCTGGAGAACAAGGATCTAAGGGAGGAAAACTTTAGTCTGAGACGCAAACTGGAGAAGCTTGCGACCTCACCATCACCACCAAAGAAGGAGACTTTAGTACACGGGTACGGGCACTCCCCTTGGCTTGTGCCAAGCTTGGGGGAGGTGCCCCGGTATCGTATCACCATCACACCTTTACCTTTATCGTTTATCTTAGCTCGATACTTTTGGTTATATCTTGATCTAGTAGAATAAAAGTTTTAGTATGATTTAGTCTTTGAGTTTTGCTTTTGATCTTTCTATGTAATCGAGTTCGAGAGTTACATAATAAAGAGTAGTTTTTATTTGAGGGCTTTGCTTTCATGCTTTTATCTTAGAAAAGAAGGAGACCAATATAATAGTCTTATGAAGAGTGATGACTTCACATAAAAAGAGTATGCCTCATGAAACTTGTTAAGAGTTCACAAACATAGTTTTGGTCATTGTTGCAATTAATAGGAAGTAATAAAGAAACAGAGGTCTTACATATAAATATACTATCTTGCACATCTTTTGTGATTGTGAGCACTCATTAAAATATTATATGCTAAGAAGCTGATGTTGGACAGGGAAGACAACGTAATGTGTTATGCTCCTTTATATCTAAACATAAATTATATTGTCATAGATACTCCAACATGTTGTGCTTGCCTTTCCTCTCATGCTAGCCAAAAAATTCCTGCACCAAGTAAAGATACTAGTTGTGCATCCAAAACCCTTTGACCCAATTTTCCATGAGAGTCCACCATATCTACCTATGGATTGAATAAGATCCTTCAAGTAAGTTATCATCGGTGTAAGCAATACAAATTGCTCTTTAAGTACGTACTACTTATTAGTGTGAGGAAAATAAACTTTGTATAATCTTGTGATGGGGAAGAAATAAAAGCGATGGACTGCATAATAAAGGTCTCTATCACAAGTGGCATTACAAAGTGACATTCCTGTGCATTAAGACTTAGTAAATCCAACGAAAAAGCGCATGGCAACCTCTGCTTCCCTCTGCGAAGGGCCTATCTTTTATTTCAATGTCTTCCTTAATATCAGAGTCAAGGTGATCTTCACCTTTCCTTTTACTTTTATCTTTTGGCAAGCATAATATGTTGGATATATATACAGCCGGTATATTCTGCTAATATTAGCAGAATAACTATTCTGATAACACTTCCGCACTGCACGCTCAACGTGAGGCCACTGCACTTTCAGTAGCAAAGGTACTACAATACAGAGACTAGTGAACTTCCTGTCGGAAATAACTACAAGCGGTAATTTTTCGGTAGCTTTTTCGCTCTAGTTTTTAACCGTTTATCGGAATGAGCGTGTAATATACCATTGATAAGATATGGATTAGGCGTAACTTCGCCATGTTGAACACTTTTCGAGATTCATCACGGTTTAAGAGCAGTTTCAAAAATGGTGCGGCGCACGACGAGTGGCAGCGAGCGTGTTTTCTAAACGGCTCGTCGGATTGAAGCAAACGATACACCGTTGGAACGATATCGTCGAGGCGCATCTTTTCCATATCTATTATTTTCTCTAATTCGTTACGGTTGCAGTTTTAAATTTAGTAAATCACGGACTTGTGTTTTTCGATTTTTTTTCAATTTTCGGTAGTGTTTTCGCTCCAGTTTTGAACCGTTTGTCGAAACAAAGCGTATGACACGCCGTTGGAAAGCTACGGACGAGGCGCAACTTTCATATGTTGAAATGTTTTTGAGATTCCTTACAGTTTTTATTTAATTTTGAAAATTAAGCGGCTGACGACGAGAGGCAGCGGCCGTTTTTCGCGAAATTTTTACAAGCCACTTGTCGAAATTATTAAAATTATACGCCGTTGGATAGATATTGATGAGACACAACTTTCTCGTGTGGAACACTCTTTCCGGTTCCTTACGGTTTAAGGCATTTTGATTTAATAAAATGTGGACACTCTATTTTTTCACGACCCAAAATCGTCGTGTGTACTGCATTAGACAGAAGACAACACTGCTTTTAGACTAAAAAACCGCACTTCATCAAACCGACAAGTGCACTGCATGATTTCTTTGTTGTGGGACGTGAATTTTCCCACACGAGTTTTTGTTTTTGTTGTCATTTTTTCAGCTTTCTTTTATGAACGAGAGTGGACCGCAAAGACAAGGGAAAGTGAGCCGCGACATATATCAATGTGAACAACATTACGATCTTGTTGTTTTGCTAATTTTTTTTGCATTTTTATGTTGGGTACAAGTGAAAAGTATCACGCTCGAAAGTGAACCACATCCAAGGACCAAGCACGCTAACATTTTTCACACCTTCATGTTGGGCGCAAGTGAACAATATCACTCTTGAAAGTGAACCACATTGATGCAATCGACTGAGTTTTGAAACACACAAACACAACCATACTTACATTAGCGAACCGCATTCAAAACACGTAGTCTGCTCATCCAGTACTATCAGCTGTTCGTGCGTTTGAGAAGTGACCCACATGTGTTTCTTTTTCTAGCAACATCTTTTATCTTTGCGTTTAAAAAAAGAATTGCGGGATGCCATGAGTGAACCACATAAAATGGTCAAACTGAAACATACATCAAGTTGATTAGTTGAACTACTCAAAAAAGTATGACGCTGGCTACCCATAATTCAGTCCACTTATCTCCCGCCACTAGCGAACAACAATGAGCGAAGGAGAGAGCTGCATGTGACGGTTGTAGCTCACAGGTCCGGCGAGCTGCACGCCACACCCACTCACACTGCACGCCCTTTCACTGCACTCAAATGCATCAAAGTTGTACATCCAAATTCTAAAAATGAAAAAAGAACTTTGGAAATGCTTTATGGAGACTAGTTCCCAACCGGAACACACATCATTTTCCTTTTTGCCTGAAACGGGTGTGCACTGCACCGCAACACACACACAACTAAACTGATGGGCAAAGCGTACCGAACTACACCAGGACACACACTAGTTGAAGTGCACGCGCACACAGCAGCGGCAAAATCTGAAACCAAAAACCACAAACTGAAATGGACTCCCTGTCAAACTGTACCTCGATGTCGTTGTTGGAGGGAGGAGGTAAGGACGCCAAGGAGTGCAGCGGGCGCCGGCGCTGGACGCCAAGGGCAATACTAGCAGGCACCGGTTTTTCTCATTTTGCGATTTGAACCGCAATACCACGCACATCTGAGCCACGCTTGTGCTAGAAGGGAGCTGCAGGAAGAACAGTCTCTGGCGACTGGTCGGGGTAGTAGTCTCGTGCCGAAAGTCGATAGGAGGCCACCAAACTCCCCTACGTCCCTAGGCAAACGGTCGTAGGGAGCTACTGGAAGTGAGGAGGCCCTCGACTTCCCTAGATTGGCGCGATGCCTGGCGTGTAGCTCGACGGTCAACGACAGGGTGGGTAGGGCCTCATGTTGCCGGATTGTGGGGAGGATGGATTTACCCGAGGGTGGTCAGATCCATTCCAAGGCGGCCAAATCCGTTCCTGTGGCGCGGCGAACAGGGCACTGTCCGCTGGAATCGAGCAGGAGAGGTTGTCCTCGGTCGCACGGATCCGGGGGCAACATGACGACGCGCGTCTGGCCCATCGGCGATGAGGAGGTGGGGCGGGCCGTGCAATGGGAGAAGATGGGGGCGGTGTGGGCATGGCCGGTGGATCCGTTAGAAGGAGCCATAGGGAGGGGGCAGCGCATGG
>LR738710.1:326797587-326828814 GCA_902687465.1 Secale cereale
ATATTATATGGCTGGGTCAATTGCCTCCCCTCCCACCTTATCCCTAGCGGCTCCCCTCCTACCTTATCCTTGGCGGCGAACATTGCCTCCTCTTTTGCCACCGCTCCTTGATCCGTCTTCTTCCCAACCAGACCCTACATCTGGCAATGGATTGCGCGTGCGGCTGCCTGGCAAGGATGGAGCCCATGCTGGAGACCTGTGTTTTTTTTGATGGGTTGGTTCTGAACCAGAGGCAGCGGCACAACGCGCTCTGTTCCCTGCTTTATTCTTCAGGTATTGGATTTCGGGCTCCATTCATCCATCAGATGACTGACGATGATGTCAATGATTCATGGGTATGTATTTCTCGCATAGTCTTTTCATGTGTTGTGTGTAGTTAACACTATCTGAATATTTGTAGTAGTATTAGTTTCTGAAGAAACATTTTTCACTAAGTATAAGTGAACTGCTTTCACATAGAGTTTTATTATGAATATTGTAGGAGCAGCAGCAATTTGGTCTAGTCAATATTATTATCTGATGACATCAATATTTATTATGAAGATTGTAGCAGCAATTTAGTTTCTGAAGATTGTACCTTTTTCTTATTTGTTCTTGTTCATTTCCTGCAGAAATTCCCTTCTGGTCTAGTCAGGGTAACAGAAAGTTGTGTTAATTTGGTCTTGGTTAGCAAGAATGGATATCATGATGTTGATGTTATGTATTCTGTTGGCTCAGATGATTGTTTGGTTCTCAAAGATGGCTGGAAGGAATTGGTGGAGGAAGCTGGTCTTCAGGCTGGGGATGTTGTCATGGCTATGTTTTATAGGCATGCAAAGTGTTTGGAAATCAAGTTAAATTTGCTTTAGATTAGTCTTGCTTGAGCAGCAGCAGCACGAAACAATTTTTTGTAATAATTTGACATTTTTGTGTGGCTTCTAGTTTATTTTCTAGAAGAAATCTGAGTATAAGTGAACTGCTTTTCACAGATAGTTTTTTATGTGCATCCTATTAGCAGCAGCAGTTGAAGCAATATACAGACTGGAAACACCCACTGAGCTTTCTTTTTTTCTGTAACCCACATATGGAACTACAGTGCTTAATAAAAAGGGACTGCATCAACCATTATAGTAGTAGCAGTTTTGTGAAGAAAACTCTATGTGAACTGCTTTCATAGAGAGTTTTTTATGTGTATCCTAGTACCAGCAGCAGTTGAAGCAATATACAGACTGAAAACAACCACTGAGAACTGCAAATTGTTGATAGATACAAACCAAGGTTCTGTGCTCATAATAAGCAAAGTACATCGTGAAGCAAACTAAAGCAACATAAGCAAACATTGTGCCGAAGCAAATTACAACGAAAGCAAGCTAATCGACATAAGCAGAAGGAAACAAGTTGAGCAATTGTGACAGGAACCCTTGGCTATCAGCATCTGGCCTGCTTCATCAGTTCCACCCGGGGCAGGTGGAGGTGGAAGGTGATCCCCCCTGCTCCCCACCCTCCAGGATGACCTCGGGCGCTTCCTTGTCTTCTCTTTTATAGAGCGGGTGAGGCCATTCTGCACTGTGGTGATGCGGTTCCATATCTCGAACGCAGTGTAGGCGTCCTTGACAGCATACTCAATGTGCCTCCTGCTGAGAATCCAAGTCCACTGACGGTGCTCTTGGTCTGTCATCTTTCTCTTCATGTCTGTGTAGTAGTCGTCGATGATGATGGCAGATACATCTCCAAGTGAGTCCAGTGTCTTCGTTGCTTCAGGCACCCTCCAGTTCGCCTGAATGTCGGCGAAGTTGGGGATGTACATGTTGCAGCGTGAAAGCTTCTCCTTGTCTTGGTCGATGCAGAAACCAGCAAACTCGTACCTAAGTGAAGTGAACCACAAGTTATTCTTCTGCGAACTGCATACAGACGACATATAGAACTGCATACAAATGACAAGGAGAGACCCATCGACCTGCAACTATATTTTACTCAGTAGAAAGAATGGCTTACTTTGGATCGCTGAGGAACTTGTTGAAGGTGATGCATCTCTTGCCCATTGTAGCACATACTTGGAAAAGCAGCATTGGGTGATATTTGCCGATGGAGCGTTGAATCACGGCGGCGTCCCTCTTGTCAGGGGTGTACTCGAGGTCGATGCCGACGATCTTCTCGCGGCGCCCCCGAAGAACTTCCTTGTACTCGTCGACATATGTCGCCATGGCCTCCACGTCGTTGGTGTAGACCACCGTGAGCATGGTCTTTCCGTGCGCCTCGACATCCTTGTAGACCTTGGTGAACGGCATGGCTGGAAAGAGGAGGAACAGGAGGAGGAAGCGCAGTGTTGTGTGTTTTGTGAATGATCAGGGTGATGGAGTGCGGAATTTAAAGGGGAGCGGCAGCAACATCTACCGAGCGCACGCTCTCATCCTCCAACCGGCATGGCGATCGTGTTTGTGTTCGTGGGGATCGTGGGCTTCACGCGTTTTCCAACCGGCCGGATAGAGGAGCGGTCGCGCGGCGCTTCGCTTGTGTCGGGCGATCGTGGGCGCGTATATTTCAGGCAGCTTTAACAAGCATTCTGAAGTGAGGTTTGTTTGTTCGCACGCGAACCGCTTCGTTGTTTGTAACCGAACTGCATCGTGTTAACCGAGCCATTTTTTTCTTTTTGTATATGACCTATGGGCCGTGCTCGTAGAGGAGGTTATTTTAATTTGTGCCGCTGACTCGTGGGCCCAATCTTTTAGTCATTAAGCTTCTCTTCTTCTCTATTTCTCGCCGTCCCCTTCCGCAGCCGCCGCCGTCCGCAGGCACGCCTCCTCCGCCGTCGCCGTCCGCAGCCTCCTCTTCCGACCGTCACAGCATCTCACGGTGAGCCCCATATCTTCCCGTCTGCTCCGTCGATTTCGGCGCCGGAAATCGCCATGGGCGTTCCCGATGGGGTGCTAGGTTTTTTTGGAGCCAACATCCTTTTCTTAAATTCATTTTGTATGCTCGAATCGTAATGCCCTATGGATTGAAACTTTTGTTTGTGGTTTTTTGGCCTTCAAATTTTTAGCAATGTGCATCTAGTTTTTTTTTCTCTGTCTGTTTTTAGGTTGCTGTCTAGGGTTTAATTGTTATCCCTTTTTGTTTGCAGATACAACATGTCTTCTCCTACTAGAAGAAGTCCAAGATTTGGAGGGAAATGTAAGCGAACTGCTTTTGTAGTTCTATTATAATGCCGCTCCAGCCTGATACTTTTCTTTCTGTTTGTATCTCCGTTAGATAATACAGCTTCTTCCTCCCCAATTGATGCCTCACCAGTCAGCATGGCTCCCCCATCTGGTAGTACATCAAAGTGCACTGCATTTTTATACATGGTCAATTGCTTTTGTTGAACGAAATAGTGCACTGCATCATAGATTCCCTTACCAAGGCCCATTTTCAGACATGTGGCAAACTGATATGAACTGCCTCAAGTTAGTTTATTTTTATTTTTTTGGCATGACTTTAAGTTTCTTTTTATGTTTAATTGTTAAACATAAACTGCTAAGAGAGCACTACATTTGTACATTGCTTTGTATTTTTTTGTCTATCCACATGTGGTTGCCAAATTGATATGAGCTGAATTAAGTTTTAGTTTTTCCCTCTCACAGAACTGCATGAATTTGTTTTGTTTTGTATATCAAAGCGCACTTCATTTTATATGTGGTCAATTGCTTACTGAACGAATTAGTGCACTGCATCATATATCCCTTTACCAAGGTCCATTTCAGACACGCGGCAAATTGATATTCAAGTGACATGAACTGCATTAAGTTTTCTATTATGTTTTAATTGTTAAACATAAACTGCTGAAGAGAGCACTGCATTTGTACATTGTGTGGCCAAATTGATATGAGCTGCATTAAGTTTAGGTCTCCCTCTCACACACATATTTTCTGATATTTTTCTTACCTACAGTTTTATGTCCTGGTGGGTCCGGGGGTGGTGGTGTTAACTATTTGATTACACGTTATTTCACAACCGATGTTGTCGGTGGCGGGACATCTGATCAGGGCAGCATTCTACCTGAATTGAGTGAAACCCAGTCGCAATCTGTTGATGGCACATAACCAGTTACATAGGATTGGATGGTCCCTGATCAGATTGCAGCTGATGTTGAGAGGAAAAGGTAGAAAGCGATTGCGCTCGGTAAGACTTTCGAGAAGGCTCATAAGGCGAAGCAAGTAAAGTTTGATGAGGGTAAGGAGACAAGAAGGAGGATTGCAGATTCAAAGAAGTCTGCTAAGTTTGCCCCCGCAAAGAATCCTGTGAAGAGAAAACTCAACACTGTTGCAGAGGAAGGTTTAAGTTCTCCACAGCGGAGCCCGTGTGTTGATTACTCAAACAGGCCTAATTATGCTGAGGTTGATGTGGATGGGATTCAAGGAAAGCGGACACGCGCGGACGATTACTCGGGTGTTGATTTTGAGCGTCCATCTAAGCTGGCACGGGAAAATGCAGCTGGAGAAGCGCTGGACAATGATTCTGATGAGGAGGATGTTGATGTTAGGAAGGTATACACTATTTATTTATTTTTACTGTTTTTTAAGTTGTTTCGCATGAGTTGCTGATGTGAACTGCATTTTTTATTCTTTTTTTGTATATTGCTAAGAGTACCAAGAGGAAGAGATCTGAAGATGATGTTGCGCATGAATGGCGTTTTAACAAGACTGTTCGGCTGTCCATTCCAAACGTATGCAAAGCTATGGCCTTGTTGGATGAGCCGCACAGAACTTTGGTGCGGCAAGCAGGTTTTGGCATTGTTTTCGACCTGAAAGTAAAGAAGAATGTTTCTCGTGTTCTCATGTGCAAGCTGATGGGAAAGATCGGCCCTGATACGATGAGATTGGACTGCGGGTCAAACAAGGTTCTGGAAATCAATCGTGAGGGTGTCCATCACATTTTTGATTTCCCTATGGGTTCTCACACTGCTCCCAGGCCTGCTGTGAGCGGCCATGATGATTCGCTGGCTAATCTGAAGGATGAACTTGGTTTCAACCGTTCTCGTAGCATAGATGTGAAGGACCTGCTTATTTTACTTCGCACGCTGGCTCCGGACCGTGCGAAGGTTAATAAGACTGTGAAGGTTTTTTTCTCATTGTTTTCCAGAGCTTGCTTTGCCCCAGCCCTGCAACTCGGTTGTCCAGGGTAGCTGCTATGGTTGAAAACTTGGATTTTGCATCTATGGCTAGCATGGACTTTTGTCAGCTTGTTGTCGACGAGATGCAGGCCGCTGTGTACAAGTGGAATTCTGAAGGGAGCAAGCAGAACTGCGCTGAGGGTTGCACCATCGTGCCCCTGTTCATGTACCTCGATTCATTGAATCTTCGCACTATATTGGTTATGCATACATGCACGCCACGTGCTGCAATACTGTCCCATGAGCAGTTGAAGAAGATTCACAACATCGACATTATTGTCAAGGGAAAGATACACCTGGATGCTTACAAGTTTGGCAAGCTGCCGGTCAGTGCATAGCCAGCCTTTGTGTTTGTTTTATTTCCTTTTTTTTCGCCATGCTAAATGTGAACCTCTTATGTACTTATTTGTGAACCGCATCTTTTTTTGTTAATTTGTTCAGTGGAAGGCGGAAGGGGACATTGTGTACAAGCGGACTCCAGTTGCCGAAGTGCATGAAATGTTTTGTGAGCCTCTTGCTAGGGGTTCTCCAATTCGACGGGTTCATGGTTTTGCTAGGGCGGCTGCTGGAGGTTTTTCTGGCGAGGCTTCTGCTGACGGCAATAAATTTGTTCAGGTCGATGAGCTTCTCGACAGGGTCATCAATTTAACTTATGATTTCCCTACATCCGGTTCCAGGATGAGGAATATTGCTGGATTGTTTCCTCAAGGCAAAGGCCCTTCTGAAGCAGAAATCGAGGCTGCTCATAACTTTAACCGTGGGCAGCTTGAATTCCTTAAGCAGACAGTTACGAATATCAGGTCTTCATTCGTTCAGTTTAAGCAGTCTCAGGATGACAAGTGTGCTAGGTATGAGCAGGAAGCTGAGGCAATTGTGAAGGAAATGAACAGGCGTGAACATGTTGTCCGGCCTTCTTTGCCTGACCGCGCAACTATGGATGTACGTCTTTTTTTCATATGTGAACCATTTTTTTTACCCATTTTGTTATTGATTTTTTCTGTGTGTTGTGGCATTGACTATTTGTTTTCGCATCCTTTTGTTCTTTTCGCGGAGTGGAGGAGAATCTTCTAATGCTAACGCTTGCCGTGATGATGACCACCACGACCACTACGGTGTTGATTCTGATTTTTTGTTTGATAGGCCATTGTCCCCTATTGACGAAGCTGCCAAAGACAATCCTCTTGACAAAGGCGTCATTGACAAGGTTTGATTTCTTCCTATTTTTTGTTACAGTGGACTTCATTGTTTAATTTTTTGTAGTGTCCAAAACAAAGAATCATAGTTGCACCAACAGTGGCAGCGAACTGCATTTTTAACTTTTTGTAGTGTGCACCAGTAGTGGTAGTGCACTGCAGTTGTTGTTTAGAGAAGAAGCAGCATTTTTAGAAGTGAACTGCATGATCTGGTGTTGGCTTTGTTACATAACTGCATTTTGTATAATAGTTTTATTTTATGTTTTTGTTTTTTAGGACGGCGAATCAAACGTCAAAATACATGGGAAGGAGGCAGAGGGTGACGCTGACAAGGACGACGAGGCTGACAAGTCTAAAGAGATGGAAGGCGATGCTTCTCTGGTGAGTATAGAGAATTTGCATTTTGTGTTTTATTTTTATTTTTCATGCGAGCTTCATGGTCCGTTTTCTTAGTGAACTGCATTCTCTCTTTGTGTAATGTGTTTTATTTTTAACTCATCAGAACTGCGGATTAAATGTTGAAATCCAAGCGAAGCGCACCATGCAGGATGATAATGTAGAAGGGAGAGAAGGAGAGGAGCCTAATGCGGAGGTTGATAAGGCAGAAGGTAGAGAAGGAGGGGAGTGTTCTGTTGAGGCTGATAAGGCACAAGAGAGAGAAGGAAGGGATGATATTGTGGGTGGTGATAATCATGAAGAGAGAGAAGGAGCTCCTCGTGTTACAGTTGAAATGGCAGAAGAGAGAGAAGGATCTCCTAGAGTTGGATTTGATGCTACGGGGACATCCGCTGGCATTGATGGTGTTGTTGGGCCTACTATTTTGTTGCTTGGCGATGAGGTGCCTGATAAATTTTGTGTCGCCCCTCGCGCCCCCGAGCAATCTGATGGCAATCTGGCTTTCCCAGCCGAGACAACCAAAGTCCCAGCTGAGACAGTTTCGATTGGTTCTGAAGAGGAACAACCAAGACTCTCTAAGGACATGAGCAATCAAGTGTCGCTTGACGATGATATTACTGGGCTGGATCACTTGATGCTCAGTGAAGATGGATCTGAGCAGCTGCAGGAAGTGTATTCTGAAACCGAAGGTAAGCGAACTGCATTATTTTTGTTCTTTCCCGGGCGAATGGACCGTGTTGTTTTATACACTCTGATATCGTTCCCACTTTGTATGCAGATGAGGAATTACCTATTGTTGCTCCTTCGAGCATTGATCCAGCTCTTTTGAGAAGATACAATGAGTTATATGACGCTGTTATGAGGGCTAGGAGGGATAATAAGAAGAAGTATGACATTTTTTGTCTTACACCCCGGTTATTTAATATGTTATTTTTTTAGGGACACCCATCTTATCACTTTTTGCTGGGCTTTTTTCTTCTTGTCTGAAGGCATCTAGTTGCATTCAAGGGCGAGTTTGGTGATATTACTATCGGTCAGGTTGGCGAGTCTTTTTGGTCATATGGAACGCTGAGCACGCGCCTCGCAAATATTGGCGTCTCTATGTTTGTTGAGAGGTTCAAAGGATCTCAAATGATGATTGTCCCGTACAACCTATGTGTAAGCATTTTCATTAATTTATATTTATCCCTCATCCAATTTTTATTGTGCTATAAGCATTTTCATTACCTCTCTGGTTTTGTCTTTTTGGCAGAATTCCATTTGGAATGGCGATGCCACAAATAGGGCTTTGAAAAAGATGTTTTCTTCAAGCGCAGAGGAACGTGTGGACAAGAAAAACTTGGTAACACATTTTGACCATTTTCGTCATCTTGAAATAGGTTTTCTGTTTTTCTATTTTCTCATCTGGTTTGTTTTATTCTTTTTTAATTCAGATTATGTTTGCAACATTTGATTCTCCTCCCGCAACAATGAAGGACGCGATAGGCCACTACTGCTTGGTTACTTTGAACCTGCGAGAGAAGCGTTTTGAGTTTCTCGACTTATACAACGGCGCCGACAGCGCTCCTGCAAATCTCGTCTTCAGGAAAATGGTCAGGAACATAAAAAAAGTTTGGAAAGATGGCAGCGCAAGCTGCGATTGGCCGTTGAACCCTCCCACCCTTGACGGCTTCGTGCTGACTCATGTTAATGTCCCGCAACAGGGAAACGGGTTTGTACTTGTTCTCCTTTCTTTTTCCTCCTTCAGTTTTTTTGTGTAAGTGAGCTGCATTGTTTTTACTAAATTAGAAGCACCTTTCCCTTGAGCGAACTGCATTACTAATGTGTTATTAGTTGTTCTCCCTTGGTTTTTGTGTGTAGGGAGGTGCATTGTTTTACTAACATCAGTAGCACTTCATTATTGAGTGAACTGCATTAGTAATGTGTTTATCTTGGTTTTCTTGCAGGCATGATTGTGGATTTTACATGTTCCAATTCATGCAGACCTGGGATGGTGAAACGATTCCCAAGTTTGGGAAGGAGCACATTGGCTACATGAGGAAGGCGATGCTCTATAGTTGGCTGACCTCGTCGCATTGCTGTCTGGACCTAACATCACTTTTAATTTTTAAAGAAGGTTATTACATTTTTTCAGTCACACACCCTTTTATTAAGTGAACTTCATTGATACAGAAAGGGGAGGTCCACTACTTTTGTTAAGCTTTTAGTAGAACTCCATTTGCATGTTAAAATGACTTTCGGTAGTGAACTTGATGATTCTTTTCATTTTGCTCATTATCCATTTTTTTGTGCAGGCTTTGACGAAGGCGCAGACCAAGGTGGTATTTCCTTGTTTGAAACTCAGGTTCACACTCCAACGATTCAGAATTTTGTCCTTGATGAACCCCCCGTTAAGGTTGGAAAAGAACCGGTGTGTAAGAGGTTGAGGAGTGGTGCCGGCCCTTCGAATGAAAAAGCTCTTGAGAAATCTCCTGTCAAGGTCAAGCGTGGGAAGAAAGCAGTCAGCCCTCCGAATGCTGAAGATACTGATGATGATTTTGAGAGGCCACCACCAGTGCCTAGGAGTACCAGGAGCGCAGCTGTGGAACGCCCAACCCACAGTGAGGCACTAGTTCTATCAAATAAGAGGCATGTGCAGAAGCCATCAAAGTTTAGATCTCCGATACAGAAGTTGAAACCTGCGAGTTTCAGCTATCTTGCGGAGATGAGTAAAGTCTTGCAATTCATCACGAGCACACCATTCAGGCAGAAATACAGCGAGTCAGTTCTTTATTCGTTAGTTTTTTTGCTTTGATTTTTTAATGTGTGTAATGTTTGTGTGTTTTTCCTTTGTGTTCCTAATCCCCCCACCCTCGCCGTTTGTTTTGTGCAGGTCCGCGCTTTTCATGCACAGGAATCCAGTCGAAGTCTACACTGTGAATGTGGACTACATGTTCTTAACTTTCACCAGAGCTGGTTTCATGGACTCAGAATTGATGGATCATATCATCAGGTACTGGAAGAATGACGAGCATATGAATGTGGTTTATCGATCTGGCGAACGCGTTCTTCTGTCCCCTTTGTTTATCACGGTATTTCTCTTTTTCCCTTTTTTATTAATTCTGCTGGAGTGAACTGCAGTTAATAGTGTCTAATAATTTGTTTTAGCAATGTACTGAACTGCATACATAATTGTGTTAACCCATGTATCTTAAATGAAACAAATTGGGAGACGTGTGAACTGCATACTGTTAGAGAAGTGTGATCTGTTTTTCATTAAGCGCCAGAGTGAACTTTGAGGGGGAACTGCATTAACGTTCTTTTGTGAATTACCCACTCGCAGTATGTGCTTCAGATCAATGATCACGCGGATAGAGATAAAGATGGAAACGTTGTGTTGCCTTTTGTCGACAACAAGTTTAATGTTGACGGTGCAGTAAAGCAGTTCAAAGTTTTTGTTCGTGATGATGAGAACCTTCTTGATTGCAAATTAGTAAGTTATCAGGTTTGCTAGTTTAGCCTTATGTACTTATTATCTCTCCCATTTTTTCCAGTTATCCTTTTTCACTCATCAAACCCAGAACAATTTTGATGAAACAAAATCAGATTCTGTTACCACGGATGAAAGACCAGCATTACTCGCTATACACGATGAATAGGTACCGCGAGACCCTTGATATTCATGACACTAGGAGGTACATCGGACCGTTTGATCAAACAACGAGGTGGCATAAGTATGAATACCATAGCGACCGCACTGAAATGGTAATTTTTTCCTTTTTCACCTTCTTCTGCTTTTCATCTGTGCGCGTGTCAAACAACAGTATTGTGATGTGTATTTTTTTTTACCAGATGATCAGGATGACTGCATTGTTGAAGAAGGTTTACGGAGAAAAGGAGTACAAGAGAAAGGAGTCGGTAGACTGGGTCGATGTTTCAAAGAAAGCTAGCTTTTTGGGCACCCCTGAAGAGGGCCCCAACGAGTGCGGCTTCTTTGTTCTGAAGATGGCCCAGTTTTATGACGGCAAAAGCTTTGTTGTGAAATTCGCAGAGCGTAATGTAAGTATCTTTTTTTAACCCAATAATAATTCCTCATTCTTTGATTTTTTTTGTTAGTTCTTTTTGTAGATGATCTTGTTTTTTGTTTATTTTGTTTGCTTCATCGCAGGAAGCTGCTGTTGAGGAATGGAAGGCTGAGTTCTTGTTCCAGATCCTGTTCCACCCTGATAACATGGTCGTAGTCACCGAGTTCCCGGAGGATCTAAGAAATCTCTGCATTTCTCTTGGCCTTCCTCCAAAACTGGATTCGCAGGAGCAGGATGAGGCATAGAATGATAGCAGATCTTTTATGTGTGTTGATGTCTTTTCATGTGTGCTCCAAAACTTTCTGTAAACAGTATGTATGTCGCTGTGTGTAGTTCTCGATCTGCAAAACTATTCACACCATGCTGTGTGCTTTTGTATATTCCGGTCTAGTTAGTTTTGTGTTTTTCTTTTGTGGCAGACAGTGACAATGTCAAATATGTACATAATGGAGCTTTCAGCCAATTCCTCCTGTGAATTGTAACATGTTCGTAGCGCACTGCATTCACTCATATGAGTAGCAGCCAAGTTTTTTTAAATATACGTATCCACACTGCATCTCACCTTATCACACGGGACAGCAAAGAGGAATTCAACGTGTTTTTCGTCGAGGTTCAAAATTTTGGAAAAATTGTATTAGAAGACAGAAAATCAACTGTGTCTGCTAAGTGAGAGCTCAATTTTTACATTTTTTGCACTAAGCACACTGCACTGTATACTCGAAGCGGACTGCACTGTAAGCTTTAAATGCACCACACTGCACTGCACTGTACGTGAAGCCTAGTCTCACTCTATAGATTTTTCTTCTAACTGCATTCTATATTGTTTTTGTCATCTCAGATTCTATACGACGAAGAGAACTGCATTCTCAAAATGACATTCTGATCTCAGGGTTTTCATATAGAAGAGAACTGCATTCTGAGAATGACATTCTCATCTTATTTCTTTCGTATAGAAGAGAACTGCATTTTGTCAAGCATACCCCCCGCAACACATTGATCACAAAGTATATCTGTTTTATGTTATATCTATTCATTTTGAACTTTAATATTACATGTTGAATTCTTTTTTGCAGTCCACTGAACACAAGCTATATCTCATATACGATACGATATATAAAAGGATGAAGTTAATATATTTAAAAGGTAAAACTGTATATGTGTTGAGCTATGTCCTCTTCCTGCTGCTTCTTGTCAAATTCTGCACTGCATTTGTTTCAATGGTTGTTGCTGCTTCTGTTTTGTTCTTGTTGTTCGCATTACCCCTCGTAACGCGACCGTGTGACTGTGATGCTTGCCTACGCGCTGGATTCTGCATTCTGCCTCTCCCCCTCATTTTTGATGATGGTTCTTCGATGTCTTCATCTTCTTCTTCTTCTTCCTCATCTTCCTCTTCCGCTTCCTCATCTTCCTCTTCAGTTACATCAGCTTCGCTCTCTTCCTTGTTCTCTTCTTTGTCAGCTTCTTCTTCGTCATCTTCTTCATCTTTTTCTTCTGTTCTATTTGGACAAGTTCTCGCGTTATGCTTCTCTCTCTTGTTGTAGACGCTACATAGTCTTCTGTTTGTCATATCATCTTGTTGGTCAGCTTGGTGATCTGTGGCGGCATTTTCAGCTTGGATTTTTTTCAGCCTCTCCTTACATGTTCCCGAGTTGTGTCCCGCAATCTTATTGCATGATTTGCATATCCTTCCCCCCAGTGGTCTTCCTTCGCTGTCCAGTTCTGGCTCAGGCGTGCTATTTTTTTCAGGACCTTTTTCATTTGCTGCAGCTTTTTTATTGGTTGATTTGCTCTCTTTCTTTCTCCCTTTTGTGTTTAAAACAGATGGGGGGAAGAATTGTGTCATCCATATTATGAGCTACACCATCAGCGGCATGTTCGCGCTCCTCTCCTTGTTCTTCACTCCGCGCATCCCTGATGTTCTCTGCTTCTTCTTCTTCGTTTAGTACGTCGACTTCTTGTATGAGTGCTCTCATCCGAGCTAAAGCTCTGTTGTACCCTCTTTCCGATTTGACACCCCTGTTTGCTAGGGCCATCGCTGTTTCTGCAAGTAGTCTCCTATGACAGAACATCGAACTCCCATATACAGCAGTTTGCTCATAGTCTCTGCGGTCAAAAGTTGCATTTTGGCGCGCGTTCCGTGTGTATCTCTTCAATATGTACTCTTTAGGTATCTTGTCCACCCGCAGCTGATCTAACATGCAAATGATGTGCACGCAGAACTGGCCTGCAGCAAAGAATTTTTTCGGTTGTTCGTGTCAGCAAACTTCACATAAATATGCAACATTCAATTTTGGTTTGTGAACTGCATTTTAAATAAGTCCTGGTTTTTCTCTTCTAGTGAACTTCACTAAGGTTTTTTTGTTTTCATCTCTTGCTACTAGCAATAAGTGAACTTCATTATGTTTTTTGTGTGCTTATTTATTGTTTCTTGTCTCACTGACCTGTGTGTGTCCACAGCTTGCATTCACATTCGTAGATACCGTTCGTCACATCAGCAACTACCTGGAACTCGTGTCTTGCCCAATCAAAATCATCAGACTGTTTGTAGTGGCGCACCAAATATTTCGTCGGGTTGTCAGGGGACTGCTCTAATCTGAATGCAGTGTTGCGGTAGTGCGCTTGCTTGAAGTCAGCAAAGACCGCCCTGGTGTAAATCTTGGAGAGCCGAACCTCGAAACCAAACTGAGTAGTAGTCTTTATATCCGTCTGTGAAACAAAGAAAACCAGTTAAGTAGTTGTTTTTGACAGCAAAAATCAAGAAAGTGAGCAGTGTTTATTAATTGCTCATCCAGCTTAAAAACTTTGCTCTGGTTATATACCTCGTTAGCTATGGTATCCGCGTGCTCGACGCCCTTCCTTGTCTGGATGCACCTGTCCACCTGCGATGCAAAGATGTGTAGGTCGTGTCTTTCCTTGGCAAAGTTCCTCTTCAAGATCCGGTTCATGCTTTCACTTCTTTGTGTCGACATCATCCGTGCACAGAACACCTCCTTGTAGTAAGCTGATATCCATTCTTTTCGGTCTGTCCAGAGCGCCTTCATAATTTCATCATTTTGCAGGTTATACTTCTCCATGAGCTCGTGCCAAGCGCATTCAAACTCTGATGGCATTAGCGGGTGGTTGAGAACTGAGGTCAGCTCATCTTTGAATATCTCATACGCTTTGTACATCAAGGACAGGTGATCCTTGTATTTTTTAAGTATATGCCAACGACATAACTTGTGCAGCGTGCCTATTAGCGTACTTTTTATCACGTCATCCATGGAGGGGCATTGATCTGCATTTTTTTGAAAAACCAAGCAGTGAGTTATTGAGAGAACTGCATATCTTTTTCTGCTTTTGCTGATTTTTCGTTGGATGGAAGAAATGGACTACAAAACTTGACAGTGAACTGCAGTGTTATTTAAACCCATTTCTTTTAGCATACCTGTAAGTATGTAGATTGGCCGCTTGTTGTTCATGCAACGCAAGAACGTCCGGAACACCCACTCGAAAGTCGGTATTGTTTTGTCTCTGATGAGAGCCACAACAAATATTGTACTTTAGAGGTGGTGGTTGACTCCAACGAAGACGGCCAGAGGCATGTGGAACTTGTTGGTCTTGTAGGTCGTGTCAAATGTGACACAATCTCCAAAATCTTCGTAGGATCCCCGGCAGCTCGCGTTCGCCCAGAAGATGTTTTGCACACTGTTATCGACATCTTTGTCGTAATCATAGAAGAACTCCGGGTTTATTTGCTGCATTTTCTCAAAGAAAGCGAAGAGTTTCTTCACATCGTCTTCTGTTTCCTCCCTCGTGAATTGGTGCTTCCTGCAGTTCGAAATAATAATATACTTGCAGCATTAAAGACATACAGAAATGCACAAGCGAACTGCATGAAATAGACGAGATATTCTTTTTGTTTAGTGAACGTACTTGTTCACCCAGTCACGGCTAGTGCGCCCCATAAAGTGCAGCCCTCCTGACATTCTTGATAGGGTTGACATCATCTGCGTGTGCGTCAGGTTGTCGCTCTGCATGTCCTTCACTAGTTTACCAAGTAACGGATCATCCGTCTTATGTGAGTGCATGTGCAGAAGCATAGTCGGGCTCTCAATCATCCTGTGGTTGTGATTGAGCTCAATCTCTGCTATCACAAACACATCCTTGATTTTTTTCAATCTCATTCTTGCCTTGCAGCCAGTCCTCTTTGATGTTTTCTCTCGCTTTCTGTCATAATCTGTGACAGTTTCCTTGCTTTTGCCTTCCTTTGAGCACACTATGTATCTGTTTGTTTTGTATCCGTCGTTTTTGCGTGTGCCGAAGCCTGCATGCCTCGCATACGTGTTGTAGAAGTCTCGCGCCGCAGCATATGATGTGAATTGCATACCTTTCACACGCACAAGTTCTTGGAGCATGTTCTCATTCTGCACCACAATATGGAATGTTTTTTTGTTAATGAGAATGCACAAGTTGAAAGAATGTGTAAGTGAACTACAGTAGTTAGGCAAGGAAGCTTACATGCGTGTACTGTTTTTTCTCTAACGGTGTTTGCAGCTCACCGATGTTTGTTGGGCATGGAGGAGTGACAACAGATCTGTGTAATTTAGGATCGCGAGGAGGCAGAAGTGTTGAGAACTTTACTTTTTTGGTTGCTTGTGGCTCTCCTTGATTCTGCTTCCGATTCTTTTGTTGCGCAGTAGACGGCCTGAGTGGAATTCCACTGTCTCTTCGTCGACGAATCATTTGCTCATGAACTTGCCGAACTTGCTGGGTTTCAACATTGGCTTGTGGAGGTGCTATATCATCCGTTCTGATCTGCCGGCCAAATGTTTCAAAGACACGCGTGTACCTTGGCTGCATAACGGTTATGATTTGCTCTTCATCATCATCCTCCTCATCATCTTTCTGCGCATGGTCCCCCATGAAGACCATATCGTCGTCGTCCTCCTCACCTTGCGTGCTTTTTGCTTCACTGCCTTCTCCATCTCGAGTGATCTTTGGTTCACTGTTTTCATCTTTATGCTCTACATCTTCCTCCACCGAGTACGCAGTTATGTTTGTTGTGTTAAAGAAACCCCTGGGTATTTCAGGTGTTATCCATCTAGCCATCTCCCACTCTTCTCTTCCAACGCAGTTCAGGGGCTTTGTGTTGTGAATCAATCGAGGTATCTTCTGGTTTGGAGGCATAGTAATTTCATGCACAATATTAAGCCAAAGCGTTATGCACGCTAACAGTGAAATGAACTGCATTTTCATACTATATATCATTATATATGCAACTTGAGAAATTGCACTTCAATTTTTCATTCTATAGTAGGGGCACTGGGAGTTAACATGAAGAAACAATGCACTTCAGTTTTAAGCCACATCGCTCTACATATGTAAGCCATGGTGGACTGCATTGTTAAGCCATAGCGCATTTCCATTTTTTCGAAGTATCTTTCTGTTTTTTACTGGGAGATACATGGCACTGCAGTTGACGCAAGAGGGCACTGCATGGTAATAAAAAGGGCACTGCAATTTGAATTTCTCATCAAACACTAGAAAGCAACTGCACTATACTAAACTGGAGGGGGGGGGGGGTTGGGTATGTGAATTTCTTACATTATCTGCAAGCGTGACTTTCCTCCTGAGAGCAGTTCTCTCCTTCTGCAGATGCAACTCGGCCTGCTGTTGGTGTGCATTCCACCTCCGCTGCAGGAACTCATGGGCTTTTTCAACTTTCACCATTGTCGCGAGAGAAGGCTGGATGGGCACCATTGCAGTTCCCATCCACGATGACTGCGAGATTGCAGGAGAAGGCATCCTTGCAGTTCTCTTCCCCCTGCCATGCATCACCAAGGCTGGATGCTTCAGCTTGGTCAACAGCGGCGGATCTCCAAGGGCATAGGATCGGATCTATGGCAGGGGTGCAGCTAACGACGCGCTCAATCGAGGCGGCGGCGCACCTATATCGATTCGAGGGTGTTGGGGGCGAAGGTGAGGGGCGGCGTGTCAGGACCCCGATCCTAAGTCACACCGATCTAGCTATAACACGTCATATCACTTTGCGGCCTCACGCACGGTAACCCCACGGGTGCCACCTTCCCTGGCCCGGGACCGTTTGCGCATTTTGGCACACGTATATGACAGTGTCGCTAGCATCCATATGACAGAGAACCCGGGCCGACATGGCTAGTTATAAACCAAAAGTGGCACTAGATTACAGAGACAGGCATCCATGACCAAGCAACGAACGTGTCGGTCATCAACGTATGAACCCAAGTCGTAGCAAGCTACATGGACTTAAAGGAACAACGCGTGACATTTCCCCTAAGGGACAGACACAGGAACGAAGAAGGACACATGCCCGCCAGCCTACGTGTTCCGAGCAGTAGCAAGCTACCAAGGCTCATTGGAATCACTAGGAGGCATTTCCCTGTAAGGTAGGCTACCAAAGGAAAACAACTAGGTGTCGGATCCCACACATACCAAGCATTTCAACCATACACACAATATGCTCAATATGTGCAAATACAACATAGCATCACAACAGAACTCTATGACTCAAAGTACTTTATTTAAGAGGCTCCAAGAGCCATACATAACATATCCATACAGGTAGGGGTCACATGACCCAACACTCAAGTCATATAGTCATACAAGCACAATCGGAAGCTACATGTTTGAGTACAGACAACTTCGAAAATAAAACAGGCTTGGTGTAGCCTTACTATCTACAAGGCCCTTCACAAGCTCCAGATCTCCGTCTGGGTGTCAAGCTACTCGTCGACGTCAACGTCTATGTAGAACCCATCAGCAGGGGCAGGGTTCTCCTCTGCAACAGTTATTAAGCAAACATGAGTACAAAGGTACTCAGCAAGTCTTACCACAGAACCTATCATACATGCAACATTATCAAACGGGGTAGTGGAGTTCATAGCAGAAAGCCAGCTTTGACTCTTGGCTAACCTATACTACAACTCTCAATGGATTGCAAGATGTTATTACGAACACGAGTCCTCTACTCACCACAACAATACACTACCGATGATCCTCTTCCGTCATCCTACGAAAGGGCCATCCACGGCACTCACACTTATCTTGAGGCTTTTAGTAGTATCCATCAACTTGTCTATGAACTGTAAGAGTAACCAAGTAGTCCGTACCTCGAACAACGGCTATTCGAATAGATTGATAACCCTGCAGGGGTGTACTTCTTCACACACGCTCCCACCACTTATCGCCGTTTACTCGATGTGTACTCGGCAACCTTCAAGCGGAAGCCCAGCGTGGGTGTCGGCCACGACCTGACTAACTACACAAGTCTCTCGTCCAGGTTTATCGCCTATTTGGGTTCCATCCGTGGGGAGATCCGGCCGGGGTGTCGCTCACGGCCCCAAACGATGTGTACAGGGTTCCCGAGTCACCAAACGGGCAACCGGTACACCGTGCCACGTACCTGTCGCATCACAACCCACCCCGAGGGTCAACGCAGTGCACGACCTCCAGTAAACTATAAACACCAGAAACTAGTTGCAACTCCTGGACAGAGATCGAGGGTAATTAATAAGCCGAGAGGGTCAATTAAGGATCCCAATGTGTGGTAGTAGCTGTAACTTGAACCGCACATACAGATCTCGGGTCCTATGGACGATTCCAATGAAACAACCCACCATGTACTCCTACATGGCCTTTCATCGATACCTTTACCAAGCGTATTCCACACTTCCTTCTCTTTATCGGTGTGATCATTTCACTCTGATCCATCACCCAGATGAACCAGACCAGACACAACTCTAAGCATAGCAGGCAACATAAGCAAATAGCATGGTGGATCACACATCACATGGCTCAATCAACTCCTACACATGCTAGTGGGTTTCAACTATTTACTGTGGCAATGACAGGTCATGCAAATGAATAGGGTTCAACTACCGCAGCAAGTAGCAGTTCACACGCTGTTGCCTTAATGCAGTAAAAGAGAGCAGGAGCGAGAAGATGGGTTTGTATCGGAATGATCAATGATTACTTGCCTGACAAAGTGGTTGTCGGGTACTGCTCTTCAACTGGATACGTAGCAGTATCCTCGGGAGCAGGACCTAACACAGAGAATACCGGCGATACAATCATTAAACAAACAAATGCAACAATATGATGCATGCTCATGACATGGCAAGATGCATGTGTGTTGGGCTAATGCAACTATAACCAGAAGGGTTTGAGCCTATTTGAATCAAAGATTCAAATTGGCACTTTAGCTATTATTTAATTAAGTGCATTATCATGTTTTAATGTATACAGCAAGGTTAACTTGCTCAAACATGCATGAAACCAGTGCCATTGGAAAGATTGGATTTTTCTGATCATTTTTCATATATAAATTATTTCCATCTGAGCTACGGTTGATTTTATATGATTTTTAGAAGTTTTGGGTATTTTTTGAAATTCATAAATCATTTAAGATTTAAATTAAATTCCAGAAACTCTTTACTGCGTCAGCATGACCTCATGCTGACGTCAGCAGGTCAACAGGAGCAGGTCCAGGTCAAACATGACATGTGGGCCCGGCATGTGAGTGTCATAGCTAATTAGCAAAGTTAAATAGTGTTTAACTAGAGACTAATTAGCTGTCAGTGGGGTCTGGGCCCATGGGTCAGTGACTAAACTAACTAACTAATTTAATTAACATTAACTTAATTAAACTAGCTAATTAGGGGTGGGGTGGCCCACACGTCAGCGACCCAGGGGTGGTCAACCCCCCGGTCAAACGAGTCAAACTCGCCGGCGAAGTGACGCCGGCGAGGCCAAACACGGGGGCGTGCTTCGGAAAACGCCCACAGGGCACGGTTCGAGCCGCGGTTGGGCGCGTTGGAGAGCCCTTGCCGATGCGCGTCGAACGGTGGTGGTCGCCGGGCTTGTGGTGGCCGGAGGCGACGGCAACGAGCTCGACAGCGGCGGCCGGCGTTCGGGCGTGTGTGGAAATGCGGCTACGGTGGCCTAGGCGATGCGTGCATGGTACCTAGCTCATCTACGTGCTGCGGCGAGCGAGATGGACGTGCGTCCGTGACCAAATGGTCACCGGAGCATCGCCGGCGGCAAGCACGGCGGCGGTGGGTTTCGGTGATCAACGGAGCAGTAGCTACACGGCGCAAACGAAGCGGAGGAAGGAGGGATTCGGCGTAGGGGCTCACAGCGGTGCTAGCGAGCTCGACGGAGAGGTCGGGGACGCTCTGCAGCTTCTTAATCGACGGCGAGGAGCTCCGGCGATCCGAGGAGGGGGACGACGGCGTGAAGGCGTTGCAGGGCTCCCGGCGATCCGTGGCTCAGCGAGGAGGAAGAGGGCGTCGCGGCGAACCTTCTGGACAAGGTCACGGGACGAGGGGGAGGCTCTAGGTGCAGCAACGGCAAACGGCGGCGACGGGCGGCTCGGTGGTGAGAGGGAGAGAGCCAGGGGAAGGCGATGAGGACAAGGGGAAGTGAGGGAGGGGTCGGGGCAGCTGCGTGGCGACGCAAGGAGGCGTCCAGGCCGTCGGGGATGCAGGCAAGTAGGGTGGAGGTGGCCGGGCGCGTGCCGGCGCGCGGTGGCCACGCGCGCTGCCTTCTGGCGCGAGGAGGAAGGCGACAGAAGCGGGGCTGGTGAGCTGGGCCGGCCTGCAACAGTGCTGGGCTCAGGTAAGTTCTTTCTCTCTCTTTCTTTTTTTTCCTATTTCTTTCCTGTTTCATTTCTTTTGCAACTTTGTTTAATTAATAAAAATGCCAGAACATTTTTATAACTCATAAAACTTGTCATGCCCACTGTATATAATATGAACAGTATGGAACATTATAGTTTATGATTATTTGAGCATTTAAAATATTTTATAGCATTTAAATGCCCAAATTCAAATACCATATGATTTAATCCAGAGCCCTTAGATGTCCTAGAAAATTGTGCACCATTTTTAGCAGAGGTTTCGGACCAAGGCAGAAATGATGAACATTTTTGAAGGGCATTTTGGGTACATTGGAAAAGATTTTATCAAACCCTAGTTGTTAGGAGAGGGGTGCTGGGGTTTCTGTCATTCCCATTTCAAGTGCCTTTGATAAGTAGACATGATGCACACTCTAGCTACTCCTAATGCAAGTGCTAACTAGGGATGTGACAACTCACCCCCACTTAAAAGAATCGCGTCCCGATATTCGGGTTCCTCCGGAAAGAGGGTGGGGTACTCAAGTCGAAGACGATCCTCCCTTTCCCAAGTAGCTTCACTCTCGGAATGATGTGACCATTGAACTTTGAGAAACTTGATATTGTGGCGTCGAGTGGTGCGCTCGGTTTGATCAAGAATACGAACGGGGTATTCTCGATATGTGAGATTGTCCTGGAGATTAAGCGTTTCGTGGTCCACTCCGCGGATAGGATCCGAGAAGCAACGCCTGAGTTGAGAAACATGGAACACGTCATGAACTCTAGATAGGTGCGGAGGTAGTTCCAATTGGTAGGCAACTTCTCCTCGTTTGGCAAGAATGCGAAAAGGACCGATGTAACGAGGGGCCAATTTGCCTTTGATACCGAAACGATGGGTTCCCTTAAGAGGAGTAACCCGAAGGTAAGCCTTATCGCCGACTTCAAAAGTCACAGCCTTAAGATGACTATCATATTGGCTCTTCTGGCGAGACTGCGCTGTTTTCAATTTCTCACGAACGATGCGAACTTGCTCTTCTGCTTCCTGGATCATATCTGGGCCAAAGAATTCTCTTTCCCCGGTTTCTGACCAGTTAAGAGGTCTTCGACACCTTCGTCCATATAGAACTTCGAAGGGGGCTTTACCCAGGCTGGCTTGATAACTATTGTTATAAGCAAATTCGGCAAATGGAAGACACTTTTCCCATTCCATACCGAAAGAGATGACAGAGGCTCGAAGCATGTCTTCCAGAATTTGATTGACTCGTTCCACTTGACCACTTGACTGGGGATGGAAGGCGGTACTGAAGGAGAGATGAGTTCCCATAGTATTCTGAAAACTTTCCCAAAATCGTGAAGTGAAAAGACTTCCACGGTCTGAGTTAATCTCCAACGGCACACCATGAAGTGATACTATCCGAGAGACATACAAGTCTGCTAGCTGGCTAGCGGTAATACTCTCTCGAACAGGCAGGAAATGAGCTACTTTTGAGAGGCGGTCGATAACGACGAAGATAGCATTATTCCCTTTTCTGGTCCTGGGAAACCCGGTAATGAAGTCCATACCGACCTTGTCCCATTTCCATTCAGGAATAGCTAAAGGTTGAAGGGTGCCAGCAGGCCGTTGATGCTCTGCTTTGACTCGACGACAAACGTCGCAGTTAGCAATGAATTGAGCGATTTCTCTCTTCATCCTAGTCCACCAGAATCTTTGACGTAGGTCCTGATACATTTTGGTACTACCGGGATGAATCGTGAGAGGAGATTCATGAGCCTCCTTAAGAATCATCTGTCGTAGTTGTTGTTTCTTGGGTACCACCAAGCGGTTCTCGAAGTACACAACACCTCGATCATCCATAGAGAAACTTCTAGCAACTCCGCTAGCAATGTTCTCCTTGATCCGAGATATGCCTTTATCATACCGCTGGGCAACTATGATTTGATCCATAAGGGTAGGTTTCGCCACCAAGGTGGAAAGGAATCCTCGAGGAACAATGTGAAGGTTAAGCTTACGAAATTCCTCGTGGAGAAGTGGTTGCCCTTGTTGTAACATTAAGTTGTTACTATAAGACTTACGACTTAGCGCATCAGCCATGACATTGGCCTTTCCAGGGGTATAAGTGATTCCTAAGTCGTAGTCTGTGAGCAACTCGACCCAACGTCTTTGCCTGAGATTTAGATCCGGTTGGGTGAAGATATACTTCAAACTTTGATGATCAGTGAAGATTTCACAGCGATTACCAATGAGGTAATGTCGCCATGTTTTGAGTGCATGGACTACAGCTGCAAGCTCTAGATCATGAGTAGGATAGTTATCCTCATGTGGACGCAACTGTCGAGATGCGTATGCAATCACTTGACGATCTTGCATGAGTATGCAACCTAGTCCTTGTCGCGAGGCGTCGCAATAGATTATAAAATCCTTGGAAAAGTCTGGTGGTACCAGTACAGGTGCAGATGTCAGGCGTCTTTTCAGTTCCTGAAAACTGGACTCGCACTGTGGGGTCCACTCAAACTTTTTATCTTTCTTGAGGAGCTCAGTTAGAGGTTTAGCAACCTTGGAGAAATTCTCAACGAAGCGTTGGCAATAGCTCGCTAAGCCAAGAAAACTCCTAACTTGCTTGACCGATTCAGGGGGAGTCCAATCAAGGACGGCTTGAACTCGCTCGGGATTGACAGCAATACCCTTGCCAGAGATCACATGACCTAGATAGGTTACTTCCGGCAACCAGAATTCACATTTAGAGAATTTGGCATAAAGGCGGTGCTCTCGAAGTTTCGTCAATACCAGCCTTAAATGCTCGGCATGATCTTCCTTGTTCTTGGAGTAAATGAGTATATCATCGAGGTATACCACGACGAATTTATCCAAGTACTCCATGAATATAGAATTCATTAGCCGGGAAAAGGTGGCTGGGGCATTGGTTAATCCGAAGGACATGACGGTGTACTCATATTGGCCATAACGAGTAACAAAAGCCGTTTTTAGGAATGTCCCCGTTCTTGATTTTGATTTGATGGTAACCCAACCTCAAATCCATCTTAGAGAAGACTGAGGATCCAGCGAGCTGATCATACAGGTCGTTGATCCTGGGGAGCGGATACTTGTTCTTTATGGTGACCAGATTGACAGGTCGGTAATCTACAACCATCCGCTTCGTTCCATCCTTCTTCTTGACGAAGAGGACGGGGCAAGCCCAAGGGGAAGAACTAGGACGGATGAAACCTTTTTGCAAGGACTCATCGAGTTGTTTCTTAAGCTCAGCTAATTCTAGGGGTGCCATCCTATAAGGTCTCCTAGAGATTGGGACAGTTCCAGGGATAAGATCTATCACGAACTCGACATCTCTGTCAGGTGGAACTCCTGGCAGTTCTTCTGGAAAAACATCCGGAAAGTCTCGGACTACCGGGATATCTTCGAGTTCTGGTAGAGGGCTGGCATTAAGAGAGTAGAGCTGACGCTCAGCCATTCGGGTCAAGACATTGACTATCTTGCCGGATGGATGTGTAAGTTGAACGGTCCTAGTATAGCAATCAATCTTGGCGTAATGAGTTGTCATCCAATCCATACCCAAAATGATGTTTATGTCCGAGGACTTGAGAGTGATTAGAGATGCTAGGAAAACAAGTCTATCGACAAGGATTTCATTTCCATGGCTTACCCTAGAGGTTTGCCACTTTGAACCAGGAGTTTGAATAACCATGGAAGTAGGCATGTCACAAAAAGTCATGTTGTGCATTTGAGCATAGCTCTCAGATATGAACGAATGGGATTCTCCAGTATCAAAAAGAACAGATGCCGGATGGCAGTTAACGAGAAGCGTACCAAGGACGACGTTAGGATCCTCATAAGCTTCCTCAGCAGAGACACAGTTGACATGACCACGTGCAGTGGGGATTGGCTTGGCATAATTCACCTTGCCGGTTGGCTTACCACGGCCAACGGGTTTTCCTGGTTGGTTCTGAGGACACTCACGCATGTAGTGCCCCGGTTCTCCACACTTGAAGCAGGTCACAGTGCTAGTGCGTGGAGCAAAGTTGGAAGGTGGTCCTCCATAGGTCTTAGCAGGTGCATACTATTGAGTTGGGCGAGGTGCCTCTTAGGATGGCCTCGGTGTGTACTTGGGTGGCAAAGCAGTGTTAGGAACCCACACACGGCGCTTGTGAGAGCCAGAGCCGGATGAGGAACCAAAGTCTCGAGTATGCTTGCGTGTGGCCTCGAAGTCGGTCTGGCCCGTTTCAGCACTGATAGCCTTGTTTACCAACTTCTGGAAGGAAGTGCACTCGTGCAGACGTAGATCTCGGCGGAGTTCAGGGCTGAGTCCCTTGCGGAACCTCGCCTGCTTCTTGGCATCGGTGGATACTTCCTCAGGTGCATAGCGTGCCAAGTTGCCAAACTCGCGACTATAGCCATCCACAGTTAACCGGCCCTGGGTGAAATTGCAGAATTCCTCCCGCTTGCGATCCATGAGACCTTCCGGAATGTGATGTTCACGGAATGCCTCACTGAACTCAACCCAAGTAGTGATTTGGTCAGCAGGACGCATAGCTTCAAAGTTTTCCCACCAAAGACTGGCAGGGCCCTCAAGATGGTAGGCGGCGTAGGTAACCTTGTCAGCTTCGGCCACACGGGCAGAGTGTAGCTTGTGGATGATACTACGTAGCCAGTCATCCGCATCCAGAGGTTCAGTGGAGTGATGGAACTTCGGTGGGCACATCTTGATAAAGTCATTGATTGACACCACGTCATTCCTCTGGCGAAACCCAGTGTTCTGCTCTATGCGTTCCAGCAGACGGTTGGTCTCTCTCTTGTTCCGTTCTGCCTCGAGCATAACTTCCGCCAAGGAGGGTGGCTGGGGAAGATTCCCATCTCTAGCCCCACTAGCCTCACCCTGCTCCTGAGCAGCAGGAGTGTTGCGAGTGTTGACCATCCTAAGAAAACAAAACAACGGTTTAGACAAGGATGGCAAAAAATTGACATAGAAGTGCAGAATGTAATGGATGAAACGGAATGCAGAGATGTTCATCCGTACAACATGGTAATATAGGAACTGCTATATATACACCAGTGGTCATACACACCATACATAGTTTAGTACAAGCCAAGGCTAAAGTACAACTGCGGTGAAAGACGATACATCCCATCAGAGGCATTCCAAGCTCCTATACATTATTTAACTACACCTCCGGAACTCAGTACACACTACGTCATATTCCACAAGATGCGCAGGACTGTGGAATACAACTACTACAATACTACTACTGCCACGGTCTAGCTCAGACATTCCCGTAGTAATCTTCGTAAAGATTACCACCGTAGCCTGGAAGTGGAACAGACGGATCTTGAAACTCGCGAGCGCTCGAAGGCTATGGACCATAGGGACATGGATGTGGCCTCGGTCCCGATGCTGGTGGTAACCGACGCCCACGTGGAGGTGTAATACCCCCAACGTCACGCCAATCCATGCGATCAGGCAGACGAGTCCGCACGGGGTACAAATCCCGCATGTCCAGATATCCAGCGTGCACAGCAGGTGCAAGCCGTGTCAAAGTAGTCCAGTGGGCGGCTCGATTGTTATACAGCTCCATTCGGAGGGCACGGACCTCACGGTCCCTATCCTCCAGCATCTGAACAGTAGTCTAAAGAAGTGGCTCTTCATGAGCAGCATCAGTATACAGACCAGTGTAGTAGCCTTCTTCTCCGGGAAGTGAGGCTGGCATGTAACAGAACTCAGTGTTCAGCAACAGAGCATGCCTAGCCCGGAGAATGGTCATCATCGAATAGGCGGCATCCTGCACTTCCATCTCGATTGTAACACCGAGTCCATAAGACCAATGGATGGGGTCGTTAGCTCCGGGATATGAGGGGTATATCCGGACTGTGCAGAAATACTGACTCTGATTGAAATCCCGATACTGTTCCTCCACGGTGTACTCAGGATACCAGCGATAACCGGTCTCAGTCAGCACACGGACTAGCATGGCCGTGTGACCGGGCACATTAATGCACCGAGTCAAACGAACCACTTGGTGAGGGATGCGGCCAGACATCTGAAACACGAAATAATGCAAAGGCATTAGTGTTTCTGGAAGAAATCGGACAGGATAACAACTGTAAATGCTCAAACAAAGATTTGAGACATCATACAAAGGCATAGCCACTCAACAATTCCATATCAAGGTTCCGGGTCCAACAATCATCATACTAAAAGGATAGAAACTGAACTAAGGCTTGAAACCAACAATCCTAAGAGTTTACGGATTAGTAACACGTGAACCTAGTAAGGATAAGAGGCCTAGTCCTAAATCCCCGTAGAAAGAATAGACTGACTCAGATCAGAAGGGCATAAGGTAAAGGAGTAAAAAGAGCCTTACGTTCCCTTCCACAATCAATTCCCCTACATATAACTAAGAATTTTTCTAGACTCAACATCGACCAGTTTGGCTTGAGAAACCTACAGGCAGTCCAGCTCCGATGCCAACGCTGTCAGGACCCCGATCCTAAGTCACACCGATCTAGCTGTAACACGTCATATCACTTTGCGGCCTCACGCACGGTAACCCCATGGGTGCCACCTTACCTGGCCCGGGACCGTTTGCGCATTTTGGCACACATATATGACAGTGTCGCTAGCATCCATATGACAGAGAACCCGGGCCGACATGGCTAGTTATAAACCAAAAGTGGCACTAGATTACAGAGACAGGCATCCATGACCCAGCAACGAACGTGTCGGTCATCAACGTATGAACCCAAGTCGTAGCAAGCTACATGGACTTAAAGGAACAATGCGTGACATTTCCCCTAAGGGACAGACACAGGAACGAAGAAGGACACATGCCGGCCAGCCTACGTGTTCTGAGCAGTAGCAAGCTACCAAGGCTCATTGGAATCACTAGGAGGCATTTCCCTGTAAGGTAGGCTACCAAAGGAAAACAACTAGGTGTCGGATCCCACACATACCAAGCATTTCAACCATACACACAATATGCTCAATATGTGAAAATACAACATTGCATCACAACAGAACTCTATGACTCAAAGTACTTTATTTAAGAGGCTCCAAGAGCCATACATAACATATCCATACAGGTAGGGGTCACATGACCCAACACTCAAGTCATACAGTCATACAAGCACAAGCGGAAGCTACATGTCTGAGTACAGACAACTTAGAAAATAAAACAGGCTTGGTGTAGCCTGACTATCTACAAGGCCCTTCACAAGCTCCAGATCTCCGTCTGGGTGTCAAGCTACTCGTCGACGTCAACGTCTATGTAGAACCCATCAGCAGGGGCAGGGTTCTCCTCTGCAACATTTATTAAGCAAACATGAGTACAAAGGTACTCAGCAAGTCTTGCCACAGAACCTATCATACATGCAACAGTATCAAAGGGGGTTGTGGAGTTCATAGCAGAAAGCCAGCTTTGACTGTTGGCTAACCTATACTACAACTCTCAACGGATTGCAAGATGTTATTACGAACACGAGTCCTCTACTCACCACAACAGTACACTACCGAGGATCCTCTTCCGTCATCCTACGGAAGGGCCATCCACGGCACTCACACTTATCTTGAGGCTTTTAGTAGTATCCATCAACTTGTCTATGAACTGTAAGAGTAACCAAGTAGTCCGTACCGCGAACAACGGCTATTCAAATAGATTGATAACCCTGCAGGGGTGTACTTCTTCACACACGCTCCCACCACTTATCGCCATTTACTCGACGTGTACTCGGCAACCTTCAAGCGGAAGCCCAGCGTGGGTGTCGGCCACGACCTGACTAACTACACAAGTCTCTCGTCTAGGTTTATCGCCTATTTGGGTTCCATCCATGGGGAGATCCGGCCGGGGTGTCGCTCACGGCCCCAAATGATGTGTACAGGGTTCCCGAGTCACCAAACGGGCAACCGGTACACCGTGCCACGTACCTGTCGCTTCACAACCCAACCCGAGGGTCAGCGCTGTGCACGACCTCCAGTAAACTATAAACACCAGAAACTAGTTGCAACTCTTGGACAGAGATTGAGGGTAATTAATAAGTCGAGAGGGTCAATTAAGGATCTCAATGTGTGGTAGTAGCTGTAACTTGAACCACACATATAGATCTCGGGTCCTATGGACGATTCCAATGAAACAACCCACCATGTACTCCTACATGGCCTTTCATCGATACCTTTACCAAGCGTATTCCACACTTCCTTCTCTTTATCGGTGTGATCATTTCACTCTGATCCATCACCCAGATGAACCAGACCAGACACAACTCTAAGCATAGCAGGCAACATAAGCAAATAGCATGGTGGATCACACATCACATGGCTCAATCAACTCCTACACATGCTAGTGGGTTTCAACTATTTACTATGGCAATGACAGGTCATGCAAAGGAATAGGGTTCAACTACCGCAGCAAGTAGCAGTTCACACGCTTTTGCCTTAATGCAGTAAAAGAGAGCAGGAGCGAGAAGATGGGTTTGTATCGGAATGATCAATGATTGCTTGCCTGACAAAGTGGTTGTCGGGTACTGCTCTTCAACTGGATACGCAGCAGTATCCTCGGGAGCAGGACCTAACACAGAGAATACCGGCGACAATCATTAAACAAACAAATGCAACAATATGATGCATGCTCATGACATGGCAAGATGGATGTGTGTTGGGCTAATGCAACTATAACCAGAAGGGTTTGAGCCTATTTGAATCAAAGATTCAAGTTGGCACTTTAGCTATTATTTAATTAAGTGCATTATCATGTTTTAATGTATACAACAAGGTTAACTTGCTCAAACATGCATGAAACCAGTGCCATTGGAAAGATTGGATTTTTCTGATCATTTTCTTATATAAATTATTTCCATCTGAGCTACGGTTGATTTTATATGATTTTTAGAAGTTTTGGGTATTTTCTGAAATTCGTAAATCATTTAAGATTTAAATTAAATTCCAGAAACTCTTTACTGCGTCAGCATGACCTCATGCTGACGTCAGCAGGTCAACAGGAGCTGGTCCAGGTCAAACATGACATGTGGGCCCGGCATGTCAGTGTCATAGCTAATTAGCAAAGTTAAATAGTGTTTAACTAGAGACTAATTAGCTGTCAGTGGGGTCTGGGCCCACGGGTCAGTGACTAAACTAACTAACTAATTTGATTAACATTAACTTAATTAAACTAGCTAATTAGGGGAGGGGTGGCCCACACGTCAGCGACCCAGGGTTGGTCAACCCCCCGGTCAAACGAGTCAAACTCGCCGGCGAAGTGACGCCGGCGAGGCCAAACACGGCGGCGTGCTTCGGAAAACGCCCACAGGGCACGGTTCGAGCCGTGGTTGGGCGCGTTGGAGAGCCCTTGCCGATGCGCGTCGAACGGTGGTGGTCGTCGGGCCTGTGGTGGCCGGAGGCGACAGCAACGAGCTCGACAGCGGCAGCCGGCGTTCGGGCGTGTGTGGAAACGCGGCTACGGTGGCCTAGGCGATGCGTGCGTAGTACCTAGCTCATCTACGTGCTGCGACGAGCGAGATGGACGTGCGTCCGTGACCAAGTGGTCACCGGAGCATTGCCGGCGGCAAGCACGGCGGCGGTGGGTTTGGGTGATCAACGGAGCAGCAGCTACACGGTGCAAATGAAGCGGAGGAAGGAGGGATTCGGCGTAGGGGCTCACAGCGGTGCTAGCGAGCTCGACGGAGAGGTCGGGGACGCTCTGCAGCTTCTTAATCGACGGCGAGGAGCTCCGGCGATCCGAGGAGGGGGACGACGGCGTGAAGGCGTTGCAGGGCTCCCGGCGATCCGTGGCTCAGCGAGGAGGAAGAGGGCGTCGCGGCGAACCTTCTGGACACGGTCACGGGACGAGGGGGAGGCTCTAGGTGCGGCAACGGCGAACGGCGGCGACAGGCGGCTCGGTGGTGAGAGGGAGAGAGCCAAGGGAAGGCGATGAGGACGAGGGAAAGTGAGAGAGGGGTCGATGCAGCTGCGTGGCGACGCAAGGAGGCGTCCAGGCCGTCGGGGATGCAGGCAAGCAGGGTGGAGGTGGCCGGGCGCGTGCCGGCGCGCGGTGGCCACGCGCGCTGCCTTCTGGCGCGAGGAGGAAGGCGACAGAAGCGGGGCTGGTGGGCTGGGCCGGCCTGCAACAGTGCTGGGCTCAGGTAAGTTCTTTCTCTCTCTTTCTTTTTTTCCTATTTCTTTTCTGTTTCATTTCTTTTGCAACTTTGTTTAATTAATAAAAATGCCAGAACATTTTTATAACTCATAAAACTTGTCTTGCCCAATGTATATAATACGAACAGTATGGAACATTATAGTTTATGATTATTTGAGCATTTAAAATATTTTATAACATTTAAATGCCCAAATTCAAATACCATATGATTTAATCCAGAGCCCTTAGATGTCCTAAAAAATTGTGCACCATTTTTAGCAGAGGTTTAGGACCAAGGCAGAAATGATGAACATTTTTGAAGGGCATTTTGGGTACATTGGAAAATATTTTATCAAACCCTAGTTGTTAGGAGAGGGGTGCTGGGGTTTCTGTCATTCCCATTTCAATTTTCTTTGATAAGTAGACATGATGCACACTCTAGCTAGTCCTAATGCAAGTGCTAACTAGGGATGTGACACGGCGTCGCTTCCTAACCGCCGCCGCGGAAGAAGCCTCGCCGAGGGACTGCATCGGCAGCGCTCCGCGCAAGAAGATCGAGAGAAGGGGGGCGCCGCCGTTCGTTCCGCGCGCGCTCTGCGCAAGAAGGCGGGGAGGGGAGTGGCGCGCTGCTGTCCACGCGCGCTCCGTGCAAGAAGGCGGGGAGGGGAGGGGAGGGGCGCG